>VXAL01013491.1:277812-446387 GCA_013399475.1 Chauna torquata | reverse complement strand
GCGGACATGGGCGCGCCACCTCCCGCGCTGCCCGGGCGGCTGCCGCCGCGGGAGCCGCCGGAGCCCGCCAGCGCTTAGCGCAGGCTGCGGGGTTTCTGCAAGTCATCTGAGCCCGCGCCCCCCGCAGCGCGTTGCCCGCTCTCCCGCGGCCCCGCTCCCAAGGAACCCGATCGGATTTATTTGGGGTTTTTGTGCTTTTTTTTTTCCCCCCCCCTCCCCCATCGTGCTGTGTGTATTGGTTTCTCTCATCACCTGCCATGGTTAACTTTTCTGTGACTCGGTTTAACTCTTGAGATCTACATGGATGTCGCTATGAGCACTTTTCTTGCCTTTGCTGTCCCTTGCTGGGATCGGATTTGATACTAACTGGACTCTGTGTGCCTGTATGTGTGTTCTGAGTGTCTTGAAATTTTGCTTTCCAAGAGCTATGCATTAACTGTAACCAAGGTAAGACCTGCTGTTCTCGTTGCCTCATTTGCATGTCTAAATCAAATGTTTGTTTAAAGATGAACTATGTGTTTTCTTTAAACTGTGGGGTCACATGGAGTCCTTCCATTGATTAGTACTTGTGCGAAAGAAATGTGCAACTTGGAAAAAATAGATCTGTTTAGCAGGAGAGCTGACCGCTTTCTGAAATGATCCGTTTTTCTCTGGTGCAATTCCTGGGATGCTTAAGAGAATAATTTGTGTCTTATTTTGTTTTTCCTTTGAACAGACCTGTGAATGATCATAGGCTTGGCTTGACCTTGATTTGGATGGCTTTGTTGGAAGATCTAATGATGTGATTGCATTTCGTGAAGTGATTGCTCTCCAGCCCCTATGGCTTAGGATATAAGCCACTTCTGCCACACAGTTACTCATGGACAATTCCGATTTTTTTGTTTGGACAAACCTTTTTTTTTTTTTTTTGTTTCCTCACTTCCCCTACACCCCCTGTTTCTCCTTAGTGTTGGGAGCCTTATTCTGTACTTTGATGTGATTAACCATCCTGCTGCTCTGTGCTGCTGGTTTCTTTTTTAAAATACAATGGCTCTAAGTGGCAACTGCAGGACTTACCTTCCTGCTCGAGAGCAGGGGACTGGGCTGCACTCCTTCCCAGAGGTTGTGGAGCTAAACGTGGGTGGCCAGGTTTACTTCACTCGCCACTCCACCCTGGTTGGCACCCCTCACTCCCTGCTGTGGAAAATGTTCACCCCAAAAAGAGAGACAGCCAACGATCTGGCCAAGGACTCCAAGGGAAGATTCTTCATTGACAGAGATGGTTTTCTTTTCCGCTATATTCTGGACTATCTCAGGGACAAGCAAGTGGTTCTGCCTGACCACTTCCCAGAGAAGGGAAGGCTCAAGAGGGAGGCTGAGTACTTCCAGCTCCCAGACCTCGTCAAACTGCTGACTCCTGATGACAGCAAGCAAAGCCCTGATGATTATTGCCACAGTGACTATGAAGAGGTCTCCCAAGGCAGTGACACGAGAATATGCCCACCCTCATCACTCTTACCATCGGATCGGAAGTGGGGATTCATTACCATTGGGTACCGGGGATCATGCACTGTTGGCAGGGAGAGCCAAGCAGATGCCAAATTCAGGAGGGTCCCAAGGATTTTGGTTTGTGGAAGGATTGCTCTGGTCAAAGAGGTCTTTGGAGAAAGTTTGAATGAAAGCAGAGACCCAGACAGAGCTCCGGAAAGGTACACCTCCAGGTTTTATCTCAAGTTCAAGCATCTGGAGAGGGCTTTCGACATGTTATCTGAGTGTGGATTCCACATGGTGGCCTGCAACTCCTCTGTGACGGCTTCCTTTGTCAGTCAGTACACTGACGACAAGGTCTGGTCCAGCTACACTGAATATGTCTTCTACCGTAAGTACAAGGCATTTCTAAGGGAAACGTAACTGGCTGTTTGAAGCCTGTCTCTTCTGCTGACTGTACAGTTGTCAAGGCACAAAAAGTGCAGATTTCCTTGTGCCTGCTGCAGACTGAAGCTTTATTTTGATCCCGCGTGATATGCTTCAGTTTAAGCTTTCAAAATGTAAAGTAAGGCTGAACTCAGTGGCTTGGTCTTGGCTAGGTGGCAGCACAGACTGCCAAAAGCAGCCTGTCCCCGTGGCTGCAGGATGCGGCTGTCTCTGGCTGTGTAAATCAGCCATCTGACGGCCTTGCACACTTCCTGAGTGCGAGTGGGATGCGATGTAAGCCTTGTAAACACACTGCAGATTTAATTACAGAAAATCTTCAAATGGAATTCAGTTTACAAAGGTAATAGCTGCTTGATAATAGCCAAACCATCTGTCAACAAACCTGACACACACGCAGGGAAGGGAAAACAAAATCCTGACCCCCTGGCTGCTTTTCAACAGGGAGCCTTCTCAGAGCCAACTGATGTGCTCTGAAATGAGGGCTCGGAGCAGAGAGAGGCGAGTTGCTGTGCCTTGTTATGCAACATGCCTATGAAAAACAGTCCTCGTAATGAGAAGTATCTGCCCTGCTTACTGCAATCACATCAGATCACATACTGTTGTGGTAATTTTAGCTGATAGCTCTAGCAGGCTCATTAACTTTCTAAGTTGATACTCAGGTAGAGGCACCGTTACCAATGGTAACATGAGGGTGATTTTGTTTCTGTAATACTGTATCAGAAAATCATTCCCCAACTGCTGTGCTTAAATGTGCAAGAGGTTCGTGAGAATGTTTTCCTCCATTTTCATTTAAAGAGGGTGAAGGATGGAACATTTCCCCAGTCCATTTGTACAAATGGGCTTTAGCCTGCTGCTGCTTTGGGCAGAGGGATTTAAAGAAGGATAAAAATTGCTTTGCCTGCAGACCTGCTACGCTGTGTGCAGTGCTTACAGTTGGCAGGCTTGGCAATGTGGAGAGCTGACAAAAGTTTTAGATGAAAGATGTATCAGGAAGTGAATAGTTTGTGTGTAATACCGGATTCAGCGCCATCTACTCTTGCGTCTCAGCTCAACAGGCAGCCCTAATCTGCTTATGTAATGATGCTTAAGTTAGCATCCTGAAGAGCCATCTGTATTTTTGACATGCATAGATTTACTTAAAATTAGTTTTCTAGCTGGATTTCTTAGCAAAATGGTTCAAAGGTCTTAGATCCGCTTACATGCTAATGAGGATGGATGATTTCTATTATTAGGCTTCTCGTGTTTGACAATTATAGTGTCTTGTACAAGTTAGAGGAGAACAATTGATGTAGTTAAAAGAATGGATTAATATAAATTGTATTTGTATTTAAATTTAGAATTAGAAAAAAAGTTCTTTATAGGCTCAATGTTTTGCTAATTGAAGAGAGGATGAAAGTAGGTTTTACACAAATTAACAAACACAGACTACTGACTTCCATATTACTCAAATTTTTACCTTCAGGGGTTGCTTGTTGCTTCCACATTGTTACAGTTAGGGTACCGAGATGAGAGGTGCCTTACAAATTTTGGAGAGTGAAATTCTATAGCAGGCATCACAAAATCTTCTCTCACCAATACAGAGAACGCCCAATCCAATTAAAGTTCTGGAAGACTTACCCAGTTCAACAGGTTTTACATTTGGCTCATATCAATTTTGTGGATTTTTGACACTGATACAGTTTCAGAGATGGATTTTTCAAAGGGTCCTTCCCTGGGCAAAGCAATGACTGTGATGCCGAACCACTCTCTTTTATCTCCATCCAAATCTGTCTGTTACACTTTGTGCTGGTTGCTGCTCACAGTGCTAGAGCTGCCAGTGGGCTGCAGAGGTTCCCAGCGGCGTGTGCGGGCTCTGGCTGCAGTCAGTCGTGGAGAGCAGCACGCTACCTACAGAATTCACCTGGAGCAAAAGAAGCCCCTTTCCAAATCTCCCAAAGTCGTTTCATTTTAAACTTTGAGGACCAATAAAATTGACATCTGGCGTTCTAGTGGAACATTACAACTTCTCTGCAGCTGTTTAGCCATAATTATTTAATTAGAAGCTGCCAACTGTGTCTATATAAGCATTAATTCATCAAGCTGTTGTGATCAGGTTAATGGTCCTAACCATGGGAGGTGTCTAATACAACTGGTTAGACAGATGCAGAGGTGGTCTTTGCAGAGCAGCTCCATAGCTCCTGTGATATGCACAGCTGAGGGAGTCCGGAGCTGAGAAAGGATGGTTGTTTCCAAAGGGGGAAGAATAGAGGGTGGAACAGTGTTTTGGTGCACCAAATACATTGTGTGCTCCAAATATTCCTCAGAAGGTAAATGGCTGTGGTTGGCATGAAGATAAAGAATATTTTTCATGTGCAAATCCTTTTGAATGTAGATCAGATGGGCTGACGGAGATGTAAACCGTGCAGCTATTCACATGGGTACAGCGTGTGCTGCTAACAACATTGCGTGATTAATATTGTATGACATTTTCTCCCCTTGTTCAAGCTTAGGTGCTATTAGGGCTAATGGAAGATTCATGTTCTCTGTGGAGGAGATTTTCTCAAAATGCAGGGCATGCAGAAAGCATCCAGAACAGCAAGCCTGCAGCTGTTTTGCCGAGTGGATGGCGAGATGGGCTACAAAGCCTGCACACAGGATGACAGTGCAATCCTGGGAACGCAGCTGGGCTCCGCTCCAGTTTCAAGTAGGCCAAGGCAAAGCAGGATTTGGAGACAGGCTGTGCTGATCCATTAGGCCCGTAATTAAGCAGTTCTTTGAAACACAGTTGCTGTGTGGTGGGTAGGCAGGAGCCACAGGCTGTGTTCCTGCTCACAGGTGGAGTCTGAGCGGAGGAGCGGATGTGGGGTTCCTCTCGGGCATTTTCTTTCCCTCCAGTTTGTCTTATGTCAATGATTTTTTAAAAAATTTTATACTATCTAAGGTTGGATTTCTGAACTGAACACTTCTGAGTTTTGCTCTCCTCTTTTTTCAATGATCTTGAAGTAAAACTCCATCTGCAAACGCTCTAATTTTTGAAGAGAATGACAGCCTATGCTTGGATCTTCATTTTAAAATGTTTTCAACCTTTACAATGGGGTGAATCACAAATGCACTCTAGAACATCTGGTGAATGTTGGGGGGTGGTGGGGGTGGTGGTAAAGCATATGGGTTGGCTCAGCCTTCTGAGCCTGGCCCCATTCCTGACTTCACAGTGGCAGAAGCAGGCTCTTTCTCACCACCTCCCATAGCCTACACACCAGCCCTTTTTGCTTGGATCCAAGCAAGCAGCATTGCCAAGACTGTGGGTGACAGTCCTGCACATGCACACCGTGAGTGCCAGAAGTACAAAACAACAAGCTGGAAATGGAGGAGGCCTTAGCTTCAGGCAGCAGGTCAGCAACACGGCAGGGTGCGTGCATGCGTCTGCAGAGCAGCTAGGAACAGCATGATGTGGCAGTGGGATGGGATGGGGAGAAACTACATCACAGCCCCTCTGGGTATTGCTGTTGCCCCCAAAATCCTGATGGCACGTCCCTTCTCTCTGCTTTTCAGCAGCTGGGATTGCACCAGGCTCTCAGAACGGTTCCTGGTACAGAGGGGAGACCTTGGCTCTAACGCATCGTGTCAGCCGCCTGCCTCTGCTCTCGTGGCTCCCTGCACGGCTGCAGGTCGCGCACCATGATGCGCCGGTTGCCCTCTGCCCATGGAGCAACAAAGGACGGGGAGAGGAGAGCCAGTAGGCAAAAAGGAACAAATATAGAAGTACAGATGGAGGAGAAGGAGAGAACATTCACACACAGTCTGGAGGGAAAGAACTAGGGAAAAGATGGGGGTACTGACAGCTACACCAAGACATGGAGAGGGATAATTTGTTAGATACATCAAGCCTTCAGTTTATCCCAAATGTTTCCCCACAACAGGCAGGTGGAGGGGGGTTGAGAAAAGCTCCTTCAAGTTCACTAGCAGAAAAGAATACAGAGATTTAAATAGATGACTGTCCCTGCCCTTCCTGAGGCCATTTTCAAAGTCTGAGCAAGCGTGAGAAAATGAGAACAGCCAGTCTGATTTCCTTAATCCTTGCCTTGCGCCAGGCACTTCACGCCTGTGCACGCAGAGCAGCTCAGGCACCTGCAAATGTTCCAAGGAAACTGTGAGGCATTTCTGGTACTGGAGCTCTGAAAGCCAACAATTAATTGACAAGGCTCCTGAAGGTGTGCACTGCCTCTGCTGGCTGCAGCGACAGTGGTAAATTTTGGCCTTCTCACCTTTCTCTTTCAAGAGGATGCTGGCTGGGTGTGGTCGTCACTTGCTGGTAGGAGGCTGAGATATTTCTGAAGGAAGTTTCAGATTCTGGGGTAAACAGATGAGTCCTCTTGGGTGGGGCTGTGCAGGAGGAAAGATAAATGCCAAAGGATAGCCTCTGCGAGTGCACTCCGATGGCTGCTCATTGCACACGCATCTCTGGGGTGACGCCGGTGTCGTCCATACAACGTGATCCACTGGGATTAATGCAACCACCTGCGGCCAGCCCCTTTGTACATGTGAACAGAGCTAAAAGATTGCACACTGATGTACATATTGCTGACTCATAAATGAACTGCATGGTAGAAATTTGACTAACTAGACTGAACCCTCTTGTACAGTGACACCTACAGCTGTGCTGTCAAATGGTTAGATGTGGAAGATAAATATCACCTATTTTCCTATATCTTTAAAGTGATACTGTTGTACATTCCAGTAGTTTGTTTTGTCTGGTTTTAAATCAGTGAAGATAAAAATGACCCAAAAGATAACAAAATAAAATCTAATCCAATGAATAATGCAGTCTTCCTTTCCTGTTGACAGGAGATATTTATTTCCAGGTAATTATTGTCATCATCAATGAACCTGGTCCATCTTGCTGAACAAAACTCTCTGAGCTGTCACGAGGATGCTCGTGTGCACCTGGTGGGGCTGTGGAATGGTCAGCCAAGTCTGTTAGCATATTCGTGGGAGTCACAAGGACCTTGCTCCCAGCTTTTTTGGTCATACTTCAGTGATGGTTGATGTTTTTCCACTTTGTCATGGCAGACTGAAAAGCCTGCAGAGGTTGTCAGTTTGATTAGAGTTGTTCCATAGATTAAAAATGCAATTATGTATTGGAAACCAATAATGTCAAATCTGATTGCTAGATTAGTCTAAAAATCTTCAGTTCCATGGATAACTGAAGCAAAACTTGGTAAAAAAAGTTCACTGGTTGGGTATAGGACTCTGAGTTCGTTCTAGTGACATATGAATAGTGATGTTCAGGAACCAGCTAGCATGGCCTTTGGGTACTGGCCTTTGTTGGTACCCAGCGTTCATGGCATGGCTGGTAATTTCATGTCCCTTTGGTATGATCTTCATCGACCTGAGTGTTTGATATAGATGTTTAGCATAAATATATAGATCTTGCTGCTCTAAGGTACAATTAATGGTGCAAATCATCCCTCTGCTGCAATCCCTGCTGAGCAGCAAGACAGATTTCCAGCCAAGGAAACACCCGCCTGTCCCATGTTCAGGAAGGCTTCTGCGGTGGAAGCGGATTGATGAGTTTGTGAGATAAAACTAGCGCTGCTGGAAGAGGCTGGGGGCTGGGCTTTGATCTGGTTAAGCTGCTTGGCATTTACAATTTTCCTGTCTTCTCAAGCCATCAGAAGGGCTGTGCAGGCTCGGTGCCACACAGGTATAGGGAGATAATGGGAATATTCACAGAGCGTTCGGTGGCCCCGCGGCAGGCTGCGGGCAGGTCCTCACTGCCCCAGCTGCCAGCCCGCAGCAGCAGGTACACCTGGAGGCAGAGCCTCCACTGTGAAGTTTGTCTTGCTGCTGCTGCTCCCTGATCCAGAGAGCGACTGTGACGAGTAAAGGATTAACGAAGGAGGGCTGGCATTTAGGAAAACTGTCGCTGTATTTTAAATTGCAGCCCAACCACTCTTGAGCTGGATGTTTTCCAGGCACGGTGTGCATGAGATCCCACAGTACTGTTTCCATAGACTGGCTGATCAGAGAAGGATTTTACTGTAATAAATGTAGCTACGTGTCCGCGAGGCATCCCTCCGCTGCTGTCCTGGGGAGCTGTGGAAAGGGCACTGCCAGCCTGCGCCCGCCGGGTTTCGGTGGGAGGACAGCTCGGCACGCTGGGGCACGTGGGACTGCGGAGTGAGAGGTGAAAATGTTCTGGCCTCCTTGGGCTGGTCTCTGTGGAGCAGGGAAGAGTTGCTCCCACCAGCCAGTCTTCTGGAGGCTTAGTCCGTCTGATGGGTTCGAGCCTTTTAAAACTTGCTGAAATATAATGGTGGGTCTTAGTAGAAACGAAATCAGAAAGAGCGAGGAGTGTAAATAAGAAAACATAACACAGATATTTGCCATTCAATGAATATCAGCAACATATTGTATATACAGAAAAACACTTCCTTGCAGCAGGTTTTTTTTTCAAGTCATACTGGATTTGTTTAAATTTGTAACCACAACATTTTCTCAGTTCCTTCTCCTTTTTTTCGGCTTTTCAAGTTCAAGGCTAACATACAGTAAATATGGAGACAAGAAGCAAAATCTAAATTACATCTTTGAAAAGAGTAACAGTAACCTTTTATGAATCTTACTCAAAAGCAGGTTATTTTTTTTTTTTTGCAAAGGAAGAAAATAGACAGAAGTGAGTTAGACTTGGTGGAATTGCTTAAGTTGTGTCTAAAATATAGTGGCAAACGAGTTGGCCATTCCACAGAATTTTGCTTGAGCGATTTCACCCTGCTACTTTCAGAAGGCGTGCTCAGGTTAATACTGGAATAAAATAAAACATTTCTGCCATTATTATGCAGCCTGATGTTAACCCAAGTGCTTAAATTCCACATGCTTCAGGTGCACTAGGTTGGGGTAAATCTTAAGGAACAATGGACATTGAGCTTTAAACCTGGTGATGTAATGAAGCTTATTATTTTGATGATTTGAGGAGTGCTGAACACTTGCAATGCCTTTGAAGTCCATAAAGATTCAGGTATGATGACTAACATGTAGTATCAAAGCTCAGTACAGAAGATAATGTCTCTGTCTACTGGTCCAGTGTGGGAGGCTGTTTTTTATTTTGGTGCTAAAGGCCCTTCCTAAGACCTTCCTAAGGCCTTTGGGCTTTTCTTTTGGAGTGAATGGCCCTTGGTTTTATCTCTGCTAGTTGGAGCTGGACAGATAAAATAGGGAATAAGGAGCAGCACACTGCACATCAGAGTACTGTGTAGGCTGTTTTCCTTAATTGTCCCAAATTAGCTTGTTATATTAGTTTTCTAATAACATTTACAAAAAAGTAAAGAGAAGCCTGGAACTGTGATAATACTTTTTACATTTCAATGGCTGGTTATGAGCATTGTTGAAATATACCCATAAATATAAACTGTTCGATTACAGTGCGATCCTGACCACTTTGTATTGACTACCAGTCATGTAAAATACCTTTCCGTTCGTAAGCCAAATGTTGATGTGAGCACTCCACAGCTGTAGTAACTGAACAGGCTTAGGAAAATGGTTCATAAATTACTGGTGTTAAAATTTTTCTAGTACTTCTTCTGAATCTACTAACAAAGTGATTAACAATTTATAGGAGCTCATTGATTAGCTGCTAAGGCAGCTAAAATATTCCCTTACCCAAAATATGGTGAAGAAAACCCTGGCTGTCTTGGCTTGTAATCTGTCCTGAAAAGCTGGTGTACAAATGACTTTACTTAATGAGCACTGTGTCTGGGCTGGTTAGCGGAGCGCTCCGTTTGCTTGCCTTCGGCTCCCCGGGCACGCGGTCAGCACGTGGCTCCTGGTGCTGGGTCTCTGGGTGCCCTGGCATCCCTCGCTGCCCACCCGGGGCAGAGGCAGCACCTCCGTGCTACGCCCGCGGACCGCAGGGCAGGATGCTGCGGTGGCATCACCGCGGATGGCTCGGTGCCGATCTGCAGAGCCCTGAACACAGCTGCATCGCTGCAGCCCCCAGGAAGGGCATTTTTCCTTGGAGCGAACGTATGTATTTCTCCAGAGTGTATTTGGGGCACGTGGAAAATTGTCTGCTGTTCAAGTCCTCTCCTCTCTTAGGACATTTGTTCCCTTTATAAGGTGAAAGCGTTCTTAGGCACATTGGCCTTACGCTTCCCTCCTGGCTGCCCCTGGCTCTGAGTGCACCCTGGCACCTGCCTTGTTTAACGACGGAGAGACGCGGTCGCTCCCAGCCTTCAGAAGACCAATTCCTTTAATTCCACATGTGAAAACCTCTACAGGCCTGCTCCAGACAGAGGGCTCTGGAGTTTGTTGGAAAAAATCTTTATAATTTCAAACATGAACGTGAATCTGATTTTTGGTGTGCGTTTCTAGAAGAACAGAATTACTCCGGAGGGAAAAGCAGCACGACAGGCGCTCTTTCCAGCTCTGAACTCAGACTGTGTGCGGGAATGGAGTTGCAGCGCTTCTGCTGAAGCATCCGTCTTTGGCCTGGGCCTGAAAGCCAAATTTAAAGAAAAAGTTCTCTCTCTGCATATTTTGGAGGAGTCTTATTTTAACAACTTCAGACTGAATTTCCATCAAACTGAATCAGAATATATTTTTACACCAGAATTAAATCAGGCTGAAATAGAACCCAGTGGAACATGCTGATTTTGGCTGAATTTTGCACTCTAAATATTCTCAAGGCCAAAAACTCAGAGCAAAGCTTGAGTGAGCAAAAACATGCCATCAGAGAGCTTGAAAATATGTTTATTTATGCTCCTATAAAGAGAATTTTACTGAATTTTTCTTAGCTCAGGGTTTTCACTTTAACTGTGGGGAAGTTCAACATTTTGTTCCATATGGGAACAGAAGGATTACAGAGGCTAAACTCAAGCCTTGAAAGAGAAGATGGCTTCTTACAAATTTACTGTTTGCATACTTACATGAAAACATGATTACTGATCATCAGGTAAACTAAATATAACACCTGTATCAATAATGGATGCTTTCGTATCATATTTGAACGGCATTTTCTCTTGCAGTGTCATTGCCTTAGTGTGGTGTCATATGGCAAATGAGCATAGGCTGGGCATCAAAGCAGAAGATGGGGGCTTCTGAAAAAAATTGAGATGTTTCACTGAAAATCTAGAGTCTCCATGCTTCTAACATGCAGAAATCAGTAAGGAGGGATTTGATGAATTGCTGATAATTATAAAAGTGTGCCTTCTTTGGTTTTCTCTCTTAGTTTTTAGATGATTATCAAAGCCTGTGGAGGGAGCTGGTCCTCAACTGGGTGCCTGGTTCTTGTTGTTTAGTGTGGTCTGGCAGCATAATTGCAGAAAAAAGGCTAACCTCTAGTTTATAAGCAAATCTTCCTTAAAAATTAGTACCTTCTTGTAGAATTAAAGGGGAAATTCTGTTTCTGAATTAATGGCCCAATGCGGATCAGTGGTAGTATCATTTTTATGCATAAAGAGTACTATTTATTATAAGATTTTTTCCATTATTTTTTAGTATTTATAGTGTTATTTGATATATTTATAAGCAGAAGAGTAAGTACGAAGAGCTCAGGTTAATGACAAAAGCTTTCTTGAGCTCAGTTAGGCTGCACCAGATGCAATAGCTGAAGACCGGGCCAAGTATTTCTGCAGTGCATTATCCCTGTATAGCTCCTTTCCACTGCCAAAAGTGGATGCTCCCATACGGTTTGGCTAATTTGAGTGGCTTGTTATGGAAGAGATCTCATTGTTTCACATAGTAAATATACTCAATGTACTCATTTAAGTACAGCTGTGCTTTCTTGATAGGTCGGTATCTGAAACATATTGCTGACAATGTCTTGGCAGTTAGGTTCCTTTAGTCTCACTAATTTCATCATGACGTACTGTAAGACAAATGCCTTTTTCCGATTTACCTCTCTGTCATTCCTGCCATTTTTAGATAGAATGACTTTCTCTCAATCCTGCCATCATCTCTTAAACCACAAAAATTTCAGGTTAGAGGCGTTTTGCACCCATGGCTTGATGAAATTTTTTCATTCTCTTAGATGTTTAACCTAAGCTGCATGCAGGCCGCAGATTTCTTTACTTTCCCTGGTGAAGCCACGGTTACCGAGACGTAAAGGCATGTGTTTCCTAGCTGGGAGGGAGTCGTTCCTAGGTGTTCTTGATTTCATTCATTTGTGAGCATTCAGGAGAGCACATCCTCTATTCTCTCAAGTCAATGCACTTATAATACATGAGGAATAATTCATTCCCTTCCTCCAAGTCAGAGGCTGCAGATAGAAAGCTGATCTCCCTTTTTTTAAGTAGACAAAGAATATTTAAATAAGGATGCTGATAAAAATGCTTTCACAAGTAAAGATTTGATTAAAGAGTCAGTTGCTTTGAAGAGTCCCACAGTTGAAGGCAGAAGTCAAAAGACACAATCTCTCGTGAAGAGATTGAAAAGTTAGTGCATGCTAGGTCTGTGGGCAGAATTTCCATACCTCAGTGACATCCCCACTGTTGGGGAGAGGCCAGGCCACTGCTCGCTGTTGGTCCCTTGCTGCAGCCCCTGGGGGCTTTTGCCAAGGCCAGGGCACCTCTGCCAGCCCAAAGACGCTTCTGATTTCTGAAGTGTGATGAGACTTTTCACGAGTCGTCATAAAGATGAAGATTTAGTAGCAACAGTATTTGTTCTTTGCGCTGGTTTGGGCGTCCATCACGACAGAAATAAAAAATAAAATAACCTCCCCCCAGAAGGAGAGCTTTGTCACATTATGGGGACTTAAGATACAAATGGATGTTGCAACTTTTTTCCTGTTTTACGCGTGAGGGGTAAAGAGGAATCTACCTCTCATTACAAAGCTACAACAGAAGTGCGCAGAGGTGGGATTAGGCAGCCCGTGCAGTCTGAATCCCATGGAGACGGGCAGATCTATGGCAGGTTGTTAATGGAGAGGATCAAGCCCCGCTCCAGCTTCCTTCCACGGGCTCTCGCGTAGCACTGCATTGGCTGCCATGCCCAAATAAGTTTGCTGCAGCAGCGCAGAGGTGTGACTTTGTCTATGTATTTTCTATTCAGCAGGAACAGACTCGGGATCAAACTAAGTCTGGATGCAAACAGGCAGAAGCCATGGCCCCCATAGCATCCACATCTGCTGGCAGCAGAACTGGATTTTGTTCATTCGTTCATTTCTTTTCCAAACAGCACCCCGTACTGTTTAGATATTTCTTGTTTTGGGCTCAGTGTTACAGATGAAACAAGCTGAACTGATGCAATGCTACAGATTTGCATCCTACAAAGAGATGTGATTGTGGAAACCCAATCCGAGCTGACAGATTCAAACCCCCTGTGGGGTTTGAAACCAAATCCTGGATCTAAACATCTTCTCCTTTGGGAAAAATCGCTGCATGAAAACATGGCAATTCAAAAACAGAAAGATAAAAGCAGAAGATAAAAAAAAAAAGTCACCTGCTTTGTGCTGAAGAATGTGCCATCCCTATCTCTTTAGATTTTGAAAATCTCAGCCTTCAAGGATAATAGTGAAACTGCCCCATCCCCTCGCAGATGAACAGGGTGAGAAGCTGTGGCTGGACGGCATCTGCACGTTCACCAGTCAGTGTGCCGCTGCTGAGAGGTCTTCTTCCTGGGCCGCTCTGGCGTTGCTGATGGCAGTGCCTGTGCCTCTCCGGTGGCTCCCGCGGTGGCTGCCGCGCGGGAGGATCCCTGCCTCCCTGCCGGCAGGCGAAGTGGCACCTCGCCGCCCGCCCCGCCACGTGCCGAGCACCGAGCGCGGCCGCACGGCACGGGGCAGGGAGCGGGGTCTGCGTGGCGCTGCATGCCGGCTCGGGCATGCTGGTTCAGGGTCTAAAGCTGTAAGAGTCCAAATTTAAAAGGCTTTTGCTGGTGGCTTTCCGTACAAACTGCATCACACTTGAAGTGCGCCTAAATACGGTGACAGATTTTCTTCGTGAGAAGGCAGTCAGCATGCAGGCAGGGAGGGGAGAGCGAGCTTCCCACAAGCCGTTTGAGACGCTGCCTCCTTACTGCGCGCCTGCTCGTGAAAGTGCAGAGGAAACTGATCATTTTCTGGATGAAAGCTAAAAGCTACATGGCAGACAGTAAATAAATAATTGCAGGGAACTATTGCACATAGATTTCTTTGAGGCACAGAACTTAATTAAATTTCATGAACATGCTTATGTAGTTCCATTGATCAGGAAAAATATGTTTGCGTGCCATGTCTTTAAGATTTATTCGCTTGTCAGTGTTTTGCCTTCCTCCCCTCTCCTGCCTCAGTTTCTTTCATTTTACATCCTGCAGTGGAAAAGGAACACATTTCTATTTTTCTTTCCTGAAGAAATTGATCCTAAGACATACAGAACATGATGTATGGTTTGTAACTATACAATATTGCTAAGCAAAAAAAAAAAAAATCACTGAAGAAGGCTTGACAGATACTGTATTAATTTCCGTTTTACAATGGATTTTTTCCCACTAGGACCAATAAAAATTATGCAAAGGTTTTCAACCTTTCTAGGACTAATTAGTTAAAAGATGGTGTAAATCTCGGTAGACTCATTTATCATGGTAGGGTTTCATCAGACACTTCACAAAACTTACTTTTGCCGTCAAATTCAAACTCAACCTGAATTCACAATGCCAGCCACTCTGGGTCTTGCTGGGATCTCAGCGTCTCCTCTTTGGTCCGTCACAGAGATGGACAGAAGTACGAGAGGTGAGTGCAGCTGGTGCCTGCGGAGGTACGCAAGCACCAAGCAGTCGTACCCGCTGCTGTGGTACAACAAATAGCTCTGCGGCAGCGCCAGGTGGCTTGAGCCGTACCACAGCGGCGATGGATCTCTCTCTTCTGCAAGGGCTTCACTGAGGCAGCAAGATCTGCAGGATGGCAGATGCGCTGCTGGCATTGAACAAGTCACATTCCATGAGAATCCAGAGAACTTTTTCTGTTTACTCTTCAGTCTTCAGATGTCCTGCCCAAATCGTCTGGTTAGGTCGTGGCTGTGAGGGCGGCTCCCTGCGTGCCACTGCCAGCCCGTGCCTGCTCACCCCACACCGGGGTCGGCAGCAAGCAGCCCGGTTCATTTTGCTCCAAGTTGGCTGCTTTTAGTTCCCATCTCATTAAAGTATGGCAGCAAGTTGCTGGTAAATGAGGAGGCTGCTGTCCTTGCTAACATAATTGTGGTTTGGCATATTGGTACAGTATTAAAATTCCAATTGAGCAGATGGTGTCAGGATTTTAACTTATGCTTATGAGATGCAGATGGTCCATGTAGTGAACTTGTACACTAGCTATTTTTATTTTGAACAGGTTAAGAACAAATTACTGACTATTATTATTGCTCTCCTTGTCATTTTTTCTTTTGCGTGTGCATTCACACGTGCCCGTGTTCTAATAATCTCTTTTCTTTGTAATTTTAGATTGAAAACACTTACTTCTCCCTAAAACTCCTCTCTCTGTGCATTGGCTGTTTCCTTCCCAGTGGCCCTTTTGTTTCCCCTTAGACCATCACTGCACTCCAGACCATTGCTGCACTCCCTGCGATGTGCACAGAGCAGAAGACCTGCAGGAAGGCAGCCTCTGCCCACGGCACATCACTTTGCACCAACCACATAGCACTAATTTTCATGCAGAAACATCAGTTTCGCATAAAACACCTGTGTGCATTTTCCATACTGTTCTCTGGCCTTGTGTCTCATACTCAGGGGAAGGACTTCTGCCCGTGTTGGAGGCAGGCCTCTGGTGTGCCAGGCTTTGCGTCTGCTGGGGACGGAAGCTGGCAGCACCTTCTCAGGGGGACGAGGCTTGACACAGCTCCCCAGTTTTCCTGCTCAGCAGGGGTTTGTCTCGTGCTGCTGCCAGCTCCCTCCTGCCACCGTCCCCTTCACACGCGTGGCATCGTGCTGCCGCCTGGGCCCCCCGGGCAGTGCAGGCAGACGCGTGCCAGCTGCAGGAGGCCGACGAGGAGCAGGGCAGAGGTTCTGCTGCACGGGGTCTTCTCAGTCCCCAAATGCCCTCAGACTACATGGGCTCCTGCCAGAGCCCACATTTACATCCCCCCCGCGTATTACTCCTCAACCTCTTTCTCCCTTGGGATCATTTGTACAGTATTCTCATCCCTAGTGTGAAATGAACCTGCCACTCTGGCTGATTTTTGGGCTAGGGGACAGCTTGAACTGCCCCATCTAGCCCCTGCCCTGTCCTCAGGCTGGTTACTGGGAAGTTGGCACTGCTCTCTGGTGTTGGAGTTTCATTTAGAGCCCAACCCAGAAAGCAGCAGAGTCCCAGCCCCTCTTGGTTTTGAAACGAGCTGC
The DNA here is from genome assembly GCA_013399475.1 of Chauna torquata. Taxonomy (NCBI): domain Eukaryota; kingdom Metazoa; phylum Chordata; class Aves; order Anseriformes; family Anhimidae; genus Chauna; species Chauna torquata. The sequence goes on along the minus strand of VXAL01013491.1, from coordinate 430,196 downwards.
AGGCAGGTGAGATCTCTGGGCTGAGGAAAGCAGCGGGTCCCAAGGACACGTGAACTCAGTGAGTAAGCACCTACCAGCTTCCTGCTCACAAGGGAATGCATTTCTGAGGTCTGACTGTGGTCAAGTGACTGGACCAGCAAAAATAAATCTTAGTCTATTACCTGCCCTTGATGTATTTCACATTTACATCCTGGCGATAACGGCTGCAGAGAAGGTTTCCAGAAAAGACAATGCAAACATATGGCACAGGGGCAAGGACTTCAGCTGCAGGTGTCGGTATAATCAGGTTCGTTTATTCCTCCCTCATGCCTGCTGCCATTACTCATTCCTCTCACATGCAAACGTGAAGTGTCCCAAGCACTCATTAGAGCCCACAGTGCTCAGAAGATGCTGTTCCCTTCCCAGAAGGCAGCAGCACTGCCCAGCGGGGTGGGGGCACCTTCCCCCTCTGCTCTGCTGCCTGGGGCACCGCAGTGGGGAGCACCCAGGCTCTGGTCATGGCCACGCCTGGCTCGTCCCTGCGGGGCAGCCACACTGACAGGCAGAGGGCTCTTGGGATCTCCCAGAGCACAAAAATTGTAACCTCCCACCCATTACTGATAATTAGTATTTTCCATAATTATCCTGGTTAAGATGACATTGACCGAGCAGCCCGCACAGTAGCCAGGGGTGTTGTAGCTAATTTGTTTTTTCTGGGAGCACTGGGGAGGAGCAGCTGCGTGGCACCATTCGTGCAGGCAAGGGCACATGGCAGCCACGCTGGCTCCAGAGCTTCAGCACAAATGGGGATAAGTTATGAATATTTCATGAAAAACCATTACAAGACCGTGTATGAAAGCAACCTGACATCACTGCATCCTCACAGCTGCTTCCTTACTGTAGCCAGTGTATTTTTTTCCTCTTACCGGATCTGGAGAGAGTCAGCAACAGAGTAAGGGCACCATGCACTAACCCAGCTGGCTGCCAGAAGCAGAAATGTTTGAAAGTTTGTTGCTGCTTCCGAGGGGAATTGAAGAGCTCTGGACCATCTTGCACTTCAGGCCCCAGTTGAGACATTGCCTCCAGAGCCAGAACTGCTGTGGGATGTGCAGGGTGTCTCCCCCTTCCTTGCAGCAGGGCTTCAGCTCACATCTCACAGCAGAGTGTGGCCCTGCAGGAGCTGTACAGCCCCAGCTGGTGCTGACAGCCCCAAGCCCCAGCCCCAGACCTCCACCCACTATCAGGAGCTCCCTTGCAAGGACTTTTTCCTTTTTGTGCTTCAAAGCCCTGCTTTTTGTGAAGCTGCCAGGTGGCAGGCAGCATTGTGTGCTCCTTGCAGCACTGATTTCACAGGCAGCAGCCATCTCCCCACTTTCCCTCTGACCAGAGGCTTTTGCCTCTGAATTTAGAGTCCTTCTATCTTGAGGAAAAGCCATCGCTTGTCCCCAGCTGCTGCTTGGCAGGGGCCTCAAGCAACAGCAGAGTCTTCAGACCACAAAGCTGAGCGTGTCCCACAGAGGCTCCTGGCACACACCTTTTTATTTTTCAAGCCTGGGATGTGCAGTGACCAATCCGCATTTCAGACAGAGCAGCACAGCAGCCTCAGGAAAGCTCCTGCGGTGCCCAAGTCCCATGGGCTGGCACAGGCGTAACTGGAGCAGGAGGCTTCACTAAACAGCTCATCAAATCACTGCTGGGTTTTCACATGCCGTTATTAACTTCCTGCAGACGTAGCCCAGCACCAGGTTGCTGTATCCTTGCTGACGTTGTCCCACTTCCCTTTGGCACACATGCACCACAGTCCTGCCCACTTAATGCCAGCGGCATTCACAGGATTGTCATCCCATGCAGATCTTCTCATGCTCTGCTCCACCTATATCTTGATGGCTCAAAAATCAAACAGGTCCTTGAAATCAGTGTAACGGCTTACATTATATAGCCAGGAATTAAAAAAAAAACAACATCCCACCACTGAATTCAAGTATCATATTCTGGGTGTCCATCATACTTCTTGTGATATAAACCGTCACCGTGGGGAGGAAATTCAGGAAAAATTTCCTGCACCTGAATTTCATCAGTCTGAATTGTGGTTTTCCAGGGTCAGGCCTTCATTCTGTGCTGTTCATGACACAGGGAAACACAGCATGGAGAAACCCAGAAAAAGAACCGACAATTAAGACATTTGAAAGTTGTGTGTCCTGGTTTTGAATATATTCAAAAAAAAGTGAAATAAGTAAACTATTAACTAGAATGTGTTTGCTAAGTTGTAGTGACAACTTTAGTTACATACTGTAATTTTTGTTTGCAGATGCAGCTTCTACAGAGTCATGGCTATAGAACAGATGAAGTATTGTTTGAAAAAGTGATCAGAGATTGTTTGCGATCATGCTGTAGCTCTTCTGTAAACATGGGAAGCATTTGATATTGGTTGGTATTGATAATGGCATTGTAATGCCTTTTCTTGCTTGTACAGGTTGTCATTATTTTAATGTGCTTATTCCCAAGAGAAGAAGTAGCTGAAAAGAACAGATTAAGTTACACCTTAAGGAATGTTTTGTTAGGGAGAAATCAGATTTCCTTTAAAACTGCTTTGCATAAGGTTATTAGATATTTGATCATTTGTATTTCCAATTGTTTATGTAAACAACATTCATTGCTAGAGCATGGTTATCAATTTTCTGGCTGCAATGCCATAAGTGCAAATTCATAAATATGCATGACAGAAGTCAGAGATAATTCAACAGCCTTTCTAAAAACGCTGTTTCCTTCTGTGTCCCTTCCTCCTGGGACTGTGCTGGAAGGGGCAGCAGCTGAGCTCCACTGTTCAGCTCTGCTGCTGTCCCCTCCCTTGCCCTGGTAGGGCTCTGGGATAAGGCCGTTCATTACCTCCCGGAGCCGAGAGGAGGCAGCCTGGAGGCTATAGACCTTTACAGACATTGCATTTTTAATCTACAGCATTTTCCTTTACTTCTATCTGAAAATGCCAAACCAGGAGACGCTTGTGTGTATGTCAAAGTACTCATCCATACTTTTGCCTGTCATCATATGCTCCATCATGTGCAGTACTAACTTAGCGTACAGTGACACAGCCACTTCTGAAAGACACATCGGCTTTGATAAATCCACAAAGACAGCTTGCCAAGAGCTGTTTGGATGTACAGGATTCACATCCTTACTGACCTGTTCCGAACACGTCCACCTGGGTATAACCTCATACAAGACAACCCCCTTCTGCAGGGCAGGGACACATCCCATATGTCCCCAGAGGACGCCAGGTCCATCCGACTAGTCCTTGCTCAGCAGCTGCTGGCGTCTGCTGCTCACAAGGCCCTGGGTAAGAACGCAGAGATCTCTCCGTAGTTTTGGAATCAGGATTGCTGTGCCCATTCACTAGTATTGAGAAACCGATAGCTTTAATGGCATTTCAATGAGTCCTTTTATTATTTTCAGCCTGAATATCTGAAGCTTTATTTAGTGTGCATTGCATAGCCTGGGAGCACCTGAGATTTTTTGCTTGCACTCCTGAATCACAGCCCAGTGCTCGCTCCCACAAGTTTCACAGCTGAGGAGAGGACGGAGCAGCAGTGCTCGCCCTCAGGCTGCAGGGACAGGCAGGAGGGTGCCTGGCTCAGTGGCACACGTTGCTGCTCACCCCGCAGAGGGCTTTCTGCTCAGGCTGGGTGCAGCATTACATTGCCCATGCTCACAATAGTCACAGAAGTGCCAAATAATGCGTGTATTTATTTGTACCTCACAGGTTTATTAGAAATACAGAGCTAGCTTCTACAAAGAGGAAAGGTTTTCCTGTGCTTAGAGCCATTATTTAGATGCAGGATGATACAAGATTTGCCTTGGCTCCACACTTTCTCTTTAACAACTTACTGTTAAACATTAAAGACCAGCCCGTGCACTTTCTTTAAGATCATCTCACTAGTGACTGATAATAGGAAATACAGAATCAGGTTCGGTGGATCTTTGAAAAAAAACGCAGAACAGCCACCATAGGATTTACTTACAGGAGCGAGCAAAGTGCCTCCATCACTAGGGGTAACAGCTTTTTCCTGCTGGCTGATTTACTCTAGAAAGGTGGAAGGGCAGGAGCCTGTGCTTATAAAACAGATGCCTTGCAAAGCAGCTGTATTGTCTTTGCCATAATTAAAAAGCCCTAACTAGTAAGGTAGCCCCAGGATGAAAGCTTACAGGTGTTTCCTGCAACCCCAGGGTCAACACTTGATCTTAAAAAAAAAAATCTCAAATCCCCCAAACCCATAACTACCTTGTCTCTAGACAGGTGGATGAGGATAAACATCAGCTGTCATGAAGTGCTCAGAAAAATTACAAGAGTTGGCAGTGTTGTTGCATATGTAATACTCTGTTTATGTTTATTTTAATAAAGAATATGATAAAATCCCACATAACCAATACTTCGGCTGATCAAAAACTGGTTTATTTGTTCAATTTTATTGATGCTCTGATCTCTGGTGAGAAAATAATTGGCTGAAGAAACAGAAGCCTACTCCATTTAAAATCACTGACAGCTTTGTTCAGTGGAAGAAGTAGGTGACCCCAGTAGAGTAAACAAACATTCTTACTTATGTACCAATTATGTGTTAGACAATTTAAGCTCCAAAGTATCTAGTTTGCTTTTCACTAATTATTGTGCTGTCTTCTTGCATATGCCCGCACTTTGCTAATTGAAGTTTTTCAAACTTTTGATTGCACTGTAAAGTATCTGCAGGTTTGCAATGCCGTGGGTTGCAAGCTCTGCTGGGAAAGCATGCTGGTTTGAAAGCCGCATGTGTATGCATGTGTATATTTAGAGTACAGATTCTCTGTTGTGCACAGGGTAGGAATGTTCAACATTTTAGCAAACCTCAGGCTGTGAGAGGACAACGAAGAGGCTGAATCTAAGCTCTTTATTTTGTCTTTTAGCTCAAAATAAGTTTGCACTTGCAGCAGTTGCAATGCAACAGGTCGGTAATGGTAGGCGCAGTGAGCAGCTGTCACTTGCGTGTGCTGACATCCCCTGGAGATGCTTAAAACAGCGTTGAGTCACTGGGTACAAGTGAAGTTATGCGAACTGATTGGAACATTGTCACAGAGTGATTCGTCTTCTAAAAATAAGCATCTTGGGTTCCTAGAGTCATTTATTTTTGATAAATGCCTCAGTCTTGCATTTGTTTAGCACCAGGACAGTGTTCCTGTATTCCACCAGCATTGCCTTAGTTGCAAGTAACTTCTGGTACCTAGAAAGAGCTGATTTTAATCACATGATGGTCTTCAATGGCCTCCACCTGTTGGTGGTTATGAGTCTGTTTTCATCTATTTATTGAGAACAACTCCTCTTGCCACTGGTAGCTCAGTTTCTACTTGACACAGCTGTGGCCTAAGGTGTCTGGCACATCTGTCTGTGTGGGGCAAGTACTGGGTAAGCCCCACTGGTTGCTGGTGGGGAGCACGTAGAAGGGGGCAAGGTCAGAGGTAAGGCTGGAGTTATGGTCAGAGCCTGGGCTTCTCCAGTGCTTTGAGTGTTTGTATGCGGGGTTTTGGATGGGTCTGCCTTACAGGTAAGCTTAATTTCAATGTTTTGATACGGGTTAGATCAGCTGTCTGTGTTCTCATAACTTAGAAACACACAAGGTAATTTAACGTAACGTAAATTTCAGTGGATGACTTATCTGCATGTTGTGCTGAGCTATTCTATGCACTGAGTATATTTAGTGCTTAAGTAAGAACATAAAGAGTCTGCGTAGTGTAAAAACTTAACTTTCTGTTAAGGTAATCTATAGCCACATGCAACTTTTTTAAACAAGAAAATCCAAGCTAGGGCAGTGGTTTCTTTGCTGCTATTGCAAGTAGAAGAAAGCTTGTTTCCATATCAGCTTAGAGATTTTTGTACCTTAGAGTATGAGATCAAACTGACAGCTGGAAATGCAGCTTCTTTCCCTGGCTGTTAAAGCCACGCTGCTAGTAATGGTCGACATGAAGATGAGCACTGGTGTTCTACCGCTCCACGGAGAAGTGCCCACTAGGGATGCCAACCCACCCGTGGGCAGCCGCGGGTCTGCGTGCCGTGCGTGGCCAGCCCCAGCTGGGCAGCCCCAGCAGCGGGGGGTGCGGGCTGGGGGCTGGTGGGGAGGTGTCTCTGCTGGGCTGGGGAGGATGAGTGCATGTGTGTGAGGGCTTTTTGCTGCTGCTTTTTTTTTGTCCTTGTCCTAGCTAGTCTCTGTTACTAGTTCTTGTGAAGATCTGTTCTACTTGCCCAGCTGGATTGTTTGTAAGGCCGTAGTAAGCACCAGCAAACAGCCTTCTAGGGCTCACCCTCCATCTGCGGGATTTGGCCTTGAGGCTTCACGGCAGTGCTGCTGCTCACTTGGTCAGAGGAGGGCTGAGCCCCTGTTCCCTCTGGGGTGGTCTGGGGCTGACCCAGGAAGGTCCCCGGGAAGAGAAGCACAGGCTCCGGTGTCACCGCTCCCTGCTGGGGACCCCTGCGTTGGGCTGGGGGGTGGCTTGCAGGACAGGCTCGTCCTCCAGCCCTGGCCTGGGGCTTGATCGGCTGTGGCCCCCCGAAGGCAGTGGGGGAGCCGGCCGGACCCGTGCGGGGGGAGCAGGGCTGTGCGATGCCGTGTGCGGGGCAGGCTGGGCTCTGCGGCCCCCCCGAGCCAGCTGGCGTCTCGCACCACCCGCCTGGCTACTAGCTTTCCCTCTGAGCCTCATCTTCAGCGGGACTTCTTCAGGCAAAGCCCGACCAATCGGGGCTGTCTCCAAAAAGCAGGTTTTTTTGACTTTTACATAGCAAACTGGCAGCTCTCATTCCCTTCAAATGCGAGCATTGCTCAGATAACACAATTCACATGAAAAGATTTCTTGAAATTCTTTAAGTGCACATTAAAATGCAAATCGCTTGTCTTATTAAAGATTTCTGCAAGTTCTCTGACAACACATTTAAATGCAAATCACTGAAACGTAGACTCAATATTAAAATCCAAACAATTATTTGATCCACAGGCTGGAATTAAAATGGGATCTTGTTGTATATCCCTGCAAAACCAGGGCCGCACTGGCAGCATGTGGAGGCAGCTCTGGATGGGGTAGTCGGGTGTTTTGGGGGTGTCTGGGGGGGCTGGGTGCATCATTGGCACTGTGCAGCCCTGCACCAGCCACCTTGTCCTGCAAGGGGCCTGTGGGGATGGCACGGGGCTGGGCTTATCTGATACGGGCACCTGGTATGGATCGGGAGTGGTGGAATGAAAGAGCCTAGCTGGAACTTACAGTAGTGTCCCTGAGGGCATCAAGTCCTCTTCAGGTCTGGTTTGGACCCAGATGTCATCAACACAAACGTGCACGTGGGGAGCAAGGGCAGAGCACTTGAACCCTGCCCACGAATGTTCAGACTCATGAATATCCCAGAAACACGAATGGGAGCGTGAGACAGCAGAACGGATGATTAACTTACCCTCAGGAAGTAAGAAGCTACATCTAGCTTTCTGAATTTTCCCCCAAATCATGCAATCTGAGGTTAAAACTCTGCCCCCAGTCAAATTGATGGTAATGATTTGATGGAGTTTTAATGGGAGTGCTCTGAGGCTGGCTCTAAAAGCTCCTGGTGTTACGGGATGCAGCCTAGCTCAATGTGTCTGAGCTGGCTTTATTTTAAAGTATCCTAATCCATTAGGAACAACATGCTTTAAATATCTTTAAAACTGAATAAGGTCTTTTCTTTTGCTCTGCTGTGCTTATTAAGTTTCTTCAGAAAGACTTGAGGAACAAAATGTGCTTTTCCATCGCTTCCCCCCTGAACTTATTTTGCTGCTTCCCCTTAGGCTGCGCCTTCCCCGCTGGGCAACCCGGAGCAGAGGGGCATCCCCCGCGTAGCGTGGCCAGGTGGGGTTGGTGCCGTGACCGCCAAGTGCTGCCTGCTGCGCCAGAACCGCCGCCGCGCTGCGGTTAGGCTTCTTTGTTTCTTTCAGTCCTTAGACTGTCTAGAAAGCAAGATGGTGCTTTCAAGCAAAAACGTAGTTTTCTGAGTTGACGATGCTGTTTGAAGCATGCTGATGATGCTGAGGAGTGTCAGGAAGTTAGGACCGGTGTATCTGAGGAAGAACGCTGCCCGAAGCGTGGCTTTGGCCAGGCCCTGGGTGTGTGGTTGGAGGACCCTGCCCGTCAGCTGCCCGTGCCCGGCTGCCTTGCTGCCGGGGAGGGCGGTGGGAAACGTGCCGCCGGGCTGGGGCGGGTGGCTGCTGGGACCCCCGCGCTGCTGAGCGAGAGGCTGGAAGGAAGAGCGTGAGTAACGGGTGCAGTGCCTGAGGCCTCAGGGTGGAGACACAGATGGGAACGCTTACGTTACTCCTGGGGAGCAGCATTTTGCCAACTGCAGGCGTGATGGATGCAACCTTTGGTTTATACGCTCATTGCTCCCGATTTGCCCCAAACGCTGTTACTGGTCGCTGCCGTGCGGTTCCCGTGCCAGGAGTGGTTCAGGGCCGGGAGCTGGGCTTGCTCCCGTGGTGCCCCTCTGGCCGCTCGGAGGAGGCAGCGCGTTCCGGCGGCCGGCTGATGGGGCACGGGGTTGGGGAGGTGCAAGAAAAGCCGCCTTCCAGCATGGAGTTGCTGAGCGTGGAGGTTTCGCAGAGGGTTTCATGGGCGCTGCTCGTGGCCCATGAACGCAGGATCCCCTGTGTTGTTAAAGGGAGCAGAGGTGGGTTGCCTCTTGAGCTCTTGGTTCACAAATACTTGGAATCGTCGCTCGCATTAGTCGGATTTAGACAGGCTGAAGGGGGAGAGGCCAGTGCCTCGTCACTCCTGCCTTAATTTGTCATGTTTATTCTTATTAATGGCCAATGTACGGCTGACACTTGGAAGCTCCCCCCACCCCCCAAAAAAAGGGGGATTCATCTCTCTTGTTTTGAATACCCCACAAACAAGCTTTGCCAGTGCCAAGGGATTATTTATTTGGGGTGCTTGTATTTGAGATATCTGAAGCTCTACTTTTCTTTGGATCTTTTATGTTATTTCATGTGCTAATCAGGGCTTTTAAACTCAGCTCTATCAGTCAAATGCTTCTTGATGATGATGAGCAAAACTAAGCTGTTTAACTGCTGAGTGTGGATCATCAGTGAATTTTAATTTTAAGGGAAAAAGTGTATTTTCATGTCTTAACTATGATTATTGAAGAAACAGGATAGTGTTGTTGGACAGAGTCTTATAAGCAAACTTGAATCCAAAATAAAAAATGAATCTTGTTGTTCCCCTGCTCCTCCATATACTGTTTGTTGCACGAAAACAAATGTCATGCCCAAGTAATCTTGAGTGACATACAAGGACAAAATGTGCTGTAGCTAGTATCTATCCGTATTTGAGAAAGAAGAGGAAGCACTTCGGCTCATGCTATTCCTGTGTTACTCATCTCTGTGCCACCCTTTACTGGAAACACTTGTGTTGGGGAAAACTGAAAATCAGATAACAAAATCCTTCTTGTCACTCACTTTGTGTGAGTGGGCCCCTCAGGGAAAGGGGGGAAAAAATTAGTGTCCAAAGACAAATCCTGAGTTTCTCTTGCATGAAACCAAATCACGATCGCCTGTTCGGGTGTGTGCCCCAGCAGGGGGTGGGAGCGGACGCGCAGCAGGTCTGGGTGGGCTTCGCAGGGGCTTGCAGCCGGCAGCTCTGTCCGGCCCCTGCGTCTGTGCAGAGAGACGCGGGCGCTGAGAAGCGACAGCCTGTGGCGTTGTGTCCAATGTCCCCCTTAGGTGCCTTGTCATCGGCACCGGTGCCAAACACAGGGGCAAGCCAGGGCCCTCCCCGCCCGCGCTCCGTAGCCCTGTGCCGCCGAGGAGCCGCGCGCCCATCCCTGTTGCCTCGTGGCGGCTGGGATGGTGCTGGCTGCGTTGCAGGGAGCCCAGCAGCCCTCCCAGTGACGTGCCGCAGGAGAGCACGGCTGTGTTCTTACCTTCTTGGCCAGAGAGGAAAATAGCTTCTGCCACTGGCTGCGGGCAATGAAATCCCTGACGTGTGCTCTTTGTTATGGGCTTAAGGATCCTGGAAAATCAGGGAATCAGCAATCCCTCAACATAATACGTGTGAGCTGCAGCACGCAGTACAAATCATGTTGGAAAACTATATTATTTTTGAGCCATTTATCCATGGATTTCATGGCTAAGTTTCATGGCTTTCTCATTCAGGAAAAAAGACAGGAATGTGGAAGTGCCGGTCCTCTGCTGGGTGCCCCCATCTGTGTGGAAAACGTCTGCACAGTTGCTTAACTCTGTTCTTCTCCCTGCTCAGATCCCTGTATTCTGTTTAGATACTGGAAATACTTTTTGTTGATGTTGGGAATTCACAGACGGCTCCCGGGAGCGGTCACCTCTCGGGGTAGGTCTTGCTTTCAGAGCTTTTGCTGGGGAGCGAGGCAGCTTGTGCCTGCAGCCCCTTAGCTCTGCTCAGGGCACTGGATCTGACCTCCAGCCTCTACCCCTCCTTCATCCTGGGGCAGAAAAGACATTTCTCATAACAGAAATCGCCCAGTCCACTCAAACTGCCTGGGAAATACTGCCCAAACACATTTTCTCTAGTGGTCCCAGAGCAGTAGTCAATATTTGACAGCAGCTCTTTAAAGCTGCTTTCTGGGGTCTGGGGAAAATTCCTAAAGAAACAGTTTGTAGGAAATGTATTGGAAAATTAACTTCATGTTCATCAACACATCATTAACAGCTTTTTCACCCTAACAATCAAACTTTCCATGATTGTTTCCATGTTGGAAAAGGTGAATGCAGGCACCAGGCAATATGTTCTCCCATCACTTACTTGTGGCTCTGCTGGTCCCAGGGGGTTGCAGCCTTCCTCATGAGTGGAGACAGCAGAGAAAAGGCATCTGGCATGTTCACGAGCATGTGTACAGCACTGCGCCCAAAAACATTCAGTCTTAAGTGTGTTTTTCCGTTTTTTAAGAAACAGATACTGTTTGTGAATCCCTCTTGCAATTCTCAGTTTTCTTTCCTTCTTCTCCCTCTCCTTGGCCATCCAGTGCAGCGTATGATCTCCTCCTTTGTTTTTTGATGTCTCTTTTCATTCTGTGTCAGATTCTGTGCTGCATGAAGAACATCCTTTTCTTTGGGTGCTGGCCTCTGAATGCTACAGATGCCAAAGCTTAGTTTTCCTTTTTACTTGCATGGGATAAATGTGAAAACAACCCCTCCACAATTTTTGATGAGTCCTAAGTGATTTGTGTTAAAGCCTGCCATTCTCTTTGTTGCTTTTATGAATAGTGACAGCCAGAATTAGCAGATGACTTGGATGATGGTCCCCAGAGCAAAACTGCTGAAGGCTGGCAGGCTGGGTATTCATAGGGATAAGCGTGGGCTGCAGAGTCTTTCCCAAACAGGTCCCTGCTTGCAGGTGTGAGGACAAGTCTAAGTGTGGGGCTGCAGGGAGACCCAAGCTGAGGATGATCCTAGAGTAAGAACCTGAGTTGCTCTTATGATCACTATGTTGACCACAATGATGGGGAAAAGTGTGTGGTGAATGCAGCAAGAGAACAAGTTAACTTCTCATTGTTCAGCTGGCCCTGAAGGACTGACCTCCCCAGGGATGGAGGGAGGGTGAAATTGCCATTTGAACTGAAGGGAAAGTGTCTGGAGCTGAAAGGTGCACCTGCGAATCATCAACCCAGAATTGTTAATTAAAGATGTGTTGGTGGATGAAATTATGCGGAGACAAATGAGGAGCAACAACAAACCAGGCAGTTTGCTGAGAACTGCACAGAAAATTAATGAAGGTGTTGAGGATTCTCTAAATGCCAGGCTGCAGGAGAGATCTCGTGTAAATACGTGGAGTTCAGGAGGGAGGTGAGAAGTTATCTGCATCCCCTTGTCAGAAGGGATGACAGCCACGTGCCCTCCTGCAGAGGGGTCAAGAGGGTGTCTGGGGGAGTTAGGTGTCTGGGGCTGAGGCTGAGGATGGTTTGGGGTAAAGTGAGGGAAAGGGCACTTGGCAATTGAGACAACTGTAAGCAGTGCTTTCAATGATCTCGGGGAAAATGAGGATAATGGAGCAGCAGCTGAAAGGTGAGTGGGGCCATGGGTCTGCTGTTTCCTTGTTGGTGGGCTTGCAGGTGTCCGGTCTGGAGACAGTGGAGAGGCAGGGTTGTGCTGGAAAACGATGAAAAGGAAAGAGGTGGTGCACGGCTCCAGTGGAGGAGTTTGGTCTGGCCACCAGGTTGCTGTAGGACACCTGGTCCACAGAACTGAGCTGAATAGGCAACAGAGTGCTGTGAGACACCTGGCATTGGAATTTAAGCTGCATTTTCCCTTGTAGATGAACATCACAAAGTATTTTCTTCTGCTCATTCCTTCATTAAAGAGGGAATAACAATAGGGTTACAAAAAAAAAAATTTTAAATAGCAATTGCCTCTCTGTTGATAGCACTGACAATTCCCCAGCACCTTCTGATTACAATATGAGTGTGTCTTCACTTTGTCTCAGCTGCTGTAGCTGCACACCTATAACAAGATCTGCAACATCAGTCACCAGCTTTTAATTTACTGCCATTCCCCCCTGCCTGTTGGGAGAGCGAGTGCGAAAGCCTGGTTCATCCACTGCAGAGCATCTCCTGTTTGCTGCGGTTGTTACCAGCATCGCTTCTAGTGGCTGCGAACAGCTGCGTGCAGGAGATGTTAGGGGATGCTGCCAGGAGCCGATGCACGAGTTGCTCCTGCCGCTGGGCTTTATGGCACCTTGCCCTTCGCCAGTGGCCCTGGCAGCCCCAGCGTGGTGTTGTCTGCCCCACGTAAAGGGCTTTCGTGCAGTGGAGGCTGGTGGGAAACGTGCAATGTATGCTGCTGATGTACATCCTGGTAATCTGAGTTTTGACTGCAGAAAATATGCAGTAAGCTTTAATAATTCCTCATACGGCCTTACTCAGATTTTCCATGGGCTGCTGCGGGGCTGTGCTGTTCCCGTTACCTGTAGCGCTGAACTGGCCGTGTTCGCTGCGTGACAGTGCGAGCCGCTCCCTTGCCAGCATGTGTTGCTCCTTTTGAAGCACTGCATGGGGACACGCGTGCTCCTGGTGCAGGTCACTTCGGACGTGTTTTAAATGTGCTGGGTGGGGCAGGTTCATGTGCTTGGTGTGCTCAGGCCCCAGGACGGGCAGCTGTGCCGGGTGCTGCCAGGCTGGTGCCTCCAGGGAGAGGCTGGGGACAGCACGTTCCTGCTCGGTTCAGAAACAGCATACCAGGCAAGTCCAGGTCAATATGATCAAGGTGAATGTGTCCTCTGGTTAACAGCCGGGGAAATGTTTTTCCATTTATTTCTGGCTTTATTTGCATTTATAACCCTAGCAAGTGTTCAGGACAAATGGATCTTAAAAAAAAAAAAAAAAATCAATGCTCGTTTGTAAGCTGTTATTCTAGAAATGCCTCAAGCATCGCAGTAGACCTTACACTTAAAGCCTGTGAGGACCTCAGCAGACTTGTGATAAGGTCTCTTAAATTTCTTACCTGTTTTCTGCATGTGTGCCATTCAGCCCTTTGGTTCATTTCTTTGCTCACTTTATTCAAATCGCTTCAGCTCTCAACCACAGACAAGGCCAGGACACGCTGCCTGCGCTGGCCTCTGGGGCCCCCGTGCCCTGGAAATACGGTGCCAGGCAAGCACTGAGGATGGTTTTTGTAAAACCCAGCCCCGGTGCCGTGGTGCTGCTGCATTGTCGCGCCCAGAAATGCCCCTTGGAGCAGCAAGCTCCGGCTGCAGCAGGTGGCCCTGCCCTCTCCCGGAGTCCCACGAATCCATTGCTGCTGCAGCTTCAAAGGGAGCGTCTCGCCCCGGCGTGGGCGGGAGGCGTGCGTGCCCCCGCTAGCGTTGTGCAGGCAGTGACTGTGTCTCAAGATCTAGAAGCAGCTCCTGGACACACTACACCAAAGACTTCAAGTCATTGGTTGCGCAGGTGCAAGCATGAAGCAAAAGCCAAACCTGAACCGGGCCGGGGGCATTATGCCCCATGGGGTGCGCACGGCGGACGCGAGTGCCCCGGCAGGTCGGAATGCCCTGGCCAGCTGCCGGCAGGCTGTGGAGATGCCCAATTAGGCTGATGAGCTCACTTCAACCTGTGGTCAGTGCGCTTACGTTTATGGCTGCCATAATGACATGCACAAACTATCCGTTCACATAGCATTGATCATCAAGCCTTAAAATGAGAACAATTCTCTTAAACTTATTTTCTGTTTAAAAGAGGTGATTTAATTCTTGTCCCTGCTTGTGGCGATTGGTGCTATATACATGAGAAGCGTCGACAATATATGCAGTATGTTGCCCGTGGGAAACATTGTAGGCTATGGTAATGCTAGGATGTATGTGTGAGGGCTGAAAGAAGCCGCGGAGATGTAGAAATGCACTTTATCAAGTGTAATTCATCCCAGGATAAGGTAGGTATATGCACGTAATGGGATTCTCTGCTCGATGCCCTTCGTTATGGGGCGGCGGTTGTTACCGTGCCGCTGCTCCCGCGCTCGTTACGCCTGCTGCACCAGGGTCGTACCAGCTCTTCTGGCTGCCTTTCCTCCGTGAAGTCATTTCCCTGAGATCATCTTTCAGCCTGTGATTTACCTGGCTCTTGGACTGGGTGCTTTGTGTACTGCAGTTCTGCACGGGCAGATGTTTCAAGCCTGTCTGCAGTTGTATATCTCCCAATTCCCACCAGCCTTTTAGTGTTTCCATTTTTATGAATGCTAATGCCTTCCTGCTCACAGGGAGAAAGTGGTTTCTGGGGAAAGCAAAAAGGATGGAGGACTTTGGGGCAGCAGGCTTGCACTCTGGCATGGATGTGATTGCTCGTTTTCTACAGCTCTGTCATTTGTAGGCAAAAGATGCCACCATAAGCCAGTGTTCATCTGTAACGGGCTCATTTCCTCCAAGGACTTTTGAGTGCTTTTGCTGAGTGAAGCAGAGTGGCTTTAGTTCTCAGAATGTCTCGTGCTGTGACAGTTGACAGCACCACCCCTTCAGTCTCCACAAGTGACCTCAACAAGCGCACAGGTCTCTGTCCTGGGGCGGGGGGCAGCTGGGCAGGAGTGCAGGAGGAGCTCGGCGAGGAGCCCGGGGCTGGGACGGTGCGGGGTCGCCCGTGGGAGCAGAGCGGTCAGCAGGTGCCGGGTGGTGCAGGAGCTCGGCTCTCCTCCAGGCGCCCAGTCCGTGGCTGCTGCTTCCACTTTATCTCCCCTTTCACCGCAAAAAAGAACATGTCTGAGGGGCTGGAGTGTGCTGCTGAGAGCGCTGAGCAGGAGGGCACGCTCTCACGAGGACGTTACGTCAGGAGGCCGCGGGTGAAGGAGATGTATGAGCGGCTCCACAAGCGAAATCGGACATAAGCAGCCTTGTAGGAAGAGCTGGATACGGTATTGGTCTGCGCTCGTGTATTGATTTCATCCACCCACTTGTTTTATAGCGGTGAGGTGCTTGCTTTTCCTTGTAGACAAGCGTTGATACGGATTTACGCTTGCACAGGAGGAGTCTGAAGCACTTCAAAAGCTGCGTGTAGGTTGTGCCGGGGTGATCGGGCCATGCGGGGAGCCCCTGGGTGGGCGCCGCTGCCCGCAGGGACGCGCGTGGGCGCTGCCGGGAGCAGTCGCGCTGCAGCCCGTGCGGGCTTGGCTGCGGCCTGGGAGCAGGGAGGCTTCCCAGCAGCACTGCCCAGGGCCTCTGCCGTCCCTGCCTGCCTTTGCTCTGGCTGCTGCTGGGGGGAACAGCAAGATGGTCCATTTCCAAATGGAACTGCTCCAAGGTTGTATATTCCTGTATGTGCAAGCGCTTTCTCAGTAAGATGGCAGGAAATAACCAGTACAGGAACTGGTGCAAGGCGTGGGAGAAGCAGGCAGTCAGCAGATGCAGACCTGTACGGTAAGGACGCGCTGCAGGACAACTCTTCACCGCTCGCCCATTCAAGGAGAGCCAGCGTGGCTGGGCTGTGCTCCCTGCCTGGGAGCTGCAGCAGGGGAGCGGTAGGTTTAGTTTGTTTGTGCTTGGAAACGTATCAGTAAACATTTCTCCTTTCGAATAGATGCCCCAAGTCAATTCATTCGGGTGGCAGTTTTAGGTTATGAATTCAAGAGCCAGTGATGTCGGTGGGGAGGTGCTGATTTTAGAGGGACCGGGGCTGGGCGTTGGAGCGGTGGCGGTCGGGGCGGGCTGGGAGCAGCTCCCGGGGCAGGGCGTTGCCTGTCCATGGGTCTGTGCCGCCTGTGTTTTGGATCATCCCAGCAGCGTGGCTCTGTGCAGCTTGCACAGACGATTCTTAGCTCATCCTGTGCCTATTGTCCATTGTAGAAGGGAGCAAAGCTCAAGGCCTCGCTTAAACAGGCAGCAGACGCTGCGCACGTGCAGTGGGGCGGGCACGAGAGCAGCCCCTTGCGTCCCACGCGGGGCAGGCAGCCCGCAGCCCCGCGGCTCCCGCTGCCTCCGCTTCCCTGCTCCCAGCGAGCAAGCAAAGGGGCTGCGGGTGCGCGTGTGTGTCAGGGAGCAAACGTGTGGGAGCGGGGATGAGTGAGCCTGGGCTTGCATCTCCGTGGCCAGGCTCATATCTCCGTGGGTCCCTAGCACTGGGGCTGTCGTCCTTCCAAGCTAGTCCTGCAGGCGGGGGCGTTCTGAGAGCCGCTTACAGCATAAATAACTATTTGATTACACATTTTTCACCAACTGCCTTGCTCTCCATCTCATCTCTGATAGCTCAGGAGCGTTGCAGGGTGAAATAATTCCATATTCAGGGAACTTAGCTCAGAAGCTGGTAGTTACTAATTTCCTCATCGATTTGCTGTAGGGAGGGCTCTGGGAGGAGCAGGTCAGGTCACAGAGCGGGTGATGCAGCTCCCAGGCCACTCTTCTAATGCTCAGTCCAGTCACAAGGAGTGGCTTTCATGCTGCTTCTGGGGAAGAACTGCAAGTACATCATCGTGGTTCCAGTCAGCCTTAATGGTTCCTTGGTCATAACTCATTTTCCTTACTTTGTGTGCTTTTTCAACTGTATAGTTACATAACATAATTATCTTGTGGTTTTCATGATGACCCTGTTTCATTAGTTATGGCGTGCTAATTACTCTGGCTCTGTGTTGATAATTGTTTCATATTATGACAATAGTTTAAAGACCACAAATTACACATAGAGCTGTTATTAACTTGCTCTGTAGCCCACTGAAGAATTTCAGCTCAGTTTAAAGCTCCCATTGCCTGCATCGAGAAAATGTTGTAGCTGTGATAAAATCCTCATCTCTATCCCCCTTCAGATTTCACTGCAAATGCCTAGTTACTCTTTCCCACGACTAGACCCATTCTGATCTTTCTCACTGAGAAATAAAAAGCCAATTTATTGTCCCTTTAAAAAGCACGGCAACGACCCATTCAGGGGAGCTGGAGCCAGGCGCAGGAGGAGCGTGGTGGGGACGGGGACCACCCTGCTGCTGCCTCCGGCCGTGCCCCAGGGCTGCCAGGGTGGGGATGCTCGGCTTCCTTGCCTCACTCCCGGAAGCCTCTTTGGCTTCCTTGCTGCTGCCTGACGGCACGGGGTGCAACATTTAGACCTACGAGAGTTAAAACTTTATGCTTTGCTACAAAACAATGAGGTTAGCCTGAATTCTTTTTTCAGCTGGGGCTTTATCCAAAGAGCACGGAAGTCAGTGGGCCCTGCAGACCACGGTGCTGGACGTGAGCAGCAGATGATCCATCTTGGAGCGGGGCTGCTGAATCCCACCCGTGTGGCCAGGGCCCTTGCAACTTGTGCTTTCACTCCAGCACAGTCTCAGTGATCTTCAGAAGCAGGTTCCTGATGTGAGAGAATTAAATGCGTCTTTATAAACATCATGATAATGATTGGTGATAATGACCTTGCCAAAAATTTTCTGATGTCTTCTTTGACTGTCGAAAATGGAGCAAAGGAAAATTGCACAAACCTATTTTCCACATTTAATTCTCATAACTAAATTTCTGAATTTCTCTAAGTCTGAGTTTTAAAAAAAAAATAATGACACTGCCTTATCTATTTTTTTAAAGTAAATGTCTTCTTGAATCTTGAGTGGCCAGGAAAGCACAGACCTGCTCAGGAAGCTGCTTTGGTCTCACGTTGAACTTATAATGTACTCACACTCTTCTTTTAAACCAAGATCAATATTTTGGCTTCTGCAAGATGCAAGTGGAAATGTTTAAGTTCTCTCTCCTGAATTTCACAAGCTTACAAAGACTAAAAATATGATATATAAGACGAAGCAATTATCAAAATGTATGTATAATTACTGAATATGTAGCACCAGAGGAACATGCGTGGCATTGTGTTCTCTAACAAACAGAAAATGAAAAAGCTGTTAATAACTGAAGAACTTAATTAATCTGGATGAATTTAGTTAAGCAGACATCAAATATTTTACTCTATGTGCTGTCTTTTCTTCTATGTGAAAAAGTTCCTTGTTATATTTGTGCATGCTACACTGAGATTTTTATTAACTTCAGTTTTCATTAACTACCTGTAATTAAATAATTGTTGCATAATACATTTCCATTTCTTTCCATATGCAATATTGCATAGAAAATCAGTTCTCAGAGTTTGGTGCAGCCCTGGCTGGGCTGGTTTGTGCCCCACAAGGGCGAGCAGGTGCTGACGGTCAGCAGCCATGGGTGCTGCTGTATCTGGTGTCTGTGATCAGGCTGGGACCGACCCAGTCAGGAGAATTAACATAAAACACAGCCGCCAGGAAGGGCAAGCAAGGGATCTTTGTCACACAGCAAACGTGTCTGCATGGGCTCTGCTGTTTTCTTAAATTAATGTCTTCTGTTGGGATGTGTGCTAGTTTATCACAAGCGGCGGAGCATTTAGCATTTGTCCTCCTAAATCACATTGTCAGTGTTTGTAATTCAGGCTAGTAAAACAGACATGAAATCTTGTGTGGTAGACCTCACAGGGCCATAAAATGTGGGAGGTTTCGTTGGATTTAATTAATAATGTGCAGTGGTCTCCGCCAGACTCCTTCCTCACAGATCTCCAGTTGCCTCCTTTGCTGCGCTCGCTGAGGCGATGCCGTCCTCGGAGCAGAGGCTGCTTTTGCTGAGGGTGGCTTGGAGCGTGCAAATGGGCTGTAGAAAGGGGTGCTTGACAAAAGTGAAACTTGGCCACAGCGAAACGCCTTCAGGACGAGCAGCAGCCCTCTGCCCTCATCGGCAGCCGGTCACGGGACGGGGCTGACCCTGGGCTGGCGCTGGCAGCGTGGCGCTGCCTTCGTCCTGCCGGACGCCTGGTCCCATGCCGCGGGAGGGAGCGAGTGCTTAAACGGGAGGTTGTTAATTCCAAGGTGTAGGTGGGAGTTCCTGAGAACAAAAGGAAATTGATCAGAGAGCAAAATAGGACATGTTCTGCCTTTTTGATGTTGATTTCACTAGGGCTGTGTCAAGTGTAGTTGATATTATGTAAGGCAAAGAATTCAGAAAACAGTTTTAGCTTGCTGGCTTAAAAATAAATAAATAAGGCAGCATCTTATGCAGGCAAAAAGCTGAATAGCTAATACAGCAAGGTCTTTTTCTATTTAAACAAGTAATGCATTATTGTTTAAATAAAGGAAAGGAGATTGATTATTACTGTTCAGAAATCTGGATGCATTAGCAGCTGTGTAAATTAGTGTAACTTCATTGACTTCGGCAGAAATAAACTGATTCATCTCTGCTGAGTCTGGTTATGTGGGACTTAATTGACTTTTGAGCTGATATTTTATTAGTAATAATATTAGTAATAATATTCAGACACTACCCACGAAATATTTGCTTACTAGTCTATACAACAGCCTTTCTAGGTAAATCTGGTTATTGTATGTACATAAATCTAGATAAGTAGGCAGATAAAAATCTAGACATGACGCTTGTAGCTAGCCATCAGATAAGATGTGGAAGGCACAGTAGCAAGAAGAGCCTGGCGGCCAGCACCTGTGCGGGCAAGGGAAGCGGTGTTGTGTTTTCTCCTGAAATGAACTGCATTTGGTTCCCAAGGAGTGGCTGTGAGATGGACCTCAAAGATTCAAGAGGTCAGGTTGATTTGGAGCACAAGCACCAAATGGTTTTCATTTTTAAATCATATATGATAAAATGTGCGTAAAATAAATGTTGCATCACGTAAACTGAAAGAACCTCATGGTGTTTCTGGCAGTGCGGCTGTGAGGGTGTCGCGTGCCGTGCTCTGCGCTCTCACCCGCTCTACGTGCCGTTCGGTGAGGAGGACACCAGTGGCAGAGCCTCCCGTGCCACCCCCTGCGCTGACCCGATCCCTGCGCTTCTCCTGGCTCTGGCATCAGCCTCCCGGAGGGGAGGCCTTCTGGGTTTCACTGCGTAACAGCACAGGGTGCCTGCTGCGGGCACGCGGCACGAGCGCAAGGACGGCGGCTGCTGTCTGCGTAGCAGCACCCGCCTCGCCTCGGGTCGGTGAACGAGGATCCAGGCCTTGCCACAAAGCTGTCCGCCAAGCAACCCTGGGGATGAATCCCTGTGAAGAAGCGCTCCCGTGTGCGTGCATATAGCTGTCAGTTTTATGTTATATATAACTTCCATGTGTAAAACATTATCATTCTGTATAATATAGAAGTATATATATTTCTGATCCGTTTCTTCAGGGTGGGAGAGACAGTGAAGCCCCGTGCGCGGGCTGCAGCACGCTGTCCCCTGCCCACGCGGGGGAAGGGGAGCCGACCTCCCCAGGGCAGTGTGGCTGCGGCTGCTGCCAGGGCTCCCGCTGGACACGCGTCTCATCAGGAGCTCGTTAGCCTGCCATTGATTCCAGCTATACCTTCGTGTGTGGCTCAGTGGTTAGAAGAAGGAGGAGGAAGGAAGAAGAACAAAGGAGGAAGATGTACCGCAGAGGTGCTCGTCGACTGTATTTAGTCTTAAACCGTAAACTCAGTGGCACATGTAGGATGCTGTCTCTGGCACCAGTACGTTGTTCTTTGAGTAATTGTATTATGTACTTCAGTGCTTCTTTGATAAGATGTAATTTGTGTGAGGCGATAGTGACTCAGTAATCCCTAGTGCTTCAAAATGGTTTTACAGGGAAAATCTCTACTGATGGAGACCCGCTGGCTGAAGCCTGGGGGGAAGCAAGCTCGTTTCAGGGGGGAGATGTTACTTGCAGCTTAATTAAGGCAACCCTTGCATTTAAAAACCGGTACGTTGAAACGGTTTGAAATGTAAGAGAATGTAGATCTCACCCTTAGAAAAGAGTGGATTAAAGTGCCTGTGGCTCGGGGCAGGGATTTCTGCAGCAGGACCGGAGGAGGAGATGCTCTCCCACCTGGCCCCGCTTGCTGGCCACGGGCGCGAGCTCAGGGCGGCTGGATGTGCCCTGGGTGGGCTTACCAGCGGTGCCAGCCTGCAGAGGGGCACAGCGAGCCCATCCCTGGAGGCGGGTGGGGACGGAAGTAGAAAATGTCACGGAAAATAAAAGCATCTCCCCTTACTTGCTATTGAAAGGTGAGATACTGAACCTCACTTACTATTTCTTGTTTCCAAGTGGGTTCTGGCCTTGGATAATTGTCAGAGTCATTCTGGAAAAGGAAAGATGTGCTTTTTGTTAGTCTTTTCTTCTAAATTTCTCTGTTTGGCAGTGATAGACATTCCTGGTTCTTAGAAAACAGGGTCAGAGGGCTCCCTGCCACTCTTGGGCTCCATCCCTGGCTGTTCCTGGGCACGTGGCTTACACCAGAGCAAAGGGCTGCAACCGCCCCGCTGCTGAGCTGCGGCACTGAAATCCCATTGACCCCACCCGTGCCTTTGTGATGTACCTCGAAACTAAGTCACAGAACGGGCTGTGTGCGTTCATGCAGATTGTCTCTTTGCTGATCCTGAGCCAAACTGGTCTGAGGTGGAAGAGGCTTTGAATCGCTGGCTCTGGTAGTCTTCTAGCATTTTTGTATGTAAGCGTTTGGTCTCCAGCTGGCACCCAATGCGCCCTACACCCTGCTGCTCCTCCTGCTGTGTACACGGCCGTGGGTCTGCAGCACCCAGAGCAGGCTACAAGCCCGTGGTCATAACAGCATCCACGGCAGGAAGGCTGAAACTAAGCCCAAACCACAGAGAGGGGATGGGGACAGGGCCTCTGCGTGTGCTGCTCCAGTGTTTGCTTCCAGTGTTGGTGGGGTTCTGTTCTTCTGAATAATGGCACAGGAAAGATGTGGGAGGCAGGTGGCAGTTGTGCTAGGTAACCCGTTACACAAAATGACCCTTAAGTGCTGGGAGGTGTGCACACTACAGCAGTGTTTGTTAGATTGCTTGCGCTTTGCTGGGATGGGCAGCCTGAGATCTCCGCAGGGTTGGCTTTTCCCTTGAGTTTGGGGTCTTGGTAGCATCACAGGCAGGAATGACAAAACTAGGCACATACAGGTGGGTGATGGGTATTTCCCCTTCTACTGTTATTGTATTAAATGCCGCTACTTTAGAAACAAATGTGTTGTGCAATAACTTGGTTGAGAGCCAAGAACAGCATCTGCATTTGCATTCTGTGAATTAGAAAGCAATCTGTTGCTAGAGGGAAGCTTGTGTATTCATTTCTAGCTCAGCGTACTCTTGAGATATTTCACTGAAAATACCGTGGTCTAAGGCCTTTCCTTCCTCGTGCCTCAGATAAAGATGACCATACAGGTACTCTCTGAAAAAGAATAACTTATAGCTCCTTGTGTCGCTTGCCTCATCTTGCTCTGGAAAAACATCTGTCCTGAGATGGTTCTCAGAAAAACCAGGTTTTTGTATGATGCTTTTCTGAGTAAAACTAGATGCTTGGATTGCTTTCTTTCTGTTTAGAAATGGGCAAAATTTTGCTTAGATTCTTACTGACATGTACAATATGCCTAGCAGTGCAATAGGATCAGACCTGCGCTGTTTGCACCAGGTGTTAAGATTTTCATTGCAACTGAGAGGATTAGGATGCCGGGTAGTTTGGTGGGGGCCGCTCTCTTGGCTGCTTGTTTCGATCTGTGCTAGGTGGACATCCGGAAAACTTGAGGTTCATTAGGACTGAACTGAATTTCCAGCCCGCTGCAAAACTGGTGTCACCTCTCACCTGGGTACTGCAGGAAAGGGAGCTTGGGGTGATGCTGAGGTGCAGCTCCTGCGTGGCCTGGGTTAGCTGTAAATGTTGTGAGCCTCATCAATCACCTGCCCCAAATGCGGTCTAGATTTTGTTGTGTGGCAATATAAAATTAAGCTGTTCTGAGCGTGAGGGGTTTGCAGTGAAAGCTTTAAGTACATCTGTGATGGTCTGCAGGGGAAACTACACTGACATCTGCCTACATGCTCCTGAGGTACATGGACCGGTAGTGCAATAAGCCAGGCCAGCGTTTCAACATACCCAACGCTTCCTGCCGATAGGAAATAAGGTGCGATAGTCGTGTGCCAGCAGCACGCTCTTTTCCTTGTGGGTGCTTCAAAATGCCACGATGATGACAGCCCTGCAAACAGTGTTCAGGCTGTGCTGCCAAGAGGTCAAGAACTGAGTTTATATGTAAGCATATATACTTTGTAAAACAAAAATAGGTGTCTGAGCCCATAAATAGCAGCTGGGACAGTGAGTGCTGTTGTAGTGGGTTTTATAGATGGATAGGTTGTGCTGGAGTAATACTGTATGTGACCTAGATATGAGGATGGTAAGTGGGGGCTTTTAAAATGATGCCCATTGCCGTTCTGTCCTGGAATAAAACCTGCTGTGACAACTCTTCCCACTGAGCCTTGAGCTGCCTGTGGCTGTAACTTACAGCCTTGCTGGCCACATTGGCCCCGAGACGGCAATTTTGGGCTGCCTTGATTAAAGTACTGGGGAGGCTGGGAGCTGCTGCTCGCTCTGATCTAACCAGACCACAGATGTGTATGTAGGATGTGTATGTAGGAGTAGTTTTTCCTCCCACTCTTTCAACTAAAATAAGCAAACCATTGTGAGTGACTGAATTGAGTGGACCAAAAGGAACAGCATAACAAAGGGGAGCAGTACCCAATGAAAGGCAGCTGGAGGCAACGGGCACCTCTTAAATCGTCTCTTCTGTGTCCTCTTTGCTGCATCAAAAGATGAAAGCTCCTATCTCCGTTCAGTCTTACTAATTAAACTGGTCTGCAGCTCCCACAGCGGCAGCTGGATCAGCCCAGCCTCTGCCTTTAGCCTCTCTGCCGGGCTGCGCTGTAAGATAATACAGACTCCAGGAAGGGTTTTTGAAAGCACGCTGCATTAACTCGCACTGCTTCCCTTGAAGGCAGGGATTAGAGGGAGCCAAGTCCTCAGTGCCTTAGAAAAATCTCCTCCTGAGCAGTCCGGAGCATCGGACAATGGCAGGGTTAAAACAAAGGGCAAAAGCCTCAGTTTGGGTAAATTGTGATAGCCTGGCTGACAGCAGAGCCGCGGCAGTTCAGACCAGGAAAGAACCTGGCCTGGGGTGAGGAGGCAGTAAAAGGGAACAGCCCTCCTGAAAAACATAAATGTTAATTGCTATGCAGAAGTGATCCAATATTTTTTAGCTCTCAAAGATCAGTGCTCGTAACTTTCCCATAAAAATTGCAGATGGCCAATATCTTTTACTTGCATGAATTGAAAATGAAGGCATTTTTCTCACTCTCGTATGAAATTTTGAAAGAGAGCATCTTGGAGTAAAACCTTTCGGCTCTGTGGGAGCTTGGCTGCCCTGGTGCTGGTTATGGGGCACCCTCTGCTTTTCCTGTTCTTTTAACCATTTACTCCAAACTGCTGGGCAAGGCCTCGTGCTCTCCTCCTTCCCTCCCTGTGGCAGGGAGGAATCGCAGCAGGTCCTGGGTCTCCTCTTGAGCTCAGCCCTGGGGACTCTGATCAGCAAACATCTGGGCACGATGCAAAGCCTGCGGATGCTGGTGGAAGGGCTTCAGTGAACTTGGGATCCTGCCCCAAGTGCTGGGTTTCTTTCACTATGAAAGAGCAGATCCTGATTTTAATGCCTTTTTTTATTAGCATCCCTGGAGGTTTTATTTACTTCAGCTGCTTTCTTTGCAAACAGTGTCGATTCACTTAGCTGAATCCTTGTCAAGTTGCTTGAGCTAAAATTCAGATGCAAATGTATAGCAGATATTCCTATTTTTTTCAGATGTAGAGAGCAGGCATCGGAAAGATAAATCACTGTAGTTCCCTTTAAGCACATATTGCTGAGAAGCAAACACTAAAACATCAAAATAAAGCTTTTTTTTCCCTCCTTCACTCTTCTTAAAGCCAGAATATAATTATGCTCTGCAGATCTCACAAGAGCACAGATCAAAGCAATTAAGTAATTGCTCTTGGCATTTTGACTGTGGCTTTGAGTGGCAGCACGCAGTACTTACGCCGATGCCAGGGATGTGGCTGTCATGCTGGGGAGCTTCCTGGGTGCGCGGGAGCTGCTGCCCTGGCACAGCGAGAGGAGCCGGAGCCCCGGGGAGGCGGGACGGGGCTCCCCCCTGCAGCAGACCAGGTTTTCTGAGACGAAAGCATATGGCTAGGGGAAAGTGCCTGCAGACTGCAGGTAAATGAATGCTCGTGTTGAAAGTCTCTTGCAGCTCAGCAGTTGCTTGGCTCATTTCTCTTTTAGCATGAAGCCTCCCTGAACCTTGCAGGTGTCCATCATGCAACTTCCATGACTCCTGCTTTGCAGTAGGACAAACAGGATCCCAAGCAGTGAGGACCCTCAGGTTGGAATTTGGCAGTGGGCACTGGGTCATTTTTACTAGGATAACAAGGAGACTGAGCAGAGATAAAACTGACCATAACTTCACATAAGAAGACCTCATGCAAAAAAAGTCATTCCAGAATTGAAAGCATTCTGTATTTCCCCACAGAAATATTCCCATATTTCAAAAATAAAAGTTCCCTTCTTGCCTTGGTCCTCAATGTGTGACCCTCTTGCAAGGCAAGTTAGAGCACCATCTTGTTTCTAATTATAGGGGACAATTCCTATTTCTGATTCGTACGCCGGTATTCGGTAGACTCTGTGCAATTGCTCCTCTCGTGGCACTGCCGGTACAATCAGTATGCTGGACGAGCAGAGGGTCCTGGCAGCGGGCTGCAAGCCAGGCGGGCTGTGTAACGCGGCGGGGGGACGACCCTGCGCCCGCCAGCCCTGGGGCTGCCCCGCGGCTGGGTGGGCAGAGCTCCCGGCTGCACCTCGCTGCCTTCCCATCGGAAGGCAAAAGGAAGAGAAACACGAACTGTGGGAAGGAGAGATGAAAAGAAAGTGTAAGAAGGAAATGGCATGGCGCAAACAGAGATGAAGGGGATGAGGGAGAACTGCTCACATGCCTTGCTCCTGTCTTGTCGGAGCCCGAGCACTGAGCGGGGGACAGAACCGGCTGCTCCGACGGTGTCTGCTGCCCTCGGAGCTGTTTGGGAAAGCGTTGCCCCAGCTAATAACCCATGCTCCATATAAGACTCGCTCTACTGTCCAGCTTGCAAAGGTCTTATGTAATTCTGTTCATGCCATTGAAACGGAGGGAATTGGTCATAACTGAAGCCCCTCGCAGATGCCGGAGCTTGGTGGCATAACGGGCCTGGCCTTACGCTGCAAAGGAGGAGCCTTTTACAAAAAAGGGTGTGAAAAATAGATTGCTGCTCATCTTGGCTTAGACTCAAAATTTTAATGTGGGGGAAAAAATAATTCATGAATGATGTTCTTTGTCACTTGTACTTTTTCCTAGGCTGTAGCAGGAAAGCTGTCAAACTGTGGTATGGATGCAGTTTGCCAAAAGAGCAGTTTTAAGACCAAAGTTTCTCTGAAATGAACAAGAATATTAATTAAAATATGTAATTGTGGAGCTTCCTTAGAAAGTAATGATAGGATGCATAATTGTTCCTCTGATTCCTGTTAATCAAGAAAAGAGCCAAAGAAGCAACATATTAATCATAAAGGTGAAGATTTTGAGGACATAATGATTCATAAGGACCCAAACGTCATTGATTATCACTGGGAGTTTTACACACAACACTCTTTTGTGTCTTTCAAAATCTGCCTGAAATGGAAAAAACATGAATCCTTTCTAAATCTGAGCAATGAGGAAAGGATAGCAATTTGTATGGCATAATTGCATAGAGGTTTAGTAATAGGAGGATTTGAGCTTCTATCTGGGCACCTGCAAATCTTGAATTCCTGCCATCACTGCTGGTTTGCTAAAATGAAAAATGCTTGCCAGATAGCTTGGCTGTAAATGGTGTTACCTTAACTAATTTAGGCTATCCTCTGTCTGCTTTAATCAAAAGTCTCTTCAATGGAGCTGGAAATTGTTATTCAGCAGAGTACACATAATAAAAAGTACACTTCTTACTGCTCCTAGAGGGGCACGTAATCCAGCCCTCTTGATGACCCCAGAGGGGATAGGATTAAATTAAAGGACTTGCACCTAATTTTTGAGGTTCAAATAACTGCCGGAGTGTTCATTAATGCAGAGTCGCAAGCCTCGGTGCGGCCGTGCTCGGCGCGCAGCGGGAGAGCGGCCGGCACGAGCGCGGTGTCAGCCGCAGCGTGCTCACAGCACCGTGCACTTCATTACAGCCCGGTACGCGTGCGTTGAGTGGAAGTGGTAACCAACAGAAGAAAACCACCCGCTAATTGCTTTGTACTTGTAGAAAAAACTATCTTGACAAGAGCAGCTGGAGGCAGAGCCGAATTACTAATTTGACAGAGCAAACCTCGGCGCGAGTCCCTTCGGTGGGTGCGCGGCCAGGCCCCTGTGGGGCAGGGGCTGGGGCAGCCTCCCCTCGGAGCCCCTCTCACCCCCGAGGGACTGCGAGCGGTGAAACCGCCTGGCTGGCCTGGCTCTGCCCCAGCTCCTTCCTGTGCAGGCTGGTGGATCCTCGCCTGCGTTATCTGATGCTCTCCTTATCTCTGTTAATTCTCTCATCCTGGTTTTACTTCTGCTTTGAAATGTAGTTGTTGAGTGAGCAGTAAAAGTTGGAGTTCCAGCAAGTGCTTAACTGAGCTATTCAGTCCTGGGCAGTCATCTTTTCCTTTCAGAAGCTAAATAAATCCCCTTTACCAATGTATTTCTCCTTCCCTTCCCCGCCATTCTTCCCTTTTAAAGCTAAAGATCTGCAGGCAGTTGTTCTGCCTTCCCTGCTGGACGCGGCTGTGCCGGCGGGCCTGCGGCACAGGGGCTGGGGGTGCTGGGGGGCCCGGCAGCTCCGGTGGGCGCAGGGCCGGGGCTCGGCACGCTCGCCTTCCTCGGGGCGTCGCTCCTAGCGGCCGAAATTACAGCATCCCGAGGCGTTACCTGAGGATGTGCTCTGTGAGAAACACGAGCGTGGGCACACATACTTCTGTCTCCTCTGCTGGTTCGTTCAGCTCAGTTACAGCCCGAAATCGGGGCCAAGGTCATTAAATCAGGCAGCCTCCAGAGGAGGAGGCAGCTTGCAAACTCGCATGAACCTAGCTCAAAACTGCCCTCCTGGGGCATGCCAGGGTGTGCTCTTCCGAAGCCCCTGGCAGCGTGAAACCCTGTGCTGCCCAAATCACCTGGCTGCGACGGATGCGCACGCTCAGCCCCGGGGCAGCTCTCCTGCTGCCTGCGCATGGCGGCGTGGAGCTAACAGGGCTCTATCTGTAACCGGGAAGCTGCCAACAGCCATAGAAAAAGGAGAATTTTCTTCTCTCTTACTGCTAATTAGATCAGTAGGGATCTTATTCACCAGTTATGGAAGAGACAGTTGTAAACTAATTAGCATGCACTGGCGGAGCAGAAATGCTTCCTCTTGGGCCCCTCTGTTTCCTGTGTGCGGGAGGAATTGCCCTGGGTTGCTGCGAGCTTGGATGGCAGCACAGGCCATTTTCTGCAGGAGGGTGTTTGCTTTTTGCAAGCTTAATTCCTGTGAAATGCTCGTGCTGCCTGTGATGCTGCAGAGGTGAGATGCGGAAGGCGGTCGGGCTGCAGCCTGCCGGGTGATGCACTGGTGTGTTCAGGTCTTTGCCTGTGGACAACGCCACGAAGAGGTGAGAGCTGTCTGGAATGGAGCTGGACAGGGTCGGTTCATCTGGCCCCCCGGCTGCACACGTAGTGTTCTGCTGTCTGCATTAAAGGCAATGCAAACTAACCTGAATGTGCACATCCCCGTGAGTGCCTGCTGGGAGGCTTGCCCATACAGTGATCTGTTGCATTAGGCTAATTGGAGAACAATGCTGTTGCTGTTACAATAATTTTCAGTGTCAAATATTTTACTGTTAATTTGCGCACAACGCTTTCTTTAATGCTGTTTGGGGCTTTGAAGTTAAATTGCAGTTTCATCAGTTGCATGATAAATCACTTAACAGAATTTCCCAGGTGGTTTAAAATTAAGTTTATGTTTTCCTAAAAGATTGTCAGTCTTATTGCTGTGATGGGAGGGAGTGTGAATACCTCTCATGCTTTGCCAGAAATTTCAAGTTCTCTCTCCACAGCTCCAAGCCCCGCTCCCTCCGAGCATTTCTGTGCGTGGGGCTGGGCCAGGTCTTGCCTGAGCTGCGCGCGGTGCCTGCGTCCAGCAGCTCTCAGGAGCTGCTGCTGGAGAGGGCTGATGCTCGCTGCTCAGATCATCCCTGGATTAAATTTCAAAGCAGTACAAAGTGCTAGTGCAGAGGTAGGACCCACCTCCGGGTTATTTTTTGCTCTGGTGAGAGACCTCTCCTTTAACCTTTCGAGTTTGAACGTGTCTGAAATCTCCTGTTGCTGCAGAACAGCGTTGTGCAGAATGCCAGCATAACCTGGATGCTTCAGTTGTCTTCTGAAGAGTCTTTGGGGTGGTTTTAGAAAAGTACTCCAAAATTCAGTGAGAGCCTGAGAGAGAAAAACCTTGCTCCAAATGAAAATCTCAATGCTGCTAGCAGACTCGTAATGAAGAAATAAAAAATAAATGAAATAAATACTCCCATGAGCTCTTTGGTGCCATGGGACACGGGGAGGCAATTCCTGCTGGTTTTCATTTTGCTGAGCACAGCTTCCAGGCACGCAGAGCACTGCCGGGCTGCAGAGCCAGGGGCTGGCGCTGCGCAGGGGGCATGGGCAGCGCCGTCAGCAGGCGAAGGGCGCGCGGAGCTGGTGCGGACCTTTCCTGCCCGCCGCGTGGCAGCGGCGGCAGAGCCTGGTGTGGGGGGGGAATGGGGCATCAGGCCCCAAAGAGGTCGGTGCATCGTACTGCAGGCTGCCATCTACTGTGGAGAGAGCAGGTCAGCCCAACCAAGCAGGCCTCATGGCTCTTAATTCAGTAATCACGTTGCTTTGATTGGTTTAAAAGTTGCCTGTTGGCTACGATCGCCGCAACGCATGACGACGCGCAGGCGAGACAAGGGGATTCAGGCAGGTTTTCAGGAGAGGAGTGCAGAGCGGCCGTGCCAGCTGGCTTGGAGCGGGCCTGTAGCCGAGGAGTGCACCTGGAGGGCTGCTCGTGTTGCCCTCGGCTTCTGCTCCGGGGGAGCAGGCGGTGCCCAGCCGTCCTGCTCCAGGGTTGCTCTCGCTCTCAGGTGCGATGCGTCTGAGCTCGAGCCTCCTGCACGGTGTGCAGCAGGGGCAGGCAGCTGCAGCCGTGGCACAGCAAGCTGGCAAGGCAGATGCTGGAAATGCTGATGTTCAGCTACGGAAGTGATGAGCGCAGTGGTAGGACAGGGACCTGTTTTAGGGTCGTTAACGACAGTCCTAGACCTAAAGCATGAGGGGTAAATTACAGGATTTCTGACATGCCAGTGGCACCTGCCCACCCAGCTGCTTGTGTGCTGCAGCCTGCAGTTAAACCCTGCTAATGGTGGGCCTCAGGGGAGGGCTAGGTAGTGCAGAGGACCAGCTCGTTAGCACAGCACTTCTGATGACCTGGATTCAACTCCAGGCTCAGATTAATCAGGCAATGTCAGTTGTGAGGCTGCCTTCTAATCCTCTTTTCTGCATCTCGGGAAATTATCAAGCATGACTACACAGGTGCTGATTGCGAGGTGGTGGGGCGATGCTGGGACGGGAGGAGGACGCCTGGCCTGAGCTGAGGACTTGCTTTCCGTGTGAATTTTGTTTCCCTAGCAGATACCTGGTGTGTGCTTTTGGGCTCGTATGGAGATGCATGTGTGTAATGGTAGGCGTAGGGACGTTACCTGTGTTTAGCTGCTTGCACAAGCTGTTGCCAGCAAAGGGCTGGGCGCTGTCCCTTTGGTCCCGTCCGTGTGATGAATCAGACGTGCCACGGGCTCTGCTCAGCTCGCTGCGCGGCCTCTGAGAGCATCGCTAGGACAGCGGCTCAGCTGGGCTGGCTCTTCCCTGGGTGTTAACAGCTGCCTAAATCACGCTGCTTTTCCTTTCATCCTCAATCAAAACGTTTCAAGTGGGGGTCTGCCAGGTGTGGACCAACAGCTGGCGGGAAGCGAGGGGTGGGCTCCCGGTGCGAGCTGCGCTCCCTGCAGCCCCCGGGAGCTCTCAGGCTGCGCGGTGCGAACGTGCTGGGTGTCGGCTGCGTGTCTGCGGATGGGAGCTCGCCCGGCCCCGTGTGAAGCTGCAGGACAGAACAGGGCTGAAAATCACTCTGGGGCCAGAGCTTGCCGGGCGCTCAGCTTGCGCTGGCTGTGCTGGCCGAAGGCACCCCCGAGCCCCATGCGGTGCACGGAGGGGAAGTGTCTGATAGTGTCTTGGAGCAAATGTCCCCGAGCAGAGGCTGGGGATGCTCCCAAGGCTGGGCCGGCTGCAGTCCGGGACCTGCTGCCTGCCCCAGGAGCGCCCGGTGCCCCAGAGCCATGTCCTGCGCAGAGGCGTGCACTTTGGAGACCGAAAGGCGCTGGGAGACAAATGCCTCTGCTACCTGCGCGGGCACCCACTCCCTGCTTTAGTCCCCACTCCACACGGACGCGTGCCAGGGAGGAGATGAAGGGCGACGGGACTCTCGCTGTCACGCTGAGCGCGGGGTGTGTGCGGGGACGGGCGGGGGCAGGACCACGCGGCCCCGCCGTGAGTCTGCTTGCGCGCAGCTTCGTGCGTTGAGTTCCTTGCGTCAGCAGCGGTGCTGTCTCCAGTGCTTTCGTAACTGCTCCAGCGAAGCCATCAATATTTGAGGAGGCTGCAACTGCTCATTTCTAGAGCTCCCTATACACAGGCAGCAGCTTTTTGCCAAGCACATGCTGCCGCCCTGCATATAAAACTTGTGCTGGGCCCTCCTCCTTTCTTTTCCCAGGGTTGGATTTGACTCTTTTTATGTATATCCTGAAATGAGGATACCAGAAAACATATATTAGAGCAATAACCATATCATAAATATGTATTTGCACTACAGTGGACAAATATATTTGAATTATTTTTTTAAACAAAATAAATTCACAGGCTAAATTATTCAGTGATTAATATTTGACCAGTTGCAATGTATGCAGAGTTATCTTAATGTGTTTGTAGACCAAAAGCGACTCAGCAATACACAGTGTTTGTGCAATATTTCTTTTACAGCTGTTAAATATTAAGGGCCTGTCGGTCATGTGCACTGAGGCCCCATAAATCATTTTGACTCCGTAAAGGGGCCTTGAAGCAGAAGTAAATTGCTTTGGTGCTTATTTTATGGCCCTCGTATGCAGCAAGAGAGGTATAAAAAGGCATAATGTGTACGTGAGAACCTAACTTGGCTGGTCTGGGCTTGCTGAAGCTTTCCAAATGACAGGCTCCCCGCAGGAGCAGGAGGCTGTGCTGTGTGGCAGCAGGGTGGCTCGTCACCCGTCTCATGGGTCCTGGGTCCCCGCGGGGTGCCCAGGGGTTGGGCTGGGGCCGGCGTGGCCCCGGGGCTGCTCTCGCAGGGCCGCGGTGCCTCGGGTCAGCACGTCCGCCAGTCCTCAGACCGCATCTTCAATGCGAGTCAAACTTGGAGTATTTTTTAGGCTTGGCGAGTCATTAGCCTGTGCTCCTGAGAGCCCTTTTCACCCGCTTCGTGAGGACCAAGCATCCACCGTATAGAACAGTCTGAAGCAAGCGGAGCGCTGCCCCCAGCACTGTGCTTCGTTTAAAAGGCAAAGCACTCTCTCATTCTGGCCCCCCTGGCATGGGGCCGGGTCCCACTGCCCCTACCCCTCAGCCTCGTGGCGCACCCCAGGAGGCTCCTTCCCTTTGCCCTAAAGCCCCTCCTTTAAGGCTGAATAACTGTAATAAAACGCGTGCATCTTCCCCAGATACGGGTAATACTTATTCTAATTTTATTTTCACTAGATGTGTAAGAGTAATCCAGGAAAACTGGATTTGCCAGGCTGGCAAAGTGAAAGCTGTTTCACCCGAGGTGTCACTGTGATATCCTAACTAGCGCAAATGGCTTTGGATCTGGTCACAGCGATGAGACGGACCTTCAGCAGCGAGTTGTTCATGTAAAGGACTAATGCAGCAGACGTTACAGAGCTATGCCAAAATACAAGTTGGTTATTTGTAATGCTTGACTGTAGCATAGGTGAAAGATTGCTTTTTCTTAGGCGGTATTCAGTGACATACTGATCCGCGACTAATGCTTATCATAGCACAAATGCAAGTACCCATGAAATAAAACTTCACTGTATTAATTAAATATTTTGCATTGAAGATTTATCTCCCATGGTAAATACTAGTTTGCTTTATTTTTGAAGGCAATAGGTTGCACTTTGAGAGCTGGACATGCAAAATGAAGCCCCAGAGAGCACATAAACCTGGCTGCCCCGTGTAGCGGGCAGGGCTGTCCTGTGCCCGGCCGGGCAGCGCAGGGATCCCCGCGGCACCGGGGATGCGCGGCTGAAGGCTGCTCGGCTCCACTCCTCCTCCTGCAAAGGCGGGAGGCAGCCAGGGCGGCTGGGGCCCCGTGCCTCTGCTGCTGCTGGGGGCCCCGGTGTGCTTCTCCAGCCCGCGGCTGTGGGCCGGCAGGAGCTGTGGGCGAGCACGCGGTGGTGCGGGCATTACTCCGCGTTAGCGCAGGTCCGATGCCTCCATTTAGAAGCTACTCGCTGGATTTACGGTTTCTTCTATCACTGCAGAGCACAGCTGTCAGAAACAGCCCCCCTGGAAGCAGGAGGTGCGTTTGGCCCGATTCCCACCTTCCTGACAGCAGCTTTACGAGGGCACAAAGCCACCGGCTTCCAGAGACGGGTGAGGCTGGAGCAGGGCTGAGCCAGGCCTGAGTAGCTCGCAGGGAAGAAGAGCCCGGTGTAAGCAGTAGCTTTTCTTACACTGCAGTGTACTGAGATCAAGCTGAAACATTCAGACTCTTTAAATTGTAGTTTAGGCTTTTGTTTTCCCCTATGTAACCATCATATTTCTGTTTGTCTGCACCACTTAAAAACGGAGTTCACTGCTTGCCCGTCCCGTTTGGGCCGAGCCGCGCTGCTAGGCGAGGCTGGCGCGGTGCCCTGGGGGACCAGAGCCACGCAGGGCGCTGCCCGCGGCTCCCCTCCCGCTGGGCTGGAGCTTGGGCTCCTGTTAGCTCCCAGCCCAGGGCAGAGAGCTCGGAGAACCAGATTTGAATCTCCTGGCTGATCAATAAGTAAGGACCATAAAAAGCCCAAACAAACGTCTTGAACAGCAGGTCACGGATGCATTTAGAATATTTCTTTCCTGAACAGGATGTCTAGACTGCAGTGTCTAGTTTTGTGTGCTAACACCGGTGACCGATGCAGGTCACAGGCATGCTGTGGCAGGTGGCACAGCCGGTGCCGGGGATGGAGCGGGACATTTCCCTGTGCTCACAGGCAAGCAGGGTGCTGGGAGCAGGGTGACAGCCCCCATGCCCCAGCCTGCGGCAGGGCAGCTCTCTGGGCGGGTTCTGGGAGGTGTCAGCAATGCTGAGCAAGGGACTCCTCTGTAAATGCTGCATTACATTTTCAATTTTCCGTTATGTATTCCATGGATACTCCGTTTCTTGCTATTCAGGCATTAGCTCCTGGATGCCAACACATAGGTTACAGATTAATCTGCAAGTTCCGCGTCTCGTACAGTTTTCCCCCAGCGCGGTGGCAGCTGTGGCACCGGTGGTGGCAGCCAGGCATGGCCTCGGCTGTGAGCGCTGGCTGCAATCGTGTTTCACGCGGGAACGCTCCCGATGGCTCCTGCAGGCTGGCAGCGGCCTGATCCGTGCGGTTGTCACACTGGCTACAGGGAGGCATCGGCGGGCGGCACGGGATGGGGTGAGGGGGTGGGGATGTCCGAGCTGTGGTCCTTGGGGACGGGGGGACACCCGCACATCCTTGCACTGGAAGGGTGCCCGAGGGCTGGGCTGGGTCCTGCAGCCCTTCGCGTGCAGGATGAGCCCCCTCCGTCCTTCCCCCTGCGCCGCGTCCCTCCCAGCCAGAGGAAGCCTGTTGGGGTCAGTCGGTCGGTCTGTCTGTCTGTCTGCCTGGGGCTCAGGGGGGACGGACGTTTGTGTTCCTCTGCCTTTTCGTGTGCTGCTGAACAGCATTGCATGTTCTTAAGTTTCTTGACCAAATTACTTTGTTTCTGTAGCTGATTTGAAGGCAGAAGGGCCCAAGAGAGTGCAGGAGGGAAGGCAAGAAGGGAGACGTAAGCACAGGGAGAGCTCACCTGAGAACTGTTTCTTCCTGGTGTCAAACAACTGCACCAAACAAAGCAGAGCAATCTGTCTATATTCGTGATAGGAAAAATGCATTCTTAGGTGTCATAGCTCCAGAGCGCTTCCTACTCCTAAACAGTCCTTCTTCCCTGGCAGCAGCACAGTGACTTTGTGCACAGGGAGGCTTCTTCAGCCCCAGGTTGCACAGGATCGTAATTGCCCTGCGTAGACCCAAATGGACAAATTGCTTCCAAAGGGACTGAGCAGAAGAGAATGCAATTGCTTTCTTCATCACCCTGTCTGCTAAACTGCTTTTCGTTTGAGCCAAACAGTGACAACTGGAGCAGCAGCTTTCATCAAGATGGAGCTTGTAGGTGCTTTGTTTCACTTTTGCAAGCCACACGAGGCTTCCCGGTGGCGTTTTTCCCGGTCTGCTGGTCGAATGAATACTGTTGCGCCCTTAGCAAAAAAAAACAGGCAAGCCCCATGTGAGTTCATGGACAGCGCTTCTGGGCACTAACAGCAGGTGAACTGCTGTTCGCAGTGCCAGAAGGAAATGCATGAAAAAAGGTGTAAACACACCCGTAATGTGCCCATTTTATTCTGGATCTTTCAGGCGCATGCGGGAAAGTATGCTTTTCTCCAGTTTGAAGTATTTAGAAAACATTGAAAGGCGTTTGCTGGAATTCAAACTGAAATAGCTCGTCTGCTGTGGCATCCTTAAGGAGGAATTCAGTATTTGCTGAAATAATTGTCGTGCCCATTTACCACTTCAGCTGAGCGGTTATGTGTTTCAGGATTTCGGAAAGCCTTTACCCGCGTGGGTGTGGTGACTGGGCCCCTCCTGTCCCGCCAGCTCCAGGCTCGTCTCGTGTCAGAGCCCCTCCGTGGTCCTGTCCCGCTCTGCTCCCCGCTGGTGCTGGTGAAAGCCCCTCCTTGCCGTGGGTGCTGGCGGTGCTGGTGCCCTCCCGCCTCGGTGGCACCGCGTGGCACTCCTGCCCCGGCGGGGCACCTCCGCGTGTCCCTGGGGGACTCCGTGGCCGCCACCCTCAGGGGCCATTGCCCATGAGACAGGCGACCTGTCGCAGCACCAGGGAATGGCTTTGTAAGCACAGGCGATCTCTCTTAAGCGAGGAGGGGCAGCCGATGACCTGTGAGAGCGGTGTGGGACCTCCATGCGCTGCTGCGTCACTGCTGGAAGAGCTGCTTCCCTCTGTGATGGCTGGTTTTATTGCCAGCATTTTCTACAAAACCAGAGCAAAATAAATTTCCACTTGGTAGAAACCACGTTTCTCCTTCTATCTGTTTCTGTTCCTGGAAGCAGCTGGGGAAAAATATCACTCAATCACGATGCAAAACAACTATTTCTTAATTTTGATGTGATTGGCAACTCTGATGTTAAATGAAAAATTAACCCATGGCAACCATTTTTTCCTCCAAATTTGATTTTATAGTGTTTATTTTCTTTGTAATGCAATGAAAAATCAATACAACTTCAAAGTTTTTCAACAACACAGGTTTTGTGTTTAAAGAAATGTATTTTTATCAATGACTTATTTTGCTGGAAAGTATATGTGATCCAATGCTGGGGCATTATAAAGACTCAAGGAAACCTGTCTGAAATTCAGCTTGAATTTCTGGCCTCCCAGATCCCTGTCTGCCTCAGTTTCCCATCTTCTAAATATTTCTTTTTTAAAATACAAGGTCTGCGGACTTAACTAGAAAAACCACCCATAAGTATTACTATCTGTGTAGACATCATGGAGGGAAACAGGCACA
Source organism: Chauna torquata (assembly GCA_013399475.1). Classification (NCBI taxonomy): domain Eukaryota; kingdom Metazoa; phylum Chordata; class Aves; order Anseriformes; family Anhimidae; genus Chauna; species Chauna torquata. The sequence goes on along the minus strand of VXAL01013491.1, from coordinate 392,959 downwards.
CAGGGGACCCACCAGCAGCTGTGAAAAATGTTTCTAAGAATTTTGTAGGATCTTGGATCTGGTTTACTAAATTCTCTTTTTTGGGGGGGAGGGAACAAAAAGGTTGCTAAGGGAAACCCTTGTGACACACGCTGGTGAAGAAGGTGCCCCACGTGGCATTGTGCGTCGGGAGGACGTGGGTTTGAACGCCGGCAGGAGGGAGGGCTGCTTCCCGCTTGCGGGGGGGTTTCTGAGCTCTGCGGCAGGTCCCGGTCCCTGCCGGGATTCGCACCGCGCGTGGACGGGTGAGGCCAGCCCGGGGCCGGATTCGGATCGGGACGGGACGGGTCTGCCTTGGCTTTCACTGCGCTGAGGGCAGTGCTCCAGGGCGTGGGAATGGTTCCTGACCCTGCTCTTTCCAGTTGCCTGCTGGAAGTGCTGCTTTCAGTCACTCCAGAAATGCATCGCAAGTGCTTCTGATCGAACCTAAAATGAATAATGGAAATGAAGAAAACACAAATTGTACCTTCGGTTACTCCTCAGCTCCGCCACTTCAAGCGGACAGAGGTGATGCTGGCTGCTCTTCCAGGGCGTCTCGGAAGCCACTGTCCTTTAACAGGGTGGCAGTCGTATATTACTGTCTGGCTCTTGCTTCCTACACGGGAAGGTTTCCTTTGCAACATGTGTAGGTCTCATTGTGCAAACAGCGGTTATCCCGTGGCTGTGGCCAGGTTGCTGCTCCCCAGGACCTGCTCCTGCTCCATGGCCAACCTACTCGGTGCTACTTTGAGGCGTCATTACTAACCCTGGGAAGCCTGACATACCAACCCTGGCCTGTACTCTGTATGTATTTTTTTTTCTTTCCTCTGAAGATTTTTTTAGACTCAGCCTGCCTTCACAATCTCCCTTATTAGCTTTTGGGTAGCTGTGAGACAGTGATTTCTAAGGAAGCAAAGTGACTGTAAGGCAAGTACATCCCTATGCCACAACTGCAGCTGCTGTGCTCTTTTGAAGTCTTTCAGTCAGTAGAAATGCTCACATTATTTCCGGAGGGATTAGGATCAGGCCTTTACATAGCTGAGAACTTACTTAAATTTTCAACATTTCTTCTAGGTCAAAGGACGGTTAGTCCAATTTTTCCATGTTTGATGCATTTCCACATTACAGCTTGTAGAAAAATCCTTCCAGTGTTATTATTTTGAATACATTTGTAATGCTCTGAGATTTCCTATGAATACGTTTTTCATCCACAGAGGTACTGGACTGATAATCATTGAGATATTCTGCTTTCTTATGGAGAAGTTATATGGAATTTAATAATGCTGATAGCAGTAGACTCTCTGTAAATGGCACTAAAAATCCTATAGAGTTTAATAGGAACCACTAACATCTCTAAAGAGTTTTTGCATCCTCCTGTAGAAATATGCGGAAGAAAATATCTAATAATCTGTTAGATTCTGCAGAAAAAAAAAGGAAGTACTTTATTCTATAAATGCAAAGCAGAGGTGGTATATTAGTTAACCAAAACCAACTTTATTTCCCAAAACTGGTCCAACCCAGTGTGCCCACTTCAAAACAATCAAATCATCCTCTGCACCCATCAAGGAAAGACCCTACAGCACCCGTTAGAAAAACCTCTCCCTTGGGTACATACATGGGTGCTGGTGTTCAGTCCAACGTGGGATCACTGCTTCAGGATTTGTGAGGTGGCTCCAGAGGATGCCGTATCCCCATGCCTTCTCTTTGTGCCTTCTCTGCCTCCCTTCCCAGTAAGAAATTTCTCCGGTTTGCTTTGTTCCAGTGCCTCCGTCCCCTGGGCACGGGTGCTCTGTTTTGTATTGTTTTCCATCTCTAAATGTCACTCCAGACTTCTCTTGGGTTTACTCCCACGGAGCAGGTTTGCGAATGGTACTGATTTATTTTACAGAAATACTCGTCTGAAGGCCCCTTCTGTTCTGCGCCGTGCCCTCCTTTAAGCCAGAAGCAATGGGGCAGTTCAGGCTTTGGTTGGTTTCTACCTTTATTTTTTACACATTGCAAAAATAGAACGAGCCAGGTATTTCATTCATGTCAACACTGTGCACTGGGGAGCTTCAGCGACCTACATAGAGATGTGGCGTGCGAGGGGAAGGCGAGCCCCTGCCGGGCTGCTGCTGGGGCTCGGCATCCTCCTCGCCCCTCGGGCCCCTGCCTCATGCACAAGAAAAGTTCCTGATCTCAGAGCATGTAGGATTACCCAGGTGTGGGTGAATTAATTCATCTTGAAGCTGGTGCTAAAAATGTTTTGAGTAAACTGCTTTTTTTTTTTTTTTTAAAGCAGTATGTGGAGGATCTCCCACTGCATGCATTTATTTGATGCAAAAGTGCTTTGGTCTAGATGCTAAAACTGATAAACCAAACCATTCATTTCTTAAAGTTCAATTCACCACTTACAGGAGAGAAAATAAACCAAGCTAACCCACAGCAAGATTAAACTGCAAGATACGGGATTTAAGGCAAAGCCCACTGTGGCTGGGAATGTTTCTCTCACATAAACCAAATTTATCTCTACAGAGCAGAAGGCTATTTTATGAGGTTCAGACAGGAAAAAAAAAAATAAAAGCTTCCAGAGAGAGAGTCTTAAATAGCTCATAAAAACCAAGCATCTGGCCCTCTGGAAGGGGCTGTCTGATTCTCCTAGAAACACAGCAGCCAGGCTCTGGGTACCACCGTCCCCTGGCTGAGGATTCAGGCTTTCCTCCTTTGTTCTGCTGGCCTTTGAATGCCATTTGTCAGAGTCGTGCTCCAACTAATTAATAAACAACAACTCTGCAGGGCTACTTCCTTGTCTGGCATCCTCTCGCGTTCTGATTTTCCTCGTAGCTGCAATGCTTGCCTCGAAGCAAGGGGCTGAGCTGTGCGGGGGGCAGCGGAGCAGTGGGGCCAGCCCGGGGGTGACAGCGCCTGGCGACCTGGCTGGTGTACCAGAGCCACACGATGTTCTTGAGAAGCCGTTTATGAAAAATGAGGCTTGGTTCAATGCTATCGAAAGTGCACTGCTACAGCAAAGAACACGAGTTATATATTAGTGCCCCTTGTCAGAGAGAAATACCATAAAGAGTTTTCTGTGATCCTAAGCAATAAATAAGCAGGGAGTGCATTGCAAACACCGCTGGCCAGGTAGTGCAGCCAGTTGTGCTTCTCTTGTAACATTGATTCCTGGTAACTAGAAAAGTAATTCGTGCCTTAATTCAGGGATGCATCCTTATAACGCAAGAACGGCACTTGCGTCAGCCGGTGGCAGCCAGCCAGGGCGCAGCCCGCTCGGTCAGGAGGTGCCACAGCCACGGGCAGCTCCTGCCCGTGCAGCCGGTGTCCCGTGGGGCCAGCTCCTCCCTTTGAGCAATGCGAAGCAATGAGTGAAAGACACTAGATTGTTTAAAATAAGTCTAGGATAAGAAGAAAACTGTATCATGGCAATTAGGAGATTAGTGATGGCTTTAAGTAGGGAAGAAGAAACTGTTTTCCAAAGTAGTTGTTTTCAGTAAGCGGCTTTTTCAGTGGTATCTCTCCATAGGAGAACCATTTCTGGCCACTGGTCCTCTGCCCTCGCCATGCCACCTGGCCCGGGTGCAGGGGCCATGGCTCGTCTCACTCCAGAATAAGGACGTGCGTCACAGCGCTGCTCACCATGCAGAAAGCAGCTGTTCCTCCCAGCTCTGCCAGTGCCATCCAGGCTGGGGGGGGAACTCCAGCAAGCAGGGCTGAACCAGGCAGGGAAGAAATGCCACCGATAAACTCATTGTGGGGTGATAACTGCGTGCTGCTGCCGCAGCCGTCCCCATTGCCTGGTCTGGAGATGCTCAGCCTGTCCCAGCGTCAGCGACAGCCCCCCGCAGGCTGCCTGGTCCTCCCCGGGGGGGCCGGATGAGCCGCTGCAGCCAGCCCGGCTCTTCAGGGCTGAACAGCGTGGCCGTGTAGCCTCTGGTAACCTTGGCTTTGAATGCAGAGCCCCCCTCCAGAGCCTCCTTTGTCAAGTGAGTCATTTCAGTCATGAGTTATAACCTCACTGCCTATTGTTGCAGCTTGATTATTAATTTATAGCGTCATAAACCCATGCTGCCTGTGGGTAAAGTGAAGGAAAAGGAGTAGTAAAGAAAAGAGACTAGAAGTCAGCAACCCTGAGGAAAAGGAGAGCAGGACTACAGAGTCCAGAGGGAGAGCTGGCCAAGGAGCCCCTGTAAACAATTCATGGGAAGGGTGACTTTTGGGAACAGAGGTGGTGAAGAGGCAGCAAGAGGATAGTCCAAGAATAGCACATCACTTGATACTAGGAGTAAGAGATGAGAGGGAAGAAACTGGAGCAACAGAGACTGCAAGAGCAGAACGAAAAAAAAGCCACGGCAGGTGAAAATTGGGTGAATGTATCTATGTGCTGATGACGAGCATAACTGTCCCCTGAAGCCACTGATGGGATCCAAGGAGTTATATATATATGTATGTATTTATGTATGGGGACTTGATATCAAATGAAAGGGAAGAGAGCATGGGATTAACTAATCAGGTGAAAAAAGTTTAACTTGGATCTTTTGGAAAGGAGACCTGAGCTTGCTCCAGCTGTAAGCGTAATAGAATGCAATGAAAAGACAGCAGAGCTGTAGACTGATTAAAAAAAAAGTCTTACTGGTTGGTCGAATCTAGCCCTGTTACCAGAAAGTCCTCATTTAAGAATTAGTTATCTCTTTGCCTGAGGATTTTCTATTTGACATCATGAAATAGCTTGTCGAGCTGGTGTGTGTCTGAACAGAGGAGCTGGATGACAGGCTCGCGGTATTTGAGCACGCTGATCTTACCGTAAATGCCTCTTGCCTCCAAGAGTTATATTCATGCTGGATTTGCCTGCTCCACCAGCTTCTGCAGTAAGCATCCAGCCTGTTGCTGAACACTGTACAGTTATTTAGGTCGTTTGATTTTTATGTCAAAATAACTCTGTCAGGAGCTTCGTGCCTTCGGTGCAGAGCCAGGCGAGTTAAAGACATAAACCAAACCGCTGTGTTGCCCCGAAACCTGATTCCAAGCAGTACCTCCTTTCCTCCTGAGTACGTGCGCTTGTTTGTGCAAAAAGCACATGAAGCTCGCGTGTGGACCTGAAGGCAGGCCCTGGGCAGGGCAGCGGGCCCCTTGCTCCGTGCCTCGGCTCTCAGCTCTGCAGCGCCGTGCACGGCAGGGGCGTCTCCTCCGCCGTCGCGAACCTGCGCTGCTCTCGGCTCCCGCGCTTGGTTTCGTCGTTACGTTTGGAAATCACTAAATGGTTAACAACACATTTGTTGAATACATCAGTTGCCGAGAAACTTGCCTTTCTTGTGGCTGGCACAGGCAGCAGGAGGAAGCCTGTGCCTGCATTTCTGCTGCGCAATGCCCGTCCTCCTCCCACCCGGCACCGCGATGGGCCTCGTCTGCACCGCAGCTCCGAATGCTGCTGGGCCCTGCCCAGGTGATGCCATTGCAAACACATCATTTAGCTGTAGTTTAATCTTGTCTTTTTTTCTGCCTGAAAAGACAAAATATTTTCTAATTCCTCCCCAGAGTCTGTGATGTGCCTTTGGACAGCCCCTTCCCATACTGTAATATAAAAACCAGGCTCCACTTTGCCTTCTGCCTGTAACAGCGTTCCACGATTAGTGCTTGGATTCGAGGTGAAGATATTGGTTTCAACTAGCAAAGGAGATATTTGTGCGGTCTGAAAATCCAAAGAGTAGGCAAATGTATTTATTCAGTAGTATCAGAGCTGCCATTCTGGAAAGTTTCGACAGTAGAGGTCCAACAACTGACCGAGATTCATCGTCTCTTAAGTTTTTAAATCCAGAGCTCCGAATTTTGCTGTATCTGCCCAAAGAGGCAGAAGGAAACCAGAAGGCAGGTTCCTGTGGCTCTGTTTGATTTTGTTTCCCAGGAGTTCTTTGCACCGATGTCATTTGTGGTGGGGGTAAAGGGGACCACACAAATTATTCCACATTATGTTCAGAGTAATGGCAAGTCTTAAAATAGCTCTCAATTAGCAATTGATTGCAATTAATGGGAACAACATAGACTGACATGATGTTTTCATATCTCTAGAGCATTTATCAGTTCATGAGTCCTAATTTTTAAAAATTCAAAAACTGTGGCTCCCATATTATCGTAACCATCTGTCAGCAACTTATATATCTTCAAGAAGCAGGAGCACCGCACGCTTCGTCTTTGCTAACTAAAACAGATTTCCAGAAGGCGGCTCAGGTACGAATGTAAACTGCGAAGGGCGTAACAAAGTAAAACCCGGTAGTGGTTTTTTTACATGTATGTGTGCAAATAGATTTATGTTTACACACACGTATCTCAAGGTGTCTTGCACTAGATCAGAGCTGCGTGCAGTCACGGCTGCAGAGCGAGCGGAGAAGGGGCTCAGTGCGCTGCTCTGGGGGGAGCGCAGCGGGGCTGCCGCCCGGCTGGGCCCGGGCAGCGCAGCCGCGGGGCAGCCGGCCCCAGCCTTGCAGCTGGCACCGATGCTTTGGCGGCACTGATCTAATCCCGAATTTCTTTCATTGGCAGCTGAGGAGTTTGCAGTAATGCTCATGTGGGTAATGCTGAAATTGGGGCACTGGGAGGGGACGTGCTTTCTGATTACTCAGTTTGGTTTTACCTGTGTTTTAATTAATGGAGGATTTGAACTTCTTTCTTCCTAAATATCAGGAGTACGTCAGTGCCAAATGGCTGTGCGGGTTCAATCCATGATCTGTCCACATTACTTTACCGGTTTCTGGCCTGGTCGATTCAAGGTCCTGTCAGAGGATTTCACATCTTCTGTCGCAGGAGGCTGGGCAGGGCTCAGCTCACGCCGCGGCTGATGGCAGGGGTTGCTCGGAGAAGCGAGGGAAGCCTCGCTCTTAGCCCAGGCTTACTTCATTCAATCAAACTTCATTTTCAAGAACTTGGGTATAAATGTAAAGTAACAAGTTAAACAGAAAGATTGTATTAAGATAAGATGTTAAAACAGCAATAAAGATACAGAACAGTCTTAAATTTGAAGAGGCAAGGCTGGACTTGACGAAGGAAGATGTTGGTAGCGGCAGCTATTAATTCTTGGTGCACCAGACTTAAGCAAGCTAGAGATGTTTGACGAAGCACAGAAAGAGCAAATACTGTTGGCAGAAGAAGACTTTTGCATTATTTTTCTCATTTCAATGTAATTTTCCCCGAGGAAGATAAATGCCATGTTCCTGATGGCCAAATATTGTTTCCAATTACAGTATTTGGAAAGGGAGAGACAAAGCACAGAAGCCAGCAGCGCTGAGTTACTCCCTGCTATACTGGAAATGCTGAACAGTCAGGCCTCTCCAGCTCTTCCCCCTAAACAGACTGTTCACTGTACTTTTCTTCTTCAAGCCAAACGCTTGCTGAACTGTCAGTGAATAATACAGGTGAAAATTGAAAGAGTATTGCTTAGGTGTGTTCTTGCTGCGCTCTGGCCAAAGATTTTACTTCGTGGATGAGAAGCATATAAATCTAGGCTGCACAAACCTGAACGATTTCTAAAGTGCTACCAGAGAAGGGGTTGTTTAAGCAGGCAGCTATGGTTAGGCTGATAAAGAGGTTTTAAAAAGGGGCTGATTTGAAGAGAACCAACTAAAAGTTGACAGCCGACCTGACCACGTTTGCTGTTTGAGAAGAAAGCAACCAGGCTGTGTCTCTGGGCAAGCCAGCGCAGGGGCTCCGGGAAGGGTCAGTAACGTTTATTGCACAGCGCAGGGGTGCACCAAAGAATAAATTAACCATGGAGGCAGTTCTCTGACAAAAAGGCTTTGGTTATGAAGTGCAAGGAGGAGTCTTTATGACTTGAGGTACATCACGACATTCAGAAACAGCCTGACAACACAGTGACCACGTGTGACCAAGTCTTCCAGACGCCTTCTGCTTCTCACCATATTGTTGCTAGTATTTTGCACTTCTCTTTCCACTCAGAATTTTAACTTCATCACATATGAATTTGAAAAAGATCCATTGAAAAATATTTGGTCTCATTATATGCCTTCTGGAATTTTAACACCAGCTTTCATATTTTCTCCACCATTTTGGGAACTCACTATTTATTTTCAAACAAACCTGATATTCTTAGAGAAGTCTATTTCAAGAACTGAGTGTTTTAGGAAAATCACAGGAATACTGATAAAATGACAAAGTGCTGGGAGACTCCTGATAAAAGTGTATGAGCTGGCTAGGGACTGGCTGAAATTGCACAAATGGTAGACTTCACCAGGCAGAGACCATGGGCAAACATTGCTGATTTTTTACACTGGTTCAGAAAATTTAAATGGTAAAAAAAAACCATAAAAATAAAAAATTTAAATCATTAAAATGAACTAGGGTGTGTGTGGAGAGCAGCTCAAACCCTGGCAGTGAGCTCAGCTCAGAGCAGGATACGGAGGAGAGAAGAAAATTAAGGAAATCCTGGGCTGCTGGCACGGCCATGGCAGCACCAGGTGTCTGCAGCTGCACCCAGAAGGGTAAAAAATTGTATTGACTTCGGCAGTGCCTGGCAGCAGCCAGTCCCTCTGCTGCGTCCCGTCCTCCCGCATCACTGCTGTCTTTGCACATGTGGGACAGTTCAAACCAATAATGTTACTGTCACGTCCTTCCCTGGGTTTGTTTGCCTGCTGAAATTTTACTCAAGAAACTTGATCCTAAATGCAAATATATCTATTGCATGTCCGTCCTGCTGCCAACGCTGGTACCAGAGCCAATTACTTGCATGGCATTTGTCATTGCTGCTAAGCTTTACCTTGGTAATTTTATTTAGACAGGGGCATTTTCTGCTGATAAATCTGGCTAGATTACCAAGTCAGAATGTATTTATTAAAACACCAATTAGACCTTGGTCTCTCATCAATCACAACACTGTTAATTCATGCATGGATGCAAAAACTGTTTGAGGCGTTGTGCATGCATGAATGAGTGATCTAAATCAAATTGTCACTTTACCGGCACTACCTTATCTGCAGACCTAGAGGCAATCAATTTTTTATTTACCCAATGAATAATGTGTGATATTTTTAAATGCTTCAACACTTCGTTTTTGTGGTGTTGAAAGGACAGTACTTGCTTCACAAGGTGGGAAGGAAAGTGAGCATGGATGGGAGGGCACTGGCCCCTCGGATGCTCAGGTGACGGGACCCTGGCGGGACGGAGGTGATGGAGGTGATGGGAGCTGGGCGCGGGGTGGCACCGGGGCACGGTGCTGGTGGTTACTGCTCAAATGGGGATCACCTGCTGCGGTGATCCCCAGCAGAAGAAAGTGTGGAGGACACAGCAGAAAGTGAGAGCAGTGGAAAAGTCAAAGTCTTGGGGGACAAGGAAGAAGAAAAGGAATGAGAACTAGAAATAAAAAAAGACTAAAGCAGAAGAAGCAGTAAGAAGGATAAAAGAGGAAAGAGCAACATAAATGCACAAGAGTGGATTAAGAACAGCAAGATAAGAAAATGGCTCAAATTAGGATGGTCACAGACTGGAAGGTTGGTACAGCCCACACGTGTAAAGGTAACAAATGAACGTCTGGAAGGGTCTCGGCCTGCCTTAAAGAGGGCACGGGGTGCCTGACCTGCGTCACCTGCCTCGGGCCGGGTGTCCGCTCCCGGCTGGGTGTCCCGAGGGAAAGCCCCAGTGCCGCTGCGGTGCCCGTCCCCGCGAGCATCCCCAGCTGAGCCCTGCCCTGGTGGCTCAGAGCGAGCGAATCCCACGGCAGTCACTTGAGTGCCTCTGGCAGCCGGGACACAGGGCTGCTGCTGAGGTCTCCGCGTGAGCGGGAAAACTCTCTCGTGTCTTCTGATTACGGGGTCATTACTACCACATATCTGCAGCAACGAAACTGCCATTCACTATTTCAGAAGACAGACTCAACTATCCCACTTCCCCTTCAAGAAAAATCAAAAAACTCTCAAATCTCAGATAAAAAAGGCTGTGAAAAATGCAGAAGTGGAATAAAAGGAGTTCTGAGAGCAGCGAGCTGTCCTGCCTGTGGGCTCAGAGCTGCATGAACAAGCAGTCTCCATCCCACTGCATGCTCTTGCACAGCAGTATGTAGTTTCACCCCAAATCCAAACCCAGTAGGAAAAAAAATTGAAATTTCTTGCAGAATAGTAATTTGTAACAGTTTTGTTCTGAAATATCACAACATTGTGTTTTTTATAAATCTGAAACATTATAAAGGAAAATAGTATGAGTGTGATATTAAAATTAATATTATAATAAGGATGTCAAAATGAAAGGAGCTGTTGAAGTGATCTAGCTGAGCGCTTTCCCAGTGCAAATGTCATCAAAGTCACCATCTTCTTTTAGAATTTCAAGAAAACAGCATTTATCTGTGAAGAATTACCTAAGAAGCGTTCATCCGGTTCTCCTGGGATCTGTCAGAGGTTTCTGCACAGCTGATTCTGCTCCCTCTGCCTCTCCCAGGTGGGCTCGGAGAGCCGGGGGTGAGGGTTTCCCTCCATTGCAGCAGCTGGGCAGTGCTGCAGGGATTAAACCTGCGGCTGGCTACCTGAGCCGCGTCGAGACACAGGCTGAGACGTCCAGTGCCAGCCCCAGCAGTGGAAGCATCTGCGTGGTAGAACAGCTCTTGTTTGGAAGTTACTTATGGATAGCATTTAAATCTGAATGAAACTACATTTTTTGATCAGCCTTTTTTCTGGGTGGACTAATGCGAAAACCTACTTCTCAATGTCCCTGGAAGTAGAGGAGCGGGAGATGTCCAACCTGCTGCAGCAGCGGGGTTTGGGGCAGTTTTTGACACTTGAAAGTGTTTCTGCGAAACCTCAGCTGTCAGAGCATCATAGCTGGCTTTGGGGCTTGCCGAGGGAAAGGCAGGAAGGGCAGCACTGCCCTGCAGCACCTGCGTTATTGAGTCCCTTACCCCGTGCTTAGCACCGCAAAATTCAGACACCTTTGTGTCTGAGGTGGACTTAATGGCAGCTAGCGTTAGGGTCTGTGCACCGTTCCTAACAACAAAACAAACAAAAAACAAAACAATAAAACCAAACCTTGTCTTTGATTTTGGTCTGAAGGTCTTGTTAGCGTTAGGACAGAGGTTGGACTAGATGATCTTGGAGGTCTCTTCCAACCTAGACGACTCTGTGAATTCTGTGAATTCTGTCCTGTGCTAAGCTTATTTTGTATCATAACTTCTCTCTCCTCATGGCGTTTCTGCACGCCTGCTGTCCCACTTCGCAGGATTTCCCGCTTGCTGCTTGTAGTGTCTTTGTCGTAAAAGAGGCAGAGGAGAAGAGAAAACCGGTGGCTGATGGTTTGTGTGTCAATTATACATCAGAGGCTTTACTGCTTCTTCAGAAGCTTCTAATAATAATAATAATTACAATTAGGGCAGTGGGAGAGAAATGTGCTGAGATCAGGGAGAAAGGCAGGAGAGCCAAGCCAGAATTAATTAGCCCCTTTTATCCGAGAATCTCAAAGCATTTAGATGTTAATTAATGAAGCGTGTGGTTACATCAGTGCAATGCACAGTTTGCTGCTGGGATGGTGGCCGGTCTGGGGGCTCAGTGACTGTCCCTGCTTGCCGTGAGTCCTGTGCAGGGTGGTGCTGCTGCAAAATGCAGAGAAATATTTTTTTCCTTCTATCCCTGTCATCCTGACAGCACCCAAACCCGGGATGAGGAGACCTGTCCCCCCCACAGCGTTGTAACCAGGCAGGTTCACACCACCGGGACCCAAAATGCCACTCCAAGAAACAAATAGGTGGGTGAAACATCCTGTAAGAGTAATTTGGAAAACGTTTGGAAAAGCATGTGAAAACCACCCATGCTATGCTGGCACGAGGGAGAATCGCTTGTGTTAGTTCTTGTTTTTCATGCCTGTGATACTTGTCACTTGTTAGCTGATTTCAAGCCATTGCTCTTAGCAGCAATCTGTGTTTTGTCGGTGGGGCTGTGCACGTTTCCTCTTTCTGCTGGTCACTCCAGCACACACGGGGTGTTACCCGCCTGGATCGTGCTGTTACAGACTCGTGGTATCCAGCACAACAACGTGCGGCGTGCGCGCGTGGAAGGCGTGCGATACGGCGCTCCGCTCACCGCACTGCGATGTAGTGAGCCACCCGGGGTTTGTCCCTGGCTTTGAATGTGCCCGGATCCGGGAGGTTACCTGGTGGTGACACCTGCCATGGCCTTGAGTCAGGAGCCCTTTGCCTCCCATTCCCCTGTCCATGCTCCAGAATGTCCTAAAAAATGACATTTATTATTTTTTTTTAACAGCCAAATAACATATTTTTTCCTGTGGTAGGGGGTGGCTGAGCTGTTTTGATTTAAGATTTCCAGGGAAAAAAAAATCAGCCTGGGGCAAACAGCATTTTTGCCTAAATCCTGAGCTCTTTTGCATTCCCCTTTACCTGGTGACCTGCCTCACTCGCTGATGTGCATCAGCTCCTTCTTACATTTGACCATCTGGATATTGCAGTTACTTGTTTTTTTGACTCAGTTTCTAAGAGGAGATACATGGAGCGAGATTATTTTCTTGATTGATGTCCTCTACAGAAAATCCTTGGAATTTGTCTCTCTCTTTCCCCAGTAAAGTCCATCTCTTCTCTTTGTCTCTTCTGTTTTTACCTCTGCATTTGGGTTCAGTAGAAATGTCTTCTGTTTTATTTTGTATGAATTCTCAGGGAGCACCGAGTCCCTTGACAGAGGCCACCAAGCAGCACTGCCACCGACGGGTGGCTGTGGGCGGGACTGAGCACGCTCTGGAACCTGCTCACCACCCGGAGTCCCCAGGTCCTTGCTAACGATAACGTTGAGGGTTTGTTTCTAGCAGACTGTGTTGCGACTGTGCACGCAGCTATCCAGAATTCTGGTCTGCATCTGTCAGGCTGACCGTTCTCCCTAGCTTTGATGTGACCTGGTTGATGTATCGCAGAGGGTAATTTAGTTACTTAAAATGATAAAATCTCGTCTTCTGTGATGTGCCCAAAGTCTCAAACTTCCTTTCCTTGTCAGAATTTCTCTGTTGTACTCCTTGCCTCATAGTCTCTGAAACCGTCGGCAGAATGAATGCATCCTTCAGTGAGTTCATGTAGCTGCTGAATTCGTTTGACTGATAGCTGGCTTTGGATTTAGGCTCTCAAATTTGTTTTGGCAAGACTGCCTCTGAAACACCCTGGCATCCGCTGGCTCCTGAAGAGGGACGACGCCGTTTCACTGTGCCCACGTCTCCAGTTGTTTCGTCAGAGCATGACGGGAACAAAGGCTTTCACAGCCTGGGTCTGGCTGAGGCAGAATTAGGCAAAGGGAGTTGGCAAAGCGAGAAACTCAACAGGTATGCCTGCGGTTTGTGTTGTGCACCTGCGACAGTGGAGCCCAGCTTGCTTGACTTGCAATCAGATAATTTCAGTTTTAACTAAAAGAACCAGCTCACTGGCGTAGCAGTTACTTTGATCCTGGTTGGCACAGATGCATTTTTCATGTATTATTGCTTAGTACTGGAACCTTTCTTTTTTTCTTCCTCTGCTATCTGAAGACAGCCTAATGAAAATTGTTTTTTTTTCCCCCTTCAGTAAGTGCCAAAGGGCAATTCAATTTTCTCCATAGCTTTCCCTGTCTCTTTAGGATTTCTTGATGGACGGCTCTGGCTAGCCTGATGCATTGCTCTTATGGCAAAAATATGAAGGTCTTTTCCGCACAGAACTTAAGCTTTGCCCATTTCGTAGCCAAGGGCCAGGAGCGGTGCCCGGCCAGCGGCTGCCGTGACCCGCGCGCCGGGGTGGGAGCTGGCTGTGGCGGTGCCGGCCTGAAGGCAGCCGGCGCTGCCCTGCTCGGGAGGCTTGCAGTGGCCGGATGGTTTTGAAGGGCGTTATCCGCGTCCGCGGACTTCCCCACCTGTATAAAGGTGTCAAGACGTAAATTCTGGCGGGGATGTCTGAGTGCCGTGGGGCGAGGGTGGTGCAGAGACTCCAAAATGACATTTATTATCTCTGTGTCAGCCCCAGCCCTGGGCCCTTCGGTGCCCTCGGGGGGGAGCAGCCGGGGGTGTCCCCACAGCCACAATGGGAGAGGTCCCCGGGGAACCTGTCCAAACCTGCAGCTGTTTCCAGCACCTGGATCTGGCCTGGTTTTTGCTGTTTTGCCTCACAAAGAGATGCAGTTCTGCCTCCCGGATCGCCTGCAGTATGCCCATCGTTGCTGAATATTCATTAAGTGAAATTAGCATTCATTAGGTCTTAATTTGGTTATAAAAGGCTTATTGCGTGGTAATGAAGCATGCTCTCCGGAGGTGCCGGATGGCAGCAGGTGGGTCCCTGCCCGCGCCGCCATGCCCCGCGGGGTCGGGCCCCGTCCGCCCCGGGATGGCCGAGGGGGCGGCTGGGAGCGGAGCGCCGGCCCAGCGCTCGGGGGGCTCGGCGGGCCCCTGAGCACGAGGTGCGCGCTGCCCCGCAGACGGTCAGGGTCCCCGCGGGGCTGCCATCGCAAGCGCAAAGCAAGCCGATAGCCGGTTCAGAAATCCCCGCCGCCTCTGCCCGGGACTCGCAGGTGTGCAAAGCCCTTCCCGGGGACACGCGGGGGGGTTCGCTTGGTTTCACGCAGAACTGGAAGGAGCGCGCCTCGGTCCTGCCGGGGACGGCCCAGCCGCTTCTGCCGGCAGAGGCTTCACGTGGGTGCGGTGCTGTCCTGCACCACGGCGGGCTGCTGGCTGGTGGCTGCACGCTGGAGCTCTGCTCCCCGGCTGGGCGGTCGCAGCCTGTGGAGCCAGGCCTTACGGGCTTTGTGGGCGTGCTGCAGCTCAACGTCCCGGTGGGTTTGCTTAGAAACCCTTAGGGAGGCTGGTTTAACCAGGAATTGCCCTGCTCGGAGGAGGAGGTTGCACGGCGCGGAGGTGGGAAGTGGCCCAGCAGCGGCCTTTTCCCTCTCGGCTCACTGCTCAGACTTCATTCAGGTGAGCGTGGGAGCGGGCGAGGGGCCCCGGCGCTGCCCGGAGCTCAGCCTGCAGGGAGGGCACCTCGCGTCCTGGCGGGAGAATGTCATTGAGCGTCACTAAATGTCGTTAAGAGCGGGCGGCAGCAGTGGTGCTCGCCAAATCACCTCCTCCAGGATTTGCTGCCCTCCTTAAGCACACGCGAGCAGCAGGGGAAAATGGCTGGCGTTACGGGGGAGCAAGGAGACCCGGCGGGAGGGTGGGAGGGGGCCGGCTCCGTCCAGGGGCGGGGGTGGCAGCACTCGGTGGGGTCAGTCCCTTGGGGTTGCTTTTGCAGGGAACCCTGGCCGAGCTGCAACGTCGGCTGCAGCGAGGAGCTGCAAGTCGGCACGGCTGGCGGATACACGTGTCAGACACACACGCGGTCTGGTTTTTACGAAGGCTCAGTACATAATCCCTTTGTCAAAGCCGAGCAAATTATAAGTAGTTTCAATTTAGCCACTATTGACTTTTTTCAGACAATGTACAGAACAGGTCTTGAAGCAAGCCTATAAATTTAATTTAGCCACACAGCGCACAGACTGAAAGACTCCTTGATCACTGCAGAAGAAGAGCAAGGAACAGATGGGGAGGGGCTTTCCGATTTTTTTTTTTCCCCCCATTTCTGTAAATTATGTCCATTGTGTTCATGGCTACAAAAAAGATGGAGAAATGGAGAGCAGGGCAGCGACTATCCATGGGGCTGCTTTGTAGCAACTTGCCCAGCAGGCTTGCAGAACCCCTTTCCCCAGGGCCCGCTCTCCCAAGGCGTGGGGTTTTGGAGGCGGCAGCGACGCTTCCCCCCTTTCCTGGGGTCCCAGGGGCCGAGGGCAGAGCTGCCTCGCAGTCCCAGTGCTGCGCGTCCCCCCCCAGCCTGGTCACGGCACCACAGCTGCCAGAGACCTGCCGGGGCTGATGAAAGCGATGGAGTTCCAGGTGTGCAGTGCCCACATTTCCTCTTTATGGGAGAGAGCAGGGGCTGCGTGGCTGGTGGGAAGTCGCTCAGCTACATTATGCTGTTCTTGATCTGGATAATATTACCAATCTGCACGAGCTGGAAATGGTAATTACATTTTAGTGGGAAGACGGATGCTTCCAAATGACATTTAAATCCGTGATTATCACAGCGGTTCGGTCAGGGAACAGTTTTTATCAATGCCAGCTCTTCCCCTTTGTCGTGGATTATTGCATTCGGGCAAGTCTCCAGCTGAAAAAAAAATCAAGCCATGTGCTATATGAATTGGGAAATAAATTAAATTCTGTTCAGGGGTTCCCATCACCGATGGATTATGCAAATGAAGGAGCATGTTTCCCAGAAGCCTCCGTTCTGAGTGGGACAATTCCTCCCTGGGGCAGCTGCAGCAGCAGCACGGTGGTTCCCGTGGGTCAGCGCGAGGGGACGGGAGGCATCGCTGGCCTGGTGCCTGCAGGATGGGGGCTGCTCTGGTTGCATCATCCTGCGGCCAAAGCCGGCAGCAATATTGAGCCCTAGCGAAGAAAAGATGTCTGGAGAAATTAGGGCTTCTGATTTTTTTTTTTTATTGACAGTATTTGAAAAGTAAATTTCCTGAACGCTATTGCCAGGAGGCGGGGCTGGGGCAGTGCCTGCAGCAGGAGCTCCAGCACCGACAACAGCAGAGCCCCAAGGGCTTTGCTCTGGTGCAGCCGAGTGGCCACTGGGAGCAGGGAGGGTGTCGCTGGCAGCTCGCGGGGCTTGCAGCGCTCTAACCCTGCACTCTCTCCCTCTCACAGGTGAACCATCCCGCTGGTCCTCGTCCCACTGCGACTGCTGCTGCAAGAACGGCAAAGGCGACAAGGAGGGTGAGAGCGGCACATCCTGCAACGAGCTGTCGACATCCAGCTGCGACAGCCAGTCAGAGGCCAGCTCCCCGCAGGAGACCGTCATCTGCGGCCCCGTCACACGCCAGCCCAACATACAGACTCTGGACCGGCCGGCCAAGAAGGGCCCAGTGCAGCTGCTACAGCAGTCCGAGAGCCGGCGGAAGAGCGACCTGCTGCGGACTCTCACCTCGGGCTCCAGGGAGTCCAACGCCAGCAAGAAGAAGGTGGTAAAGGAGAAGCTCTCTATCGAGGAGGAGCTGGAGAAATGCATCCAAGATTTCCTCAAAATCAAAATCCCAGACAGGTTTCCAGAAAGAAAGCATCCCTGGCAATCGGAACTGCTGCGGAAGTACCACCTATAGGCTCTGGGTGGGAAGGTGCAGAGCCTTGTTGCCATTAGAGAGAGATACTAAGTGATACAAAAATAATTCCCAATAATAATTATTTGTTAGGTCACACACAGAAAAAATCCATCTCTATAGTACTGCCTAATTTGCCTATTTCACCTAAACATTTATAGTCATACAGTAACGATATTTTTCCAGTTGTGGAAGCACAATGACAAATGCTTTTGTTTGTAAACTCTGAGTCTTACACAAGCTGAATACCTTAAGGGCACAACAATACTGACAACACAAGATGCTCGCGTGCAGATGCTGCTGGTGCCGGGGGAACAGTGTGCGCAAGCAGGCGGCGGCCGGGCGGCGTGTGGCTGCATGTCTTCTGCGTCCTCCTTTTAGGTCGGTGGTTTAGGGGGAAGTGCACCCCTCAGAGAAGCAAGCTATGCCATGACGGTTTACGTTAAGCACGTGTGTATATATATATGTGCATATATATATATGTGTGTATGTATATCTCCGTGTATATATATATGTATATATATATATCAATATATATTGCTAAAGATTTTCTGGCTCTCTCCTTATAACTGCACTTTCTCAGAAAAGAGCATTTTTTTAGCAGCTGTATATGTTCCAGTTCTTCTTCAGGTCTTTGAGGGTTGAATAGTAAAGAAACCTCGTGAGAAACCCCATCTCTCTCTCTCTTTCTCTCTCTCTCTCTCTCTCTCTCTCTCTCTCTCTCTTTCTCTTTCTTTTCCTTCTCTGAGACGCTGTAAATGCATTTCAGTGGAGACCAGGGACAAGTGTGTGGGTCTTTGTTGCCATCAGCAAATATTCCATTTGTTTCTGATGATCTCATTCCATCTGTGTCCTCTCCATGCCTCTTGTTTTGTTCCTCAAGGCTTTCTGGTGACAACGGGTTAAACCTGTAATGATTCCAGTGGTAAGAGACAGGAACTTCTCCAGGCAGACCGAGGGCAGGTGAAGCTGCGGTGCGGTGAGGATGGTGGGTCTCTGCCCGCCTGCCAGGCACGTTTGCCAGCAGTGCTTGGTGCGAGCTGACAGGGAGAGCAGACGCGCGGTCCCATCCGGCACAGAAGCAAATACAAGAAATTATCAGCCTAACAAGATACGTTTAATGCTTTGACTGGCAGGGAATCGATTGCTAGAGGACAGGAGCAGCGCCGTTCCAGCTACATGCATTTCAAGAGAAAATTGAAAATCAAGAAGGACGTAGCCATATTCCAGGACAGAGACGCTGTCTGGGTGCGGGCCCTGCCCGCGGCCCGTGGCACGAGTCAGCAACCGCGCTGAGCGTCCCCCGCGGCCTGCAGGGGCACGGGAGCCCGGGGAAGGGCAGCGGGCGCTCGCGGGGGGTGCAGCCCGCGGGTGCTGCGGCTGCTGCGGGAGCCAGCAGCAGGGGCAGAGTGGAGAGCCCTGCGAGCGGGGGGCTGAGCTCTCTGGGGAGCTTGGGGTGCCAGCGGAGCTGCGGAAGAGTGAACGGCTCCTGACAACTTGCTTTGGCTGGGAACAAGCTACTTAGTGTGCTTGAGAGAAATTAGTCATTTTCTAAAGGCATAAAAGGAAGGAGATATATATATATGGGAAGTGATAGTGCTGGTAGCACAAACCACTTTGGTTCTGACTTATTTAGCATCCTCCAGGTTGCAGAGCTCTTGAATTTCAGACTGCTATGGGAGATGATGTCAAGGGTGCACAGATTATTTCTGCTGATCTTAATGCAGTTTCAGTAAGGTGGTTCCTTCGCGCTTGCGGGGCTCTGTTGTTCCCACACAACTGGCAAGGGAATTTTTGTTTTGCCAGAAGAATCCTAAGGTCCGCATGAGCAGAGCTTCATACCCATTGCTTGGCTGCAAATGTCAAGCAGGGGTTTATTGGTGAGGATGCAAATTTTACCAGCAAAAAAGGAAGCAATACTTGTCCTGAGCGATGCCTAAGCACAAGCTGGCTGCAGGGAGGGGAACAAAACCTCCCAGCAATACACCTCTGAGTAATTGGAGAGCAGGGTTTGGACATGGCAGCTTGGCATCATCTCTGCTGTGGTTTTACACACAAGAAGGGTGCTGTACCTTACAGCAGGCAGGCGGTATTGATAACGCAGGGTGAGGACTGAGAAATGAAGGGTCTGACCTAGGAAATGCTGGTCTAAATGAGAAAACAGCACTTCCTGAGATCAGGCTCTGGAACCAGTTCAGGTTTTGAGATATTCCCTCACATTCAAGTTCAAGCACAGTAGTTGTGCCGCCCTCCACTCCCTTGCCAAAAAGACAGATTTTTATATTGAAATCGATGTTTTACATGTGAGATGCACAGATCTGGCTCCTCTTAGCAACTTGTTGGTTTATAACGTTTGCCCCCTGCCCTGGCACCAAGCCATGATTTTAACAAAACTGGGGGGCAAATGGGGCTTTCCCACAGGATTTCCAGCCACGTACGGAGTTCGGGGTGGATCATACCGCCCTGGCAGCTGAAACTTCGCAGCTTCTATCACTCCAGGGCATCCCATGGCTCCTCTTCACATCACAAGAATTTGGGCTGTAAAATACGAGTGACAGAGTGAAAGAATGGCACTGGGTGTGTGTGTGTGCGCCTTCCCGGAGTGACGCTCAGAGTGCTAAGACTGCACGATGATTAATAACTGTGGAAAAATTAGACCCGATGAAATACACCCGAATGGGTTTGATGTATGTGACCTTCATGTCTTCGTTTTTAGATGAAATGGTTATTACTCTCCAGTGCTACAGAAAGAAAGGTCTTAAACTTCAGTCACCAGAGGCAGGCCCGGCCCGCTGGGAAGCGCGGTGCAGTGTCGCTGGCTGGATGGGCGTGCGAGGAGAGGAGGTGCCCGGGCACGTGCAGGTGCACACGCGTGTGTGTGGGTGCTGTGTGTGTGTTCCTACACACTTCTGCATTACTGCAGGGCTCTAACCCTGCTGTAACCTGCACTGCGATAGTTGTACAGGGTAGTTTAGTACTGGGGGTTGTGCTTCGAGGCTTTTTGTTGCTCAGGCTGAGTGGCAAGCTCGCACGAGCCCTCGTGCAGGTGGTGGGAGCCGGCTGCCCGCCCCGGATGGGAGTTAGAGGAAGCGCGGGATGCTGCACGGCATCCGCTCCTGCTGCCTGCCCTTGTCCCAGAGGTCCCCTCGCCGCCCCCGTGCCTCGGCTGCTTTTTCAGAGCCAGGCTTTGGGCAGGTCCTTCTGCCACCGTCACCAGCCGCAGGGCCACCCCGGGCATGGAGTATTCACTTAGGAAGACCTCTTCCCTGAAACAGCAGCATACACACGTACATATGCATATACACATGTATACAAGTCCATATACATATATATAGCTGGAGAGACACGCACGCACCTTGGCGTGCAAGGCATGCGTGTATGCCTTGGTGGCAAGGTTCGTTCTCTGCCTGCAGGAGCCGGTACTGCTCACCGGCAGGAGATACCGGAGAAGCTCCTGCAGTAGGGGGGTACAAAACGGCTCCTCGCGACCCCGTCCGGGCGGCAGCAGTGAGCTGGGGTCACTGCTCAGCCCTCCAGGCTCCGTCCTCCCCGCTGGGCTCCCTCCGGGGGCTGCGGGCACGGGTGGCAGCAGGCAGGATGCGGCCCTGCTCTCGCTCGTGACTGAGCAGAGGCAATGAGGGCGAGAAGGGAGATGGAGGTGATGCAGTGGCGTAATTAGACTGGAATATCAAAATTGTTGACTCTAAAAATATTCAGCTCAATTCTAATGTGTTTCAGTGAAAGAACCTCTGCTGATCCCTAGGACGTTTTTGGTCACTTATTGGTAGCAAGCCAAAATGGAACTCAGTTAACAGAGGACTTTCTTCTTTCTCAAATATCTGGGGAGCAAACTGGTCTTTGAGCTGCTTGCCATGCATAACTGAGACCAAATATGAGTTCTGTTGAAATTAATTTGAAAACATACATTGGCTTCAGTGGGACCGAGACTCATAAAACACCTTTTCTCAAGAAAAACAGGCACTTGCCTCAGTGAGGATGAGAGAAAGCCATTAAACTGTAATAACATTCACATCCGCTCACAATGTTCATTACATCTGCACACAGCAAACGGGTCTTGCCGTTCAGTGGCGGGGTCATGGAGCCGATCCGTAGCTGCCTCGGTGTGCTCGGTGGCCCCGCGTCACCCGCGGGTGCTGACCTGCAGAGGACTCTGGCAGGGAGGAGCCGTGCAGGGCCGGTACGCGGTGGCACCCCCGGCTTGGGCTGCCCCCGCTGCATCCCCGCGCACCCCCGCCGGCCGCGGGGTCCTGGCCACGCTTCCCCCCGGAGCGGGTCGGGCCGTTCTCGGCCACAATTAGCAGCGTTTGCAGGGACGTCGTTACAAACCCAGCCACCTCGAGGAGATGCCTGAGCAGGACTCAGACGTCAGAGGCAGACAAAGAGAGAACATGTGAGTTTACATAGACCCGTGTGGACCAAATGATTTCTTTCCCCTAGGTCATGCATGCCCCATATAGATGCTTCGCAGTGCTCAGGTGGACATGTTTTGGGTTTTTAGTTCTAGTTTTGTGTCAGTTTGTTCCTTTTCTTTGCAAAGCTGTGGGCTGAAGGAGAAAACTAGGCTGACCCGTACTGGCAGTGCCCACAACGTAACCGAGACCTTCAGCCATCTCTCACATTGCTCTCCTCGCCCTAGAAAGGCTGAAGAAACCTTTCCAACTTCCTACCCTGCCGTGAAGCCCTTTCCATCGTTGCGAGTATGCACGTGGACTTGACATTCAGAGTACTTTATGCATAAGGCCCCATGTATATCATGGTACAAAATAATTGTCCAGTCTTATGGATAGTTTATGCCCCAACGGGGTTTTGTAGATTAATAGTAAAAGAACAAAAAAAGCACTTTTAAATTATTTATATTATAAAAAGACATTCTTTATTTTTCTTGGCACCGATATCACTTAGCTAAAAATCGGTTTATAAGAATGCTATTACAGATTTTAAACTATAGCAATGATAAAGCAAACAAGAAAAAGCAGAGTTCAGAGCTAAGCAGAGGCCAAACCTCCCAGCGCGAGGCAGCGGGAGCACGGGGCCCGCGGGGGCTCCTCTCCCGCTGCCGGGCGCCTGGGCTGTGCCGCCACGCGCGCTGCGGGAGCGAGTGCCGCCAGTGCAATATTCTCCCAGCCAACACAGGATGTAGAGGGGGGTTTGGTGACTTGTGACTTTGTGATCTCTACGGGGCCTTGCTCATGTTACATTTTCGGACCTCATACAAGCACTTAATGACTTTGCTGAGGCTGAGTCAGTCTGTTGCACATTGATGTAGATTAAGTGGCACCCACTGAATTACCTCTTCTACTTTCTGACGTGGTTCACTTGTACATAAATGTAATGTCAAATTGTTTACAGGTTATTTTGTGCGTAATTGTGGAAAAAAAATTTTAACTACAAATTTAAAGGAATCGATTTTACTGGAAGGTGTTTAAAAAAATGAATGTGCTTAATACAGTATAGACATCATTGATTATGGTCTCACATGAATGCATGTATCTCCGTGTTGTCAGTCCCCACCAGTGAGGTTATTGGCAATATTCTGCAGTCTGTGAATAGCAAATATGCATAAACTACTGTGACTCTGACAAATATAACTCAGTAATTGTTTCTACTGTGGTATGTAAAAAAAAGAAAAAAAAGAAAAAAAAAACTGTAGCTTTTAGCCTGCTGTATTTCCCTGGTACAAATAACACTGAGAAAGAAAGAGACAAGCTGGGAAAAGCCAAAGCAGTCACACCTGTGACCTGGGCAGTCATTCGCCCAGTAGCACCTGGTGGGTGGCTTTGGTCCAACTACCAAAAAAGCCTGTTTGTAGAGGCTCTGAGGTGGTAAACGAAGGGTTGCTGTTGCCCTTCTGCTCCAGTGTCACTGCTGGCAGAAGAGCTGACCTTTTGTTTAGGATCCCAGTAAAAGAAGAGAGCAATTATACATTAATGGTTCCCACACGTGGGTCAGGTGTTACACCATATGCTGGTGAAAAGTGCAGATATCAGCATTGTGGCATTGGGTGGCTGAAAACTGCAGCTAATGTGTGTCTGCCATTCAAATAAATCTGTGCATATACACTGTTAGAGCACAGACAAGAATAAACAGGTTGGTGTCCTTCACCTGTCATATACACACACATAAATATATGTATAGGTACATACATGCTTTCTCACCCGCTGTGATTTAGCATCGCTTCATGTTAACAGTTCTGTGCAGACTGGGGATAATTCTTCCCTGAAGTTTTTTTTTTTTTTCTTTCCTCATTTATGTCTGAAAGGGGCTGAAAGCACCAGTTCAGTGATCGCGGGCTGGCATC
This sequence comes from Chauna torquata, assembly GCA_013399475.1. Classification (NCBI taxonomy): domain Eukaryota; kingdom Metazoa; phylum Chordata; class Aves; order Anseriformes; family Anhimidae; genus Chauna; species Chauna torquata. The sequence goes on along the minus strand of VXAL01013491.1, from coordinate 369,496 downwards.
ATTTTTCTTCCCCAACTTGAACAGAGATTTTTCTGATGCCGTGATTGGAAAGTACTGTCACCAGCAGCAATATGTCTGGAAAACCCATCGTTGCATCAGGAGTTACCTGCCAGAGTATTTCCAAAATACACTGAAATACTTTTTTTGTGCTTTTAAAGATGCCCTCTGAAGGGAACAGCCCTTTGTTACAGCCCATGGCTGGATCGTGAACTGAAAATTCGGGGCATGGCAGGACGCGGGGACTATGGAGGGCGAGGCAGGAAGCTGCCGCTGGGCGGGAGGAAGCCCTTTGCCATCCTCTCCCCCAGCAGAGCCATTCTCTGAACGACAGACTCGTAATTTGGGTTCACTGTCGTGTTTCCTTCCTCCCTGCATGCCTGTCTGGGGGTAGTCGCTGCATGGCACCGCTGGTCACTGTCCCCTGCAGCCCAGCTCTCATCGCTCTTCCACACTAGCACGACTCGAACGGGGAAGCATAGCTGTAGGCGAGCTGGGGCTGGAAGAGCCCGAAAAGCAGGCAATTGCTCACTTGTGTGGCTGAATATCCCGGGATGATTTTTTTTTTTATATTATTTTTAATCTTTGGTACTTGGCTGTTCTTTAGCGGAGCCCTTTCTGACGGCCCCTTCCTGGGAGCAGGCGAGCAGAGCCCGGCTTTGCGGAGCTCGCCCCGACTGGTGCCCTGCCGAGCAGGGGTTTGGCTGCTGCAGTCCGCACAAGCATATGGGAGGCAAAGCCCTTCTGGAAGCTCCGCTCCCCGGATGGCGAGGCATGCACCAGCAGCCACAGTCGCCGGCAGCCTGCAGACGGCTGGGGACGGCCACCTTCTGCTCCACCGCAGCTCTGGGACGAGCTTGCTCCTGAACTGGCGGCCCCTGGCCTGGAGCCGAGGGGATGGGGAGCAGGGCGGCGGCGGGGAGCCCCTTCTGCTGGGCCAGCCTGGGGCAAGCGTGAGCTCGGCTCACGCAGCAGCGCTTGTCCTCAGGGAAGTCAGTCAAGAAGTGGGGATGCTATCTATCGCCAGATTTTTATTAGAAACAGTGCAGGTTGCTTCTCTGGGTAGACGTTTTTATCCTGCGGACGTATGTCCAAATTATTGCAAGTGTTCGGTGCCGGTAACAGGAACCAGTAACTGCAAATAGCTGGGCTCCAAGTGTTGTGGAGATGCTGCACTGGTGGATGGTATGGATGAGATCTTTGCGATTAATGGACTTTGACTTTGCTGACCAAATTTTTTTTTAAAGACAGTTTGGAATTAAAAAAAATGGATTATTTTTCCTTCCTTTTTTAAATGTGAAATTACAAATCTCATTTTGGCTGACCTGAAATGACAGGAATGTTTCACTTCAAATGACTAAAAATTAATAGCGAATTGTTACACTCCTCTTTGTTCTTTTTGTTTGTTTTTGGTTAGACCAGTTTTGAATTGAAAAGTGGTCTTCTGAGAACAGTTGAAGTCTTTCACTTCTGGAGTGGCAAGTATGCATTTTTGCACATTTTGCCGTGCCCCCTTCCCCCCTTTTTCCCAGCCAGAGCTGCTTCCCAGACCGCCGTGCGTTCCCGAATGCCCGCACCTCCCTGGAGGGGCTGACGTCTGCCCCCCGGCCTGGCCCCCGCTGGCTGCGGGCCCCGGCCAGCACCGCCGCTGCTCCCGGAGCAGAGCATCACTTCCCCGGAGCTCGCCCCTCTACACCCGCAGCCAGCTCTGAGACGCACCTGGCCAGCAAACGGCATTTACATCGTTACGGGGCAGCCCTAGTCCTTCTGACATCCACGCACCTTCGTCACACACTGGTGCTTTTTCAAAGCAGCGCATTTTGCTGAGAATACTTTAAGCAGCTCCACTTATTTGCTCGTGCCGATGCAAGCCACGCTCTGGGGTTTCGGGTTTCAGGGCTGCACACGGACTTCTTGCCTGTGATGCCCCAGGGGAGCGTACTTGTTTGTTCCAGGAAAAAGGCCGGTAAGACTGCCCGAGCTTTTGGAAGCCATAGCCAGATGTTCTGGACTGTTTCCATTACCTGGAAAGACAAATAAAGAAAAGATGAAAGAAATCAATTCAAGATCAAAGTTTGCTTTATAAAAAATACTTGCTTTCCATTGCTGGCTCAAGAGATCACAAGCAGAGCAGTAGCTTTCTACCGGTTCTTTCACTTCCTTCCACTTCACTTAATTCTGCTAATAGTTCGCTGTGTCTAGGCGGTGCTGGGGGCAGTCACCGGGAAGCCGGGCTCCAGGAGCACACCTCGGTGCAGCGCTGCCACGGCTGCAGGGCCCCAGGGGCGAGGTGCCAGCAGACAGCTCCTCAGCGCCAGCACGCTCGGTGCTGCATAACAAAAGCCAATTAGCAAGGCTCCAGCTCCCTGATAATAAATCTTAAGAGAAGCTGAACAGTTCTGGAATATATTATTGTCTTCATTTCTTTTCATGTGCAAAGAAATAAAAAAAAGCTTGCTCCTTACTGACAGCTGAGGTGAAGACAAATTCCAGAGTCACGAGGAAAAAGCCCTGTTTAGAGGCTCCTGTGCGTGGCTCAGCCCGGGCCTCCCCCGCTCGCCCCTCGGAAGGAGCGGTTTGGCATTGCATCTCACTTCTCATCTCCCCAGTCCTTCTCGTTTGCAAAGGAGCAGAAAGCATCGAAGCACCGGCCGCGGTGGAGGCCTTCAGCCCGCAGGGCACAGCTCCGTCCTGCCCCGCGCCCCAGCGGGGGCTCAGCTCCGCAGGTGCCCCCGTGGTTTCTAGGGAGGAAGCTGAACTTTGCTGTTGCTAGCACTTCTGAGTACTGTCTTGTCCTCTTCTCGTGTAAGGGCAGGTGTGAAAGAGCAGTGGATATTCAGATTAGAATACCTGTATGATAATTACTGCAGATTTAATTACCTCCCCTGCACACTGCATAATGTGCATGGAAAGTAGGAGTGATGTCCTTTGATACCAGGTGGTATCAGGAAATAATTTTAATCTGCCTTACAACTATATAATTAAAGGAGCTTATATATAGAAATATATATATATATACATACATACACATATATATTTCTTTTTGTTGCCGGTCAATTTACAGCTGTTCTAGCCTGTGAGAACCAACAGAGCAGGCAGCACCAGGCCAGGCGTGGCCAGGCCAGCCCCCTCCATCCCAAATGAGACGCTGTCTGAGCGCTTCCTATGTGGAGAAGGTCTCTGAGGGGAAGGCTCTGCTGGCACTTCTGCTGCCTTTCTGCTCGCAGATCTCAGCAGTTCCGCGAGATGCAATGGTCAGGCAGGGCAAGTTGTAACCGAGCAGTTCACGGGCTTAGCAGAAATGGGGATGAGTTATTGCTGTGCCCCAAAACCAGGGTGAATTGAGCTCAGCAGCGTGCCCGGTGGTGCCCGGTGGAGGCGGAAGAGCCTCCCCACAGGCAGGCAGGGCCCGGCGGGGGCCGCAGGGCGAAGACGAGACCTACTGCAGGGAACTGGGGCAGCGGGGCTGCCGCAAGGCGGAGCAGAAAGCGACACATCCTCGCTTCTCGCTCTGTTTTTCACTCCCATCGCTTCTGAAGAGAGCTGAGGGACTGGTGCTGGCAGCAACCACCCCTTAGGCTCCTCCTGTCAGAAAGAGTGTAGGGGAGAAATCTGTAAATACAGCAGGTTAAAAACTGGCAAAGTAACTGCGGATCTGTATTTAAAGCAGATGTTTCCCATGTTTTGTAGTATTGTTTTATTGATAAATAAAAATCAACCAAAGACAAAAAGGCATTTGGCATCGTATGTGTGACCCAGACCAAGCCGCTCGCTTGGACTTGCTTGTGGGAAGGGGACGCTCGGAGTCTCCCGAGCAGCTGCGCAGAGTCAGCCCCTCCTGGGGCACACGGGGGGTGACCCAGGAGCCCCCATCCTCGGCTGCACCGGGGGCTTAGGTGGGTGATCCCAGCAATGTCACTGCGAGCGCTGGAGCCAGGCAGAGCAGCTGCTGCTCCTCGAGCCCCGCCGAGGAGTTCAGCAGAGCCAGCGCAGCCAGCCGCTGCGCCTGTGGGGAAGCCGCTGCTGTCGCAGATGCCCCTTGGCGAGGTGGAGCCACCCGCCTGGTGCCTGCGCCGGGTGGACTGCTGCGTCGCGTGGCAGCGATGGGATGGGCACAGCCCCTGACCTCGCTCCTGATCCCCTTTGCATGCAAAAATAGGAGAAAAACAGGCCTCAGGGCTTGATCCTGCTGCTTTTCTTCATTGAGCCCGCAGGGGTGTATCTGCAGCATGTGCCAACGACTCCAGCAGCTTGGTCCTGGAACAGGATGGTGAGAGCAAAGCCAGGTCTGTAGCCCACTGGTGGGTAGCAGTGGCTGTCACCGGAGGTCACTTTGGTGGAAGCAGGTCACCAGTCACCAGCCGCATTAGGGCTCTGAGCAGCACAGACCCCAGGGGCTTTCAAAATACACAGCAAACACAGCCCCTGGGGAGACGTTCCTCCTGTGCTGCTCCTGGCGTCGGGAACAGAGCAAGGGGACAGCAGCCTGAGCGGCTGCGTGGCCCGTGTCTTCAGAGGCCACCTACAATCCTGAAACAAAGCAAAACGACTTGACCCGTGCGGAGGAGTGCCCCAGCCGTCCTGCAGCACAGCCTAAGGGGCCTCTGAAGGAGCAGCCTAAAGCTGAGGCTTAACCACAATGATACGAGAGCGTGAGGCTCCATCAGCTTAGCTTAGCAGAGTTTTGACAAAGGAAGAAGATTTGCAGTTTGGTCCCTCAAAATTAGCAGAGGAAGAACCCAAGTGCCATTTTGATCAAGTCCATTCCCAACCTGAGAGGGAACACTGTGTATATTAAAAAATAGCCCTCCTGCTGCTGCCTTGTCTCCGGAGAGCAACATTTGTGCGTCTGACGGGAGAATGACAAAGCAGCAGCTCAGATGCTTGTGGAGGTGGGTGTGAAACCGGGGAGCGACTCAGATGCTGTGAGCGGGAGGCTGGAGCAGATGACCTCCGGAGGCATCTTCCAACCTGAATTATTGCGTGGGAGGGGGGAGCAGAAGAAGGCAGAGTCAGTTAGTCATGCCGAGACAGGAGCAGAAAAGTGGGAGATGAGAGCGGCCCTGTGGCTGGAGGAGCCGGGCAGAGTGCGCGGAAGAGTCGTGGTGGTGGCGTGAGAGCAGAGGAGGGTCCTGTGGTCCGAGAGGTCTCATAGGAGCGAGCCCCTTCGCGAATGACACCAGAACTGTCGATCTGGTGACTGGCTCCTGTGAGATGCTTGGCATAGACTTTTTAACCCTGGAATCGTGTATTATTTGCTCCACGTTGTTGAACACAGAAGCCTAGGTCCTCCGAAGAGAAGGACAAATCTCACTTAGCCGGGAGCCAAGAGGGCAGTTTTATCTGCAGGCCAATGGGGGTCCCAGCTCTGGTAAACTGCTCGCGAGAGCGCGACGCCACGAGACCCTTGCTGCATGGCTTCAAACGCGTGCTTTCTTAGCAGGAGGAAATGCACTCAGAGTAAAACCAGTAATTCCCGCACTGGTCTTTGCTGGCACACGGTGCGTTTGGAGCCACCAGCAAACCTGTGCCTGTGGGATGGGCAGCAAGTCCCCAGCAGCGGGCACGGCGAGGGCGGGCAGCGATGGCCGGGGGGTTCCGGCCGTGCCCGCCGGGCTGGGGGCCTCCAGAGGGAGCGCAGAGCGCCGGCAGCCGTCGCAGCCGTCGCCCCTTCCCTGCTCGTGGGCGGCAGCCCGGCTGTCCGCAGGTAACGCCACCACTGCTCCCCGCCAGCGCAGCGCTTTCTCCAGACACAGACGTTGGTTTTTCTCCTCCACTTGAAGCTTAAGAATTAAATTGCCTGCCCTGCAAGCTCTCCAAGGCGGCTGGCCATGGGCAGCTGAGCGGCTCCGCGGCCGGTGCCGGCACTGAAACGCCTGCTCCTGCTGCCGCTCGGTGAATGAGAGGACAGCCGCCGGGTGCAGTGGGGAGAGGAGCAGCGCGCCCGTCACCGGCTGCGAGCGCGTCCTGCTCCACGGGGAGGGCTGGAGCAGGATTGTTGGTGCAATACTGAGTCACGAAGAAGGACTGCGATGACAGAAATATCACTAATGGCTGACAAATTATCCCCAAATGTTCGGGATTTTTAGAGCACATCAAGACACGTGAAACTTGAAGTGATGTAACTGCATGTAAATTAGCTACATCCCAAAGAAAAGCTTGAGAATAATGGTTTCATCGGGGACTCATTAAAATCACTAAAAATATTAGTAATACAAACATGCTTTATGTGGCATAAATTTTGCATCTTTGCAGATGCAGTTTTATTATTATGCCCATTTTGGGGGAGGGGAAACTGAGGCACAGCTATTAGAATTATTTTACCTTGGAGACCACATCAAGCAGTAGCCAAGAGGTACTAAAAACATTTCATCTTGTCTAACCCGGTCAGGTGTGCCTGTGCTGCACCAGGCTGCCAAATCTAAATGTAATCCCTTTATCAGATTTTATTTAGTCTTTACTGAAGCAAAACATTCACCAACTTCAAGATTTACTGCTGACGGTGCCGGGAAGCCAGTACCTGGGATCCTGTGAATGTCTATTTACCCATGAAATAGAGCTGGGCACATAGAAGGAATGGAGCAAGAAATCCTGCTTCAGATTTAACCCCTTTAACCACCTGGGGAACATTTACAGAGGTCTTCTATCTTTAGACGCTGTCGGAGTGTCTAAAGTTATTTAGTGCATTGTAATGCAAACATAATTTTGCGTATGGATTTGCTGAGCTGCTGAACACCAAACGACAAGATTATTTCCGTGTTTGCTCTGTCGTCCTCAGCCTCACCTAAGATCCTCAATCCCTGGAGATTAGAGCATCAGGTGCTGGCAGCCCGGTGCTACAAGACAGCGGCCCAGAGAGGTTTCTCCCGATAGAGAAAGCTGTCATGTCGCGACACGAACGGGCACCAGCTCCTGCGGCGGGAGGACAAGGGTGCGGAGCAGTGCCCCAGCCTCTGCTGCGGCTCTCACGGGGCCGGGAGGGATGGAGGGGCACGGCGGGGCAGGTCGGCACCGGGGACCCCCTGACCTGGCACCAGGGGCATTTCGGGCACTGCCGAGGCGATTTCTCCATCTGCTGGTCCATTGCTGTGTCGTCCAGAGGGTGACAGGGCAGGGTTCAGCCACCAGCCGGGCGTGCTGTCCGGATACGGCCCCTCAGCGGGAGGGAGAGCCAGGCCTCCAACACCTCCATCAGCTTTGCTCTTCCCACACCCTTCTGCCTGCTCTGCAAGTTGATGCAAAATGAAGATGTGCTACAACAACAGAGTAGCAGTACCAGATAAAGGGTGTGGAATGGGCTGGACGCATTGACTGCAGCAGAAGGGATGACCTTGGCTGCACCTCTGAAGATAAATGGGCAGTTTCAGTCTTTTGTAGTTAGTCACAGAAGTTAACCCCAGTTACGTCAGCAGCCTGCTCTGGCACCATCCCTTCCCAGCCTGTCTGAAAGACACATATTATCTGAAATGTAATTTCTGCTTTCTCTATGATCTGCCTGTGTTAGCTGAAGTTTTTATTAAGCCATTCTAATTATTTTTAAAAATCCAATAAAGACGTCTAATATGTGCAATGTTACAGTAATGTATTGGGAATAGTATGTAGTGTGGTGATATTAGCAGTGCTAAAATAAACGGTGCTGCTCACGTAGCTGTGCACTTTAATTTTCACCACTAGCTGAGAGAACTGGTCTTGCTCTGTTTATAGTTGTTCATTAGGACCATGACATCTGATCCCCTTATTTCCTTTGCCATAAGACACGCGTTGTCCTTTTGTGAGCACTGTAAACCCCCCTGCAGAATTTTACTCACATTGTGCCCTTGCTGGTGTTTGTGGCTACACGTACAGACACACGGACAGCAATGGGTGCAAAGAATGCTCGGACAACACGCGTCGTGCGGCTGAGACAAGCGCCTGCAAGGAGCCACCGGGAGAGAACCAAGCGATTCCTCCCGCTGCCACCAGCTATCTCCCTGGCCTTTCCCATTAATGAATTAATCCAATCTAAACCTGTGAGAGTTGAAGAGAGCATGGGTTGAAATAGCATGGCTTTGGGCATAATGATGATAAATACAGAGGCTGCAGGCAAGGCTGCAGCTTTGTAATAACCATAATGCGAGCTTGATTGCCAGCAGTTAGTGCTGTCAGGCTTCTGGGCTGCTAAATTACACGGATAGACCATGAGGTACAACCTGGGACAGTGGTGGCGAGGTCAGTGCCCCCACACGCAGTGACAGAAGGATTAAAAATACACCTGCACTCTAACAATCCCTCAATATATGGCAGCACGCGTGTGGGTGCGCCCGGGCTGCGGGAAGAGGCAGACGGGTACCTCGGTGCCCCGCGCCAACCACCACGGCTTCTCCAGAACGTCCCCTCTCGGCCACCGCCGGGATGCTCCGGCTGACGGGGAGAAGCGGCTGCGGGGGTGCCCCCAGGAGGAGCCCCCGACACCGGACAGCAGGGGCCGAGGTCCCGTCCAGCATCCCGAGTGCTTGCAGCTCTCGCAGCAGAGATGTGGCAGTCCCCTGCCGTCCCCCTGGGCAGCTCCACCCCACCCAGCAGGCCCCACAGCGCCTGCAAGATCCTCCTTGAGTTGTCACCGGTGCCTGTAGTTGCAGGAAGAAAAAACAACAACAAATCCCTCCCTTCTTTCTTGGTACAGGCACTGTTTGAAAAATTGTCCCTGACTGCAGTGGCACCAAGATTTATCCCCCCTACATTCCAGAAATCCGGATACCTTCAGCCACGCTCTACCCTGAGGTCTTCACTTCTTGCTCCAGCTTTGTTTCCTGCTTAGGACTGTTCTTCTTACCTGACTTATCCCACACACAGTTACTGCCACGTTTGTCACTGCATGACAAATTAACTCCTTAAGCTGTCCACAACCCAAATATATTGATCTAATTATCCACAGAAATCATTCCAGCCTGCACCAGCCTCTTCATGCATTCATGCAGCTTTTAGCCAGAAGAGAAGACTGAAGACTTTCCCTCATAACTTCATATATTTTTAATCACTCACATCGTCATGTCATGTCTAATACCTTTCTTTATGTCTAGGGCAAGCTGCTTTGAACACAAAACATTCTTCACCTCTTTACCTCTGCTACTGCTTCGTGCTGCTTGTCACGCCCAGCGCTGTGTTGCAGTATTCATACTTATCTCTCAGCCACAAGCAGGTTTATTTTTTCAGCACTAGGGATAAGAAGTAAATCCAGCTAACAACGCAGAACTAAAACCTGGCAGTTTAATTGTGGTTGTTCAGCGTGCCTCCCCAGCAAGGAAAACACGAGCGAGAACATTTCTTTCTCCACCTCCCTGGTGCAGCAGGTACTTGTTACTGCGACTGCTTCCCCTGTTCTGCAGAGACCTGAAGTGGAGAGGGCTGACAGCTCTTCAGCAGCTCCAAGCTTCAGTGGTGGGTTCAGCCACTTCTGTAGCACGAGCTAGCACAGACGCGGATGCCTGTGACCTGCTGGGGCTGGCCTGCGGCACTGCAGCTCGCTGCCCGGGCACGGCCTTTGGCACATCTTCAGGTCAGGACACTGCTCCGAGCAGCAGAGGGGCTGTTAACTCCCCTGTGGAGATCCTGGGTACGCCCGAGATCTGCAGCTGGGCTCCCAGTCAAGCTGTGATGCCGGAATAGACCAAGAGGGAATAACGCTCAGCCGCTTAAGAAGGGAGCGTTGCTTACAGTGAAGAACAGATAGCTGAGTCACCCGCTGGAGATAACAGACTGATGCTGAGTGTACCGAGTGGAAGAGTAGAACAGTGCTGGAAGTGGTCTTGAAAGGCACCTGGTCCGTCCTCCTGCCACCGTACGGCTGCACCCAGCCCTGCTGAGGTCTGACTAATCCGGTTTTAGGTATTTCCAGAGAGGGATATTTAACAACTTTGCAAACCAGTATCACTGGAGTAACAACCCTCACCAGGACAACGTCCCTGCTGTCTAACATCAGTCTACCTTGCTGGAATGTAGAGCTACTACCTACACGGAGCACTAAGGACAATCCCACCGTGCAGTTGGTTACTAATTTCAATTATTCAGAGAGTTCTCAAATCTTCCCTCAACCCTCCTTTTTTCTGGTGAGAGCTGCAGTTTGCATGCTCTCATTATAAGCCATTTTCAGTGCTATCTGGAACAGCTCCAGCAGAATTGGAGTCTTGCCTTCATTTTTTCCTAAAGACAATATAAGCTGGCATTTGGATATCTAACTCTCAGAGTACCAAAAATGCTTTAAAAACCCCCATCTGAACCTTTTTTGGAGAATCTGGTTTTCCATAAGCCTATGCAGAGCCTGGATATGGCAAATAGGTTCTTGGCTGAGCAGATAGGCAGGAACCCACCACTTCAGCTCCACCACTTTGCTAGCACCAACAGGGACCATCCTAATGTTGAAGTCCATGGCAAGGCCCAGGTCCTAAAATGCAGACCAAGTGTGCTGAAATCCCTGCAGTGCTCTGTATCCAGCTAAAAATCCACAGCTGAAGTGGGAGGCAAGCGCAGTTAGAAAGGGGAAACTCCACAGCCTCTGGGGCTCGACCCCAACGCCCCGGCTCTCTGCGGGCGCAGACTCCCCAGCAATTTACAGAAGGAACAGGGAGATTTTGCTGCTCACTAGAGCTCTGCAGGGAAATGGGACTCACCGGACCAGAAAGTTTAAATATTCCAAATGGAGTCCAACTCAGTAAGCAAGTAGAAGCATTATTTCTGGTCTCTGATTCCACCTCAGGAACTGTCTGTGCATTTTCTACTTATTAAATGAATGAATAAAGTTCATAAACAGCATTAATTTCCCGTCATCAGTAACCCTCGCCTGGGTTTTCTACAGCATATCCTCGCATCAGCAGGAAGGGTGAGGACGTCCCCAGCGATGGACCAGGACCTTTGTGCTCAGACACTGGGGTGACGCTGCTGATGTACCTCGACTGAGCTCGTGAGCTGCTCTGGATAGGGGGATCTCCTGCAAAGCTGAGGTTACGCTTCCTGAGCCTCTCACGTGGAGGGCTCTGGGAACCGAAGTCCCTGACGCTCCCAGAATTAAACAATTATACAACAGCTGTCTTCACCTCTCCTGTTGATGTCCTCTGACTAAGCAGACAGCCAAAGCCTCCTGGAGAAGCAAATCACTTATACCACCCCTGAGCGCCTTCTCTGAAAGCATTGCAGGCTCCTACTTAGCACCAAAGTGGGCTGGCATCAGCCATGAAGCCTCACCTATCTGTATCTACACTTCCAGAGGCTCCTGTATTTTTTAAAGTTAATTAAGTATTAAATGTTACATCAGGACCTGGATGCTGATCCCAATTTCAATAAATTAAACTGAATTTTCTCCTTTGAGTGGCCTCTTTATCAGATATTAAATCATTCCTTAACATCAAACACAGTGAAATGGCAAGCCGTTACGCTTGTGGGGCAACAAGTTACTGGCTTTGCTCTGCACCCAGAACTACGGCGAGTCTGCTGCTCCGCCACCGCAGCTGAGAGCAAGGGCGCAGCCGGGGGCAGCCCAGCGCCTTCTCCTATCTTCCTGCTACTCACCTACACCGTGAAACTGGAAACTGGATATTCACTTTAGACCTACCTGCTAGAGATACAAATGTTATTCTGCTTTTTACAAATGCTGTAATGCTGCGGTTAAGTTCTTCCTGAATTGACAAAGCAGGTGAGCTGTTTTCCAGTGATCATTTCTCCAGGCAGACTAGATTTTCATCCTGCAGCTGTGTTTTAGCAGTATTATAACTAATAATCTCCTCCAGGTTAAACCTTCAAAGGCATCCCAAACCATGTATTTAAATGATAGCAAAAAAAATTCCCCTAACTCCTTAAAGTTAATGATCTTCATTTTCATTTTCCACATATTTCTCTCCTTATAATAGCCATGTGCTAAATCTTCATGAGATTTTTATAGTTTCACTGAAGGAATATTTGCATAATTATTAGTGCATAATCTACTTTAATAGTCCCACTGATTTTACTATTATAGCTAAATGTATGTGGTGTCAAATTTAAGCATATAAAGTTCTGGACAGTTCTTGAGCAAATACTTCTCCTGCTGGAAAGAAAGCTAGCCTGTGTTGTCCCGGGGGACCCGCGGTCTGCCCTGGCACCGCGTGGGGCTGCCAGCAGGTACCACACACAGCCGGACACAATCCCCCCACATCCCTGCGGAGACGCTGCTTAACGCTTGGCTCTAGGGACTCTGGGGCAGTAGCCAGTAGAAAATCGTGGCCTCAGTGTTCTGGGTAGGTTTCATCCTTGCCAAATACACTCTGTCTTCCTGCTATCCCTTTTTGGAATCTTCCCCCATGGGATTGACAAGAAAATTTATAAAAAGCATCTCCCAAAACAAGAATAGCGAGGGATGTGGATGCCGTGATGACAGCAAGTATATAAGGAGGCAATATACATATATATATATATGGAGGAACTTTTGAAGGAAATCATCAAGCTTCTGATATTTTCCAACCAGGGCATACTCTCTCATAAAATGTAATTTCTAGATTTTTTTTTTTTTGACCATTCTAATAGAGACTGATAAATGTTCTTTTCCTTAGGGCTTGTCAAGAACACAGGTGATTGATACTGTGCTCAGAAGTAGACAAAAATGTTCAGTACAGCATCTCCCAGTATGAATAATGGTGTAAAGCTACTCTAGACTAAACATTTTTTTATAATATTTACAATTCCTACAACAGCAGTTCAGGTGTAAATCATATATCTTCATGAAAGCCATAGAAAAGACCTTTTGACTTGTAAAATCTGGAAAATAAATAAGAAAAGGAAAGTATTGCAAAAAATGTAGGCAACAGTATGATGTGAATACAGTCGTGGGGCAAACTGTTTTTCTGCATTTCTTTTGAAAATGTCAATATTTAGTTAATGCCATTTACTAAAAATACTAACGTTTTAATTGAGAGATTCCCCAGGCCTGAGCCTGGAGACTGGGAATGCCTCTTCTCTCCCACACCCCAGCTCAAGCCTGTAGTTAAGCTCATAATGCCTTATGAACAGCAGAGAGTTGAGTGCAAAATGCTCCATTCTTTAAATGATATATTAAATTAACTTTCCTTATGTAGTTTCAGATGGAAGTTAGATATTTCCACATAACACTAGGCAGCTGATGACAGTCTGGTAGGATTAGCTGAAAATTTTTTTCTTCATTGAGTGAAGAAGTCCAGAGCATGAGTGGTGCCAGTGCCTTGCAGCAACACCCCAGGCTCCGGTGCGACAGCTCCGCGCTGAGCACCGCACGCCGCGTCTGCTGTTCTTTCCTTTCACCTAAAGCTTCCATTTGCATCCAGCAGAATTGCTCATCCGACGGGCACATGTGGTTCTCAGCGACAGAAATGATCCAGGGAAATTAGAACTTGACAGGTGGGTGGGAGCAGCCTGACGTGCAGCTGAAGGGGCACTGCAGCATCGGTGCCTGGTTCAGCCTCTTCTTTCCGCCCCTGCAAATACTGCCCGGGGAGGAGGAAGGAAGGAAGGAGCCAGCGTTAGCCCATGTTCCGCCAGGCTCGGTGCAGCCGGTTCTCCCTATGCTGCCAAGAAGCGTGAGGATCTTCTAAAAAGCACTTCAGAGCAGTGGCAAAACTGTGATCCAAACGTCCTCCTAAAGGAGCTCTTCCTCATGACAGAAGCAGCATGAAATTTTACTCCGAAGACAACAGATATTGTGAATACCCATTATGTGCTTAGCTCCTGAAATAACTCTATTAGATACAGCTCCAAACACATACGACAAAAAGAAGTCTAGATTCATAATTTTATCATGTTCTGTTTCGAGTACTATAACTTCTCTTGGTTATTTCAGAAGATCCTGTGCTGATTCATGCACATATAAATATAGTTTATGGATGATATATACATTAGCACACGCCAGGAGTTGATGCATCCAAGGCACTATTGCTTTGGCTTGGTAGAAGCTGTACCAGCAATGAGCATCCTTCTGTTTGTTACATTACCTGTTCTACTCCAGGGATTTCAGCCTCCTGAGACACTGTACAGTATTCCAAATTTGTTCTTACACAACAGCTGACAAATAACATTAATTGTTATCCTTTCAGCTATATGCAGGCAACAACAGTAGAAGTTTGTGATTTTTTTTTTAAACAGGACCTGTCAGAATAACATGATTAAATGCTGCTGTCATATCCCAAAATTGTGCCTACTGTAATCGTCAAGTTTTTTTTCAACAGTTTTCATGGTACCTTATTTCCATAATAGCAGATAAACAACCATATAGTACAAGGCTATAATTTCATTGATTGTTCCTGGCAACCTTGTACACTGTGACAGCTCCTGCAGCTCGAGTGATTTGTCACTTGGATCTCAAGATTCAACTCTTGCATCTTACATGGGCTCATATTTTATACACAAACCACTGACATTTCCCTTCCTCAAAATAAAAATATAAAGGTCACACAGAAATCTGATGCTTCGTTCTACCACTTCTGCGGGGGGTCAATAAAGGCACCAAGCGGTGCCCCATGCCCCTGCATGGAGCACGGAACTGTCACACTGGTCCCCAGCATTCCCTCTGTTCCTTTTTCCCACCTTGGCACCCAGCTGGGACTGAGGCATCCTCCTGGGGACGTCAAGACACATTTGAGGCACAGAAGAGCAAAATAGCCCCTTCAAAAGGGAGCCTGACCTGCCACTGGGAAACCTCAGCTGCCCACATCCACGCTGAGCTGGCTCCCAGGCTCGCTCCCCTGTGGGACCACCGCTCCCACGGGTGAGTGGGACGGGGCACGTGGGGCCGTCTGGGAGCCGTCGTGGAAACCACCACTGCCATGCGGGTGCTGAGAACGTAGCCTTTTTGTCTCTATGATAGACAAACGATCAGCATCCTCCTTTGTAAATGATGCAGCTGTAAGAAATTAGGAAATAACTTCTGGATAAATAGATTTATTGGTGCAATTTGGTTTACATGGCTAGAATGGTGTGTTTATAAAATATTTATAGAGTTTTCCTCTGCAGTGATGGAATGAGAACCAATTAAACAATGTGTGGGTCTTCCTTAGTGCTATTTTACATGCAGGTTTGTTTTCTGTCTCATCTTGTCCCTTCATTAAGCTTGCCCTCCTAATAAATTGACCCAGATCATTAGTTAATAATTACCTCTTCAGTATAAAATCAGATTCCTCAGGTTAGCCCTACTGGTTACGAATTTAAGATTACGCATGAACATGTATGCGTTTGTCTGCTCCATATTTAAGTCATTCCGTTATTCATCCAAAACCTCATCAGAACAGATAATAAACCACTTCATGAACAGATGTGCCACTTATTCATCTAGTTCTGTAATGATAATGAAGAAAATTTAATCTGGAGTGTCTATGGAAGATGATCTAAAAGACAGATTGATATGAATAATAAAGACACTACACGAATTTAAAAACTGACATGAAAAGGCAATCATTAACTACTCTACAATGCTGCCTTTGATATAGTCCGATAGTGCATAAAAACAAGCACCTCTTGGGTGTTGGACTCCACAAGGAGCTACTGTTTCTGCAGATGTAAATGCTCTAAATTGCTTTTACTTTAAAGAAGTATAAAAGATAATTTCTCTTACAGCTGGGAGCAACATCTGACATTGCAAAATGCTGAAAACATATTGGAGAAAGATTGGAGATTTCAGACACATTCAAGGTGAGCAAGATAACATGCATAGCAGAGTATTTAGCCAAAAAATAGAAAAAGGCAGAGACAAATGGAAATCTGTGAGACCAATGTGCTCTGAAGAGCCATTTACCTCTCATTAGCTAGATATATATTTATCTTTTTCCTCATATATGCTGCTATTGATTCCTGTCAATAGGAAAAAAAAAAAAAAAAAAGAATCAGGAATGCAATAGAGCCAGGAGGCACTTACTGTAGATGAGTATTTGCAAAGACTTTAATGGAGCTGCATAGCTACACGGTTGCTGTTAACAGTCAGAAAGATCATTTAAAATCCCAAAAGTGTCTTTGAAGAAAAAAAAGCCGTCACATCCACTGTTGGTGAAATGTCCTGGATTGACAACTGTCTTCTGTTTATTCCCAAAGCAAAAAAAGCACAAACAGCGCAATGCAAGCTCTCCAAGCGATATACTAAAAAAATAAAAAGAGAGTGAGACTGCCTGGGGGAGGGGGCAGGAAATAGGATACCACAGATTGATGTCCATAAATTTGCATTAACTTAGAAGTTTACATTGGCTGTACACGAACCATCTGCAGGTCATCACAAGCACATCAACCAGACCAGTGGGTTTGCAGAAGGCAAACGAGGAGCCCTCGTGCCACGAGAGGCTGGGGACCAGGCGCTGACGGCTGCGGGTAAGCAGTCAGCAGCAGCGCTGCGTGGGAAAAACGCGTCCTGGCGTGGGGCAGTGCTGCGGTCATGCAGCTGGGGGGGAGCCAGTGACACCGTTCCCAGCACCAATGCAGAAAAAAACTTCTGGTGCATGGATGCGCTCCAGAGCCTTTGAACACCTGAAGCGTTCCTGATGTGTGCTCAGACTCTCTCCAGAGCAGAGCCCTTGCCCAGAGGAGGACCAGGGCTCCAAGGAGGGCTCTGGTGGCTGCTCCCTTCCCATCCTGGCTGTGCGAGCGCTGCGTCGGGCTGCCCCCTCGCTTGGGCTGGGCACTGAGCCCACGGCAGCAGCGGCACCAACGAACCCGACAGCCCGTCCGGCTCTCCTCTCACCTGACCTCAAAGAAACTGCAGAGGAACTTGGTGTTATCATCCACCTCCAGACAAACTGCTGCTCTGAATGACTTGTGTGACCATGCAGGACACCATTGTCCCTTCCCTGAGGGCCCTGCTATCCGCACGTCCCCGGTGCTGTGCTCCCTGTCCTTTACTGACAGAGCTAAAGTCATTCCCTGCAGAAAATGACCCTGAGGGGAAACAGCCCCATAACAGTAAATTTTTTTTAACAGTTTGTCAACAAAGAAGTGCTGTTTTTAGCACCAAAAATATTGCCAGCCTCTTCCAGCATCTGTCACAGCAGCAGCAGCCGCCACTGCCACAAATTCTGGGTTAAGGAGACAGGCAATAAAAGTGTCTGAGAGGGCAATGTGGGAACTGGGTTTCCCTGTTATGTCAGGTCCTTGAACATCACGCGGGCCCAGCAGGGAGAGGAGGGGAAGGATCCGGCCCCCATGCTCACAGGACTCAGAGCTCGCTATGGTGTTAGGTTCCGGGGCTGCAGTAACCGGGCTCGGCAAGGACAGAGCTGCTTCACCCTCTGTTGCCTGCTTACCAAATTCAGGGTCGAGGCCCATTTTGCCAGCTTTACTTCAGTTTTCCCTTTGGTTTCAATGCTTCTAGGGTTTGCTTTAATTCACTGAACTCTTAGCTGACACTTTTCAGATTCAGGGTGTACCCCTTGCTCTAGCCATTTACCAAAGCAGAGGACACGCAGCTGCACCTGTGTGGGCTCAGAGCTGGCGCGTATGAGCACACGTAGGTCAACAGTAACCAGCTGTCGACTTCGGTACACGTTTGCTGTGGCATCACCAGACCAGCCAGACCACACATCCATTTGCTCAACACGATCTGTGCCTGTGCCTGCCTCTTGGATTATTCTGTGGCATCTTGCAAAGGGTTATTTAGCGCACGTTGCTGAAGAAGCTACAAAAATGTGAGAGCA
Source organism: Chauna torquata (assembly GCA_013399475.1). Taxonomy (NCBI): domain Eukaryota; kingdom Metazoa; phylum Chordata; class Aves; order Anseriformes; family Anhimidae; genus Chauna; species Chauna torquata. The sequence goes on along the minus strand of VXAL01013491.1, from coordinate 351,854 downwards.
CAGCGGTAAAAGAGAAGCCCCCTGCATATCAGCCAGCACGTGCCCCAGGCCGGGGCAGCACGTCAGAGCTTCTGCTCTGCCTCCCGCAGTCCCTGGCTCTCACCAACAGCTGTCGGAGGTCACGGCGGGGCCTGGGCTTTAAACCCCACGGGGAAAGGAGCGGGAGCACCTCGTCCTTGAGCCCGGGCGCGCTGCCACCCGCCAGCTGCAGCTGACCCGACTGCTGGAGATGCAGAGAGCCACCGGCATTTTTTAGTTTCTTTGGTGAGCACTCTCAGACCTAAAACATCAAAATGAAGCAAAAGTAGCAAAGTATCAGAATTAGTTCTGTCTGTTCAGATTAGTTACATGACTTCTCTAACAACTAGTCTCTCATGGGGTGGATTTCAGCACTTTTTGCAAGATCTCTGTTTCTCAAGTACTAGCATGAGCTGGTCGAAAGGATAAGTATTTAATCTTCCAATGATAGGGCAGACATTTTAGTAGTTAGATTGTTTTATTCTTAGGATAACTTCAATAAAGCATATACATCGTCCCAAGGACAAATAATTACCTGAGCAGCCTACAGCAACTTGTCAATGAAAATGACCGAGACTAGTTAAAGTTCATAAGGTGCAACATGAGTCACCATTAGAAAAATAACAGAACTATTTCTCTCAGTGACACAGCGTGAAAATTCACTAACAAATCGGCGTGAAATATAGTGACCCCAGCTAAATCACAGATGAGTAGATGAAGAATTACAGTTGTTGCTCATTTGGGAAGCAAATGTGAGACTATGTATTTTGAGTGCTGGAGAGGAAGTTTGGTATCTTTGGTAACACAGACATAAAGATATAAAGGAAGAACATCCAAATGGTTGTCATTTATTACTATCATCCCAGAACCTGAAAAGGCAATGAATAATCCCAGATAGCATTTTAAGGACTCCACTTTAAAAGCACTGGTGACCCGAGAGCAAGCAGCCGGCGGTGCAGCAGCTGCCGCGGGCAGTCCAGCAGCGCGCAGCCGGCAGTGCCGGAGGGCAAGCACAGGCAGGCATGGATTGCACAACGTCTGTCCATCCGCCTGGTGTGCACCCTGTGCCACCAGACGCTGACACTGACCCGTGACATGGCACAGCGCCGGACACCCTGTCCTCACACAGGCACTCGTTAGGCATGACCGTGGCTGGACACCCGCTGCCCCATCCCATGGCCTTCTTGGCCGAAGGCTGACCTGCAGCTCCCGCCCTCCTCCACCTCCATGTGTCACCGAGGGGAAACGGCTGGGACAGGCAAGCACGGAGCTGCTGTCCCTTCTGGGCTTTGCTCCAGCCCTGCGCTGGCAGCAGCTCCATCCGTGGTAGCTCGGTGCAGGGCATGGGGACGCACGGTGGCATGGCTTGCACCCTGCCTGAGTGGCTTCCCAGCAGTTTGCTCCTTCCCCAGGAGGAGCACCAGGGCAGCCGTGGAGTGAGACCGCGTTCACTGCCTCTGCTGCCTGCAGACTTTACAGAACGGTGCTTTAAACCTGGTGGCAGTGGCTGAGCAAGTATGGCCACTGATCAAACATGCGCTCTGATGGATTACACGCAATCTTAAATATTATAGGAGAATGTATTTCATCTAGACAGGAAACTTTAAGCAGGACGCAACAGACATTTTTCTTACAATATTAACAATTTACCATCTGAACTTTATCTTCTCCTTGGATAATAACCACTAGACACTTGGTAAGGGAACAATTGATTTAAGATCTCAATCAAAAGGAAGCATTCCTCTTATCTGTATAGCCAAGCAATGAAGCAACAGTCATCTGGGGTTATTGTACATTTGTCAGTCCATTAAAAGCATAGACTCAAGATCTATATATGGAATGCAAGACATTTGCGGAAATGACTCCTGCAAAAATCTTTAGTGGTTAAGAGCTTGCAATCTATGCCTTTCCCTTGATTTCCACAGCATTTACTAAAATAAAAAGGCAAGGGAAAAAAAGATAATTTTCCTACTTCCTTACACTCAGACTCCCATCTCCACTTCCACATGCTTTTGCTTGATGATTTAATTGCTGCTCTGGTCTGGAGCCATGTGGTGCACGAGGTACGCTTCCCTCCACCTCTCTGCAGTGTGTCCGGATGTCCTCACTCACTCTGGTACAAATGCAGGAGACCTCTCCCACAGGCTTAGAAATAAGACCACAACACCTTAGCAGTGATTTAGGTTGTGTTAGTTCGTGCTATGAAATATTTGCCACTTTTTATTTATCAGTGACCTATTCCTAAGCAAGCATGGTAGTCAAGGGTGCTGGGCAATCTGCTTGCAAACAAAACCAGAGTAGCTGACACAGCTCTTTTCAATCCTACTCATCTGCTGAAGATGGAGGACAAATTCGTCACAAGTTTATGGTGAAAAAAGCATGTCAGGCTTGTACTGCAAGCCCACCGCTGCGTGTGAATGAAGTTTGAAAAGCACAAACCAGTGAAGAATGGCTGATTTCAAACAAGACCAATTTGATAACAATTTTCCCCCACATTCTGCTATCTCTTGTAGAGAATATACTGATGTGAGGCAGAAATGTCAAATCCAAATTATTCTGAATTTTAAATCACAGTACACTGTTGACAAAATGAGGTATTCAAATCCTTTTTTCTTCCTAAACTTATTTCTAGCAATTATATTAAGACACAGCTTGCAATCTGTGTTTGGGCTAAGTGCACTCTCGACTGATTTTACGTAGGATTTCTAAAGCAAGAGCCTTGCTATCCAAGGTTTGCTCTACTGTAAATGGATGACGCACTGTTATCAATCAAATCTGAATTATTACTGATCTAGGCCAATGGTTATGAGAGCAAACATTGATTCCAGGTGTTTTAGCATAGCAGTACGTGTGCCAATACTAAATGCAGTAAGTACTGCTAGAACACTAGCTGCCTTCTACAAAAGCTATCTTGAGTGGAAAAATAGCTATGCTTGGCAGGCAAATGCGCCAATGTACCAGTAAATCCAGTGAATGTTAAGGCTTTCTCTAAATGACATAAGAATGAAATAAAACCAGTAACTGTCATTAAAAGAAAGATCGTGGTGTACTTTGGTCTGCACAGAGCTTACCAGCAAGGTCCCCTGCGCATGCGCTGGAGTACAGAGCTGAAGCTGCAGTGCTAATGCTGATGAAACCATGCCCGCAACCTCCGTTACATTGGGCCCAGCTTAGGCCAAGGTTGCTTTGCCACAAACCCACCCTAAGGGCACCCCACCTTGTCCACAGAGCTCCTTACCTCCCCAGGGCACCTGGAGCCGTCCACTGCCCATGGATACTGATGCCTGCAGAGCTGGGGAAAGACAGGTACCCCCGGAGCCCCCTTCCCAGCGATGTGCTGCCCCTGCTGCCATCCCCACACTCGTGGGCAAGGGGGACCAGCTGAGGTCCTCCTGTACTGCCTCAGATGCAGTTCAAGGAGGAACGGTGCCGATGGGCACGAGTGCCATCAGCACGGGCTGGTTGCACAGGCCTCGGCGCAGGACGCGCTTGCCCAACCTAAACCCCGCTTGAGGCAGGTCTCCCACACGGCACTGAATGAGGTGGCTGAGGAGTCTGGTTCCAGCCATGTTTATTTTTAACATGACTGTTCTGCAGAGATAATTGTGTCAAGCTGAATGCACAGCACACGGGTTACATTTCTATTCAGTTACCATGGTTGCTAATACTTAAAAAATTGCCTGAGAAAGGACTAGAATTGTTCTCTCCATGCTGGGAAACATCTCCCTGTCTCCTTCCTGCCCACATAGTGCAGCAGTGCTGCTGGTCTCTGCTTCAGATGTGAAGCTTGAGGAGATCTACTTAGCTCGGTTCCTTGCTCAGTTAATCTCCTCACCTCTACTTTTGTTTTATGCAGGGAGAAATCTTTCTTACCGTCGCTGCCAGTAGGCATCTGTGGGAGAAAAGGAAAGTGCACTCATGTCCCAGCCTGTGCTTGCATATTTGGTCTGAGCCAGTAACAGCATCTGGTACCACTCATACCAGAGCCAGGTAAGAGCCTAGAGGATCAAACCAAGTGGAAATAAAATTCATGCTCCCTTAAGCACAACGCTGCTCAGTGATGAGCAATTAACTCTCCAAGATAAAAACCAAAAGTGGGCAGAGAGCTGGTATTGCCAAGATACGATGGAGCTGAGCAAGATAAAGTGGGCTCTTCAACAGCGTGAGCACTTGCCTTGGTCCTGGTGCTAAGCAGGGGCGGCTCAGCAGCAGCAGCTCCCGTCTCGGCGGCACCTTCAGCAGGCTCACAGGGCCGTGAGCGTGCCCACGTGTGGTGCCCGGGGCACCACGGGCTCCACGCTCCATGCCGGGGCCCCCCGGGTGCCGTCAGCACAGCTCTCCTCTCCCCATCGCTACGGGCTGTGCACAGGATGGACCCGACCCATCTCAGCTCTGCAGTCAGATTTCTCAGCATGAAATCCCTCCTGCTGCCAATTGCCTTCAGTATTCTCCATGGTTCAGAGCAATATAAAAGTATTGCATCAATACAGATTTGAAAAGCCTTCTGACTCCAGGTCTGCTGCAAATCCTCCAGCAGGCTGATTTCCCTCTGGCTCTCTACCTCCCTACATCCATGTGATGATTACCTCCATACAAAGTAAAGCAAAATGTTGCACCAAAAACTGCCTGAACACTGTGGAGTTTAAATTCACAATGAATTATGCATTATCGGTTAGGAAAAACAATTAGCTGAATCACTAAATCTCTCAAAAGGTTTCAGAATCAAAGGGACCTTGGTTCAATTTACCTTCATTTAGGGGAGTCAAAAAAAAGGTTTAGTGCCAATTTAGCCCTGTTCACACCTTTATCCACTTCTCTGACCATTTCCACGAAGATGGTTCCCTTTGTCCAAATGTGTGCCTTGCCCAGGAAGTATAACCAGGAGTGCTCATCGTCAGTACCAATTTCTCCTTTCTGCTGTTTTAGTGAATTCCTTAATATGATCCAAATTTTTCTATGAATCTGGGGAAAGGAATTTAAACTGGGCAATGGAAAAATAACAAGAGACATTTTCTTTATTTCAGCTTTTCCAGTTGTACCTATTCAATGTATTAAAACATCCTCACAAACGTTTTCGAGAGCAGCCTTCATTCCCAGGCAACCCTTCATGTCAGAATCATCCTTAACCTGACTCCATAAAAACTTACTCCTACTGGCACCCCACTTTTCATGTATTACAAGACAAACTCTCAGAAAGACTGGGTGGTGGATTTGAGATTATTCTTGTACTAAAAACAAAACAAAACGTTATTTTAAACTAGTTTGTCTAGATGGCTGTGTCCTGTAGAGGTATCCCTCTGAGTCTTCTGCAGTTTGAGAAAAATAAATGACAGTATTAAATTAAAGCTATCTGTTGCCAAAATTAATGCTTTTGAAGAAGCGGCACAAAAAGAATGCTTCCACTTTCCCAGACTTTCCATTAATTGAATTAAGTTCTACAAACTGAGAAATGACTTCCAGACAACGGCCTTGAAATAAAGCGCTCTACAAACCGAGCCTCGCAGGTGCTGTGCGTGCTGCCCCAGCCCCGGGGCGGGCACGCAGCCGCAGCCCACGCAGCCCGAGGCAGGTGCCCGGTGCGGCTCTCGGCTCGGGCGGGCAGGGTCAGCCCCCAGGTGGGCTCAGGAGCGCTGGGCGCTGCTGCAGAGCCAGGGCAGCAGCGAGGCCCCGCAGGAGCTGCTGGGCTGGAGCAGACTCCCAGATTCTCTCAGAGTCACGGATAAGTGACAGGAGCTGGACGAGAAACCAGAAACTGAGTCACCGAAGCAAAAAAATGCTTATTTCACACCCAATCATCTGGTGAAACACTCCATGCCCCTCCATTTTTAATCTTATTGCTAACATTTTAATAAACACTAATAAACATATCCAGGAAAAAAAAAAAAAGGTTTCTACTGAAATGGATTTTTCCTGTTTTGACAAAAAAATGTTTTGACTAGCTCTTCCTAGGTATCTTGACTTGCCAGTCGCTGCTGTAATTCCTACACCTAATTGTTTAAATGCCTAAGCAACGCTTTGGAAACCACCGCTCTGCAAGCACCGTTATTTTATCCATTTTTCCAGTACACAGTTGACCAGAATGCATCATAGTGTGCGGTGAGCTGCAGCCACACCTGTGTTTAGACACCTGAATCCTACTGTCACAGCATAATAAATTGGAAAGGGCCTCAAAATGTGCCCAAGAGAAGATAAGCATGAGTCACGCAACTGTGCTGCACTTTTAGCCCCTACAACAGATACTTCTTATTATTCCTGCCCATCCGCCCCAGTGCTTTACTTTGTTACTTTGTTATTTTTTTGTTGAAACTGTTAATGAACCACTAATGGGTGTTTGCGTTACACAACATCATCTGACCCACGCTGCTGACCGCCCCTCAGACCCGCAGCTCTGCCGCACCTCACTTGATAACTCGGCAAGTCTGGCTGGGAAGTGCTCTGCTCCCATGCTCCGGGGAGGGCGGTCAAGACATCACAGTGCTTCCTTTTGCTTGCTGAGTCTGCCAGCAGAAAAAAAGCGAGATCGTTGACATTTCAGTGAAAGACGGTCATGGAATTAAGGCTCACCTGGCCCTACAGTTTCTTACGAAATGAATGTATGGTTTATTGCTACCTATTCATAAAGTTATCCATCATTCCTCACAAAATTTGGTATGAATTCACGTTAAAAGTCATTACAAGTGGCAATATTCACCTCCCATTATTCTCCTGTTTTTATGCTCATCCAACCCAGCTGCAGAAATAATACCGCGCGACTCCAATGGCAGGGAACAAGTGATGTTGTGGGGCGAGGCAGCCACGGTGCCGGGGGCACGTGCCAGCTGGTCCAGGGGAAGGCGAGGACACGAGGCAGCATCTCATGTCTACGTGCATACTCCGCTCTGTCTCAATTACACAGTTCACAGGCAGCTAATAGCCCAGCAATGACATGCTGAAAAGAACCGGCGAGTCCTCACCGGCTGCTATGCCAGCAGAATGCCAAGATGAAGCTGGGAGCTGCCGGCTGAGTGAGGGCTGACATGCTGGGTGTGAGCTGTTGCCATCAGTCATTCTTGATCCAAAATGCTCTCCACTGATGTCCCTGGTGAAAACCCAGGAAGGGTGGAAATGAGCAGGGATGTGTGGGGACAGGGCTGTTCCCACCCCGTGGCCGGCAGAGCATCCCGCAGCCCGCCCGCGTGGGAGGCAGGGCATCCTCCACCAGCCGGCCGGCAGGTCACACCTGCTTGTTTGATTATTATTGTTCAGCTTGTTTGAGCAGAGGCTCCTTCTTAGAGAACAGTGCTCCCTGGCCAGATCTGGGGAGAAAAGGGACATTGATGTCAGCCTTCAGACATTTTGAGATATAAAAAGCAAGTTATGAATAATATGAAATTCACCTGGCAATGCATTTAATGTGCATGAGAATGGAGGGCGCTTGAGACCCAGGTCACAGAAAGCGCTCCACATGCAGCATTTCGCATGAGCATATCAAATAGTGCTTTAGTGAGAACTTATAAATATTAATCCAGCACTTTTCAATTACTTGCAACTAGCAGGAGCAGCCGTGCCCAGTGTGCATGGTGACACAGAAAGGAAGCAGTTCATGACAAGTCTCCCATGTTTACTCTCATGCTCTTCTGTAGGATTGCAGGGGCTTCTTTTTTAATTGACACTCTAGGGTGAAAGCAAAGGAAATCTAATTCCAGGCTGAAGGAAGTAAAGCTGCACAGATGGGCACCACAACCTCACCAAAAGAAAGAGAAGGGTTCAGCAGATACTGAGTTTAAGGAAGAGATGTCTGGAAGCGATGCAGGTCTGAAGCACACATGACTGCACCTAGAAGTGCCCTTGGCTACTCGAATTATTCAGAATTGCTCAGCATACTGCCTTGCAGTAAGTGCCCTCCTACATAGAGGAAAATGCAGTAGATACTGAATTTTGTCTGGTGTCAATATAGAACTTCTCTCTCCCTCCATACCCCATGAGACACTGCTTTGCTACTGGTCAGAGCATCTACACTCATAGGTTATCCAGGCTGAGGTTCTTTATACGTGCTACTCCTCTGTAATAGATTACATTTTTGGGTAAAGGGCAATCCATTCGGTTCTGCCCACCTGAAAATTTACAATGCCTGAAAGCAAGCTGCTATATTTCACCTGCTCCTGAAGCCTTCCTTCACCCACGGTGTCCAGATTGAATGCTGCCTCAGAATGGGAAACGGGCTATGGACCCAAGCTCCCTGGAACCGCAACTCGCCTCCTGCGCCTTCTGGCCCCACGCTCCCCAGGCGAGGCAGGAACCTGAGCTCAGCCGCTTGGCAATGCTGATGACACAGCTCAGGAGAGTAAAATAAGAGGGGAAGAAGCAGAGAATAGCCACAAAACATTTTTCATCAAATAAGCCCAAAGTGCTTTTATAACCATTACTCACATCATGAGATACTGCTCTGACACAGTGATTAACGCATCCAACCATAAAACATCATGGTTTTCTTTTTAAGTCACCTCCAAGTACTTAAGTGCAGAAAACTTTTTTTATATAACACCACTGTCCTGTGCGGTGAGCATTACACTGCGGTGCATACTAGCACCTGCCCCTCCTTTGGGGGCAGTGCTCGGGCTCCTGCCGCATGAGGAACAAGGTGGCACCAGCCTCTCGCAGACGAAGAACGGCGTCACAAGTGACTTGCCAAGGTCACAGGCAGGATAAGCACAACGGAAACTCACTCGTGGCACCCAGCTCTAGGAGATACCTGCACTTGCTGGATCCTATTTCATTGCAAAGGTGCTGGAGCTTTGTAAGGAGGCACCAGAGCAAGCATTTCAGAATAACCCTGGTCGGTGAGGGAGGAAAGAATACACTGGAGGGTACCAAGTACTAACCATCAGCAACAGATTAATTTTGCTGTATGCCTGTAAACTGATGCATAATCTAACGATATCCTGAAAAGATCTCTTCTGACCCTTTAGTGAAAGCACTGGAAACAAACTCTGAATAGCAGAGCTGTTACTTCTCCTGCCTCTCTCTTCACACAAAGAGACTTGCTGTTGGGCTGCACTGCCAACTAAATTTTCTGGAACAGAAGCACAGGAATAAATGCTTGCGGGGATAATGCCTCCTATGGCTATTAAAAGATTAGAATCTCTTCTGGTGCACGCAGCACAGGGAAAGACAAACCTCCCTCTACAGCCGTAAGGGAGACAGCGAAGGAGCTCTGGACACTTGCACACACCAGCAAGCTCTGCGCACAGGTGGGAAGAGGCAAATGCAGTGGGAACGACGGGGCTCCCTGTGGCACGATGAGGCAGGGTGGCTTTGCTCTGTGAGCAGGTCTGAAAGCCCAGAGGACAAGGCAAGAAAGCTGCTGGATGGCTGCAGAGAGACCTGCGAGCAAGGACAGGGAGAACAGTAAGACAGTTTTGTACATGGCTTACCCTAAGGTGAGGGTTTCTGGATGGTAATCCGACATTGGTTAATACTCTACGTGATCCCTGCTTATTCTCTTACCTACTTCTCTATCCTTCTTTTTCAGCAGAGGCCCACAGGTACCAAGGTGAATAGTAACACTGTGGTATGGGTATCTCTGAACTTCAGTCTATTACACCAATCTCTTGGGACTGACATCCAGATGTTCTCACTCTGATCTTCTCCTTTTTAGTTTCTGTCCTCCTGTTTTAGTCTAATGGACTTCAGCTATTCCTTGAATCTGTATTCAGTTTCTGACACATTTTCCATGAAAAAAAGGGGAACTTCTTTTTTTCCTCCATCAGCAATTTTCTACAGTATATACGAAAAGGAAATGGAAAACCTTGTATAAGGTCCCAGACTGCTGAGGCTTTTAAAATGGGCTCAAAGCACAGGCATGAGGCAGGTTAAACACAAATAGACGTGTTGAGCCAGTGCAGAAGATGACGATTCAGGGCTACCATAAGGAAGAATAATTAATTGAATGAAGGGACTGGAAACAAAATCTTGAGCCTCAACCACAAGGAACAGAAGAGTCAGGATGTGACAGCACTGAGAATATTCAACAGAATTAAGCGTGGCCATGGAATAGACTTCCTTTGCATTAACACTGTGATCTCATTCTAATGTGATTGCAAGATATCACAGACAATTAATTGGATCATTTCCTTATCCTGCTCATACGTGAGGTACTTAAAGGAGACCATGTTTCTGTTGCAGCTTGACCTACAAATACAGGGGATCAGCCACTCCAAAGAAACTTCAATATGACAGAGGATGGAGTGGTGAGCAGCACATAGTGAAGTGACAGGCAAACCAGGTAATATTCCCGTGTCCCCTGAAACATGTCCCAGTCCTCCGGTTAACACTTAAAGAAAAATGTATCACGTGGAAATATGTCCCTCATTTAACAAAAATAAATAACTAAAGTAAAATAACAGGATGCTGTTGACAGAAAGCAGCACTTGCCAAATATAACGGTGCCTTTTCATGCAGTGTTAGTGCTCCAGAATGGTTCATCTTTGCTCAATGGTCCTTTTACGCTAAAAATACATAAGATGCATTGCAGTGCTTTCTCCACCAGGAAACCTACACATGATATTGCAGTCATCAGAACTGAGATTCAAATCCCTTTGTCATTTCTCCCCTCTCATTTGCCTACCAGAGATGCAAGTTAGAGCCAAAAAAAGAACAGGAGAAGCAGCAGCAAATCTTCCGCTGCCGCAGGCGCGCCCTTGCTCAGTGCAGCCGGAGCAGCTCAGCCCGCTGAACAGCTGGCTCCTTCGCCACGGCTCATTTATGTGTGATTACCAGCTGTGTGCCTGCGTGTATACCTTCAACCCCAAATATTTAGTTTTCCTGGGGGCTGGAAGCTGTATCAGAGTACCTGAAAAACAGTTTCTGCGTGTTCTGTTCCTACTTAATTATATTATTCATGAATAAGCAAAAGGAGGGGTTTACTCCTGTCTAAAACCAGGCAGGTAAGCAAACATTTCTTATCAGACACAGAGACAACCCTTCTGTGAGATTTTATCTGGTGCTTGAAAAACTGGAGTGCACTTAAATAGTTGTTGAATTGGGTAGTCTTAGAGTACAATGTATAGCTGCCTTTTTCTGTATGTTTATCGCTTCCCTGAGTCAATCAGGGAAGGAACAGCTTCTCAGAGACAAATATGCTGAGATCTGAACCTAAAAGGTCCAATTTTGACTTGTGTGTCATTCTGAAAAATTTCCCATCAATCCATGACTTCTTCTCGGTTTCTCAGCATCACTAACTTGTCCTGAAGCTGCCGCTGATTTACAGCTCAATCTCGGAGCAGTTTGAAGAGTGTCTCCCCAGCATGGAGGCTATTTGTTTGAAGGAGAAACTGAATCTGATTGGAAAACTTCTTTTAATTTGCAAAACCAGAAAAGGTTAAAAGGAGCAGAGGAAAAAAAACCTCCTTAAACCCCTGGTTGATAATTTTTGGCAGAGCAATAGAACAAGTGGTTCCTGTAGTGATTTAAGAAAGACACAGCTCTCTTCAGCTCTTGCGTCACTGAGGTGTGCTGAACGGGCTGCCGAAGCCCTCCTGGTGCTGTGCTGTGTGGGCTGGCTTGGCACGTTCACAAAGCAAGTACTGATGGATGAGATTACAGCCTGCTCGTGATCTGGTACAAGGTTTGCTACCACGCGTTTACAGTGCGTGATGCCAGCTGAATTGGTGCTGACCGTTGAGCTTACATTACCTCCGGAGATTTTAGAAAGCTTTACAGATATGAACAGAGTAAAACTTAACACCGTCTCCCTTTTTGCTCTCCCACGTGTGATCCCAGGCAGCTGCCTACCAGCTTCCTGCACGCAGCGGGGCGGACGGGGCGGCTCCGTGCCCTGCTGCCAGGCTGCGCAGAGATGGAGCAGGCGGCAGGTCTGCAGGCCCGCGACCCCAAGTCCTGTGGTGCGTGATCAACCCAAACCAGAGCTCTGCACCTTTCCCAGCAGCTCCAAACCAGGTTACCATTTCTCACCATCTGTTGCCACTACTGTGCTGCCGTGTGCTCATATTTTCAGTGAGGATGGAGTACGGCTTCGGAACAAATTCCACCGTTACCATGTGAAGTACCACTGTTACCAAAATATAGTAACAAACCAGCTCTGAAACGAATTAATGTGGTTCTCATTCGATGTGCGCAGACACCTTACTGTGTCATTTTCCACTAAATACACCACGTTTCTTTTTGCTGAATGTATTTTCCATTTACTCATGTCTGTACACTTGCTTACTTTGTTGTTGCATTATGTTTGTAATGAATTTTCATTTTGTACATTGTAGAGAAATCTCTGTCATCCTTCAAATGCTGCTTCTTGTTTCTTCATCTAATAATTCAAAAGCAGAGACTGTAATTTTCAAGTAGAGACAAAAATGATGTTTTTGAAGATTGTGTTCTGTGCAGAATAATTCAAAGTACATCACATTTCTTCCATTGCAAGATCATTGGTTTCTTCTTTCCGTTAGCAAGCTGCTACCAGCAAAGCTGATATTTAGGTTTCTGGGTGAGTGCTGCAAACCCAGAAGGGAAATATCTGGAGCTGCTTTTCCTTGGCATTTCCTGCTACCTGCCACTCCCTGAGGAGAAGGACATTGTTCATGCACCTCTTTGGCTTGAAATGGTGTTTGTGCTCTACCTCTGCATGTGCAAAGGCACACCGCAGGCTGCGTGAAAAGCAGAGGACTGGTATATGAGGGGCTGACGTACGTCAATAGAAGGTGCCATACCCATTTAAGAGATGCAGAAGTGGGGACAGAGCTGGCAGGCAGTGAGCAGCTCTGTCTCCTACTGTGCTGCATATTGCGATGGCTCACTGTTCTGGAGTTAAAATTGCTGTTTTGGATATTGTTAGCCTCCATAGTTCAAGATAGGGCTAATTATGAGTAACAGACTGTACTGTTCTTTTATCACAGGTTTTTGATTAACATGAGACATTGTATTTGGATATTTCCTGTGCCAAGTTATACTTTCAACTACTGAAGCTTACATCCCCTGTCGTTTTTGCAGGATAACAGAAAGAAAAGGATAAGAACTAGACTTCAGCTCTCTGGCTCCTGCCTGACCGCCCTGGTGGCATCACACGAGTCTCGCTGTACCTACAACAGGAGGTGAAAACACTTACTAGCACTTGATTTTTTATTCCAGCTTTTCACCTTTCAGTCCAAGCCCAAAACAGGGTTCTGACCTGCAGAACACGTAACAGAATGCTCAGGCAAGATACACGCAAAGTTGAACAAATAATGTGCGAATGGACTGCAGCCCGGGAGAGGCAACGCTTGTGCATCTGAGGCGAGAGGGGACTGTGAGCAGACTAACACCTTACAAAGAGGGCTTCTGCAAAGCACCGTGCTTGAGCCTGTGCCGCTGCTGCCCGCAGCTGCTCTGCAGCAAGGCCGGGCAGGGGCACTGCAGGGACATCACCCCTGGGGACCTCGTGCGGGGCCCGAGTCGCAGCGAGCTGCCCGTGGGCTGCGCCTCTGCCCCGGCCCTCGCCCCGCACGGCCGGGCCATGGGAGCAGCCCCCTCACCCTGCAGCAGCTCCAGAGGGCTGGAAGGAGCTTAGATCTGGTCTGGTGGACCAGATTTTTGGTCACCTGAAAAACAACAACAACCCTCCCTTCTCCCTCACAGCCCTCCCACACACACATCTGCCGTGCCCACACTGGAAAATTAAATCCCTTCTCCACTCAGCTGGCAGGAGTCAGCAATAATTCAAGAGAACAACAGTGTTTTAAAACAAGTTAACCACTTCAGCGAAGCGGCTGAAGGCAGGGGCTGGGAGTGGAGAGGGCTTGCACGGCTGTGGCAACCCCCAGGCTGCAGGAACTACACAGCAAAGGCGATGCGGAGGGTGCCCTGGTGCGGGGAAACCTTCCCAGGTGCCGCAGTGCTGGGCCAGAAGCGGGAGAGCGAAGGGCAGGGAAGGGCCAGGCAGATCTCTCGCCTTCTTGTCCTCTCCATTTCCCAACTCAAAAAAAAAAGCTTACCCTTTTTTTGTAGTGTATTTTGTGACAATGGACTAAAGATGTTGCAGGAAACTACAAATATTAACCTTAATTACTTATTCTCAACCCCTAGGCAACGCCTTCTCTGCCATTCAGAGCTGTAGGACTGCAGTGCTGCCTCTAACTCCCACCCAGCTGCCACCCGAGGCGTTTGAGATGAAATGTGTCCTGTCACTTGCTGGGTGATCGTTTTGTCTTTCCGGAGCTGCACCAAAATGCAAGCTCCCGTGTCAGCTCTAGGTTGAACTGGCATTTAGGTGCACTTCAAGAAAGATAACACTCCTGTACTGAAGTTAAAGTTCCTCTCTCTATTTAAGGAATTAACTAGTTTTGCTGACCTCCTCTCTGCATCGTATTTCCACTTACCTTGTGCTTCATTAATCTTGCATGAAGCTATCTAGCCATCAGTGGCTTGCACTCCGGTTGCCAGCAACTAATCCGACAACAGACTGGAAACACCCTGTAAAATAAGAAGCAGCTTTTACTGGAGTTACGAAAATACCTGTGTTGTGTAAGGCAGTGCAATCAGCGGAGAGGCTGCTGAGGTCCTAATGGTGAGATACAACTGACAGACGGAGACAGAGGTAAGAAATGGCCTGGTGACAGCGCTGGGGCTGGCTGGAAGGAGGAAACCGGGTGAGCTCAGACCTGCGGCACAACCGAAGCAGTTTTATTAGTCCACGTTTCCTTTAGTCTCAATCCTGAACCGCAATGTAGATAGCATAAAACATTTATGGAAGCACCGTGCCTGGTCTACAGCACCGCGGTAAAGCAGGGTGCCCTGCACGCGTCCCTGCACCGGGCGGGCCGCGCGTGCAGCACCCGGCTGCGGTCGCTGCCCCAGCGGACCCAGGGGCCCGCAAGCGATGGGCAGCGCGGGCACGAAGCGNGCACCGAGCGCCGCTGCGCTCTGCCCCCACCTCCCGCTTTCACGACAAAGCATTCTGTTGGTGGACCACGTCAGCTCGGTAAGCTGCGACTACGGTGAAGAAGGTTTAGCTGCGACGAGCCTCTCTCTTCTCTGATTTTTTTTGGAAAAATATTTTCTAGTTTGAAGTGAGTTTACATTTCAGAAGTTGTTGCTCACTTCTTGTTTAAAAAAGTTCTAAGGACAAACCCGACCAAAATTTCAATGTGATGACACCTAAATGAGATGCTCTCTTTGGAAAATCAAACACGTAATGCTGAATATTGTTTCAGGAAATTTTTTAGAATTTAAATTTTACTGAGTGAGAAAAAAGTTGACATCTCAAAAACGTACTCCCCGTCTCTCCCACCCACACCCCAGTGTTGCTTCCAGGAATCTCTACACTTTTATTTTTAGCTATCCATTTTCACATATGATTCAAGTCCAAAGCATTCAAGCTCACAACATTTTAACAAAACATGTTTAGCATTCAGCGCTGAACTGGAGGGCACAGAACAGCAGGCATCTAAACAGCTTGTGCTGCAAAGCTTTCCAGCAGAAGGTGGCTTGCCCTGAGCCAGCCTCATTGCACTTTCAGAAGTTTAAACCAGGTATTGCTCCCTCAAGGACATCAGCTAGGAGACATGGCTTGAGAACCAGAGTACAGTAGTCCCGGCGGGGGAACCTGATTCATGTGAAGTCAAAGGAAACCCCCAGCCCCACTGATTTTAAGATGCCTGGGATCTTGTTCTTCACTTTAGTATGAGAAAGTGAATTTCAGCAGGTAGATGCGCGTGTAAAAAAAAAAAAAACAAAAAAAAAAACCACAAGAGTAGATGAGCATATTCACTAGTATACTTGCACCCAACAAAACACAGCAGAGCATCAAGCGTCCCATTTCAGAAGTACTCATAAAGCCTTGAAGAATAAAAACCAAAGTAAGAAAAACATACAGACGTTGATGTCTGAGTGACTGAAGGGCTGCCAGTATTTGGCTGGAGATTTGATCTTTTCCTGTGTTCTAATTATAGCAAGGAACAACCCCAAATTACCTCATGCTGCATCAGCTAACTTGGGTCATTTATTCGAAACACCCAACTGTCAGGGGCATTTCTTTTCGTTCAGCATTAATCAAGGCACACAGCTTACTTCATACCACATATCTGCAGTATTTCTAAGTTCTTGCAAATCAGTAAGATTCAAGATCTGTTATCCACACTTAGGGAGATACCAGAAAACATCAGAGTACTTGGGAGACCAACCAGGACACTGGGATTTTCCAGAAAGGCACCAGTGTTGAATGCTACACCTGGAAAATGCACTTTTTGCAAAGCAGCACTTCTCCAGCTTTGTGAGCACAGTTGAACCCAAGTGTTTTGTGAGCTTCTGCCATCAGTGCACAAAGACACGCTCGCTACATTGCTGAGAAATGCTACGAGAGGCATTTATGTGCTCCCCTCTCCGCATCCCTCAGACATTGCCATGACCATATCCCTATTGCAGCTACATCTCTCGGGCTTCTTCCAGAGGAATCAGGCATTCCTCAAACTACCTCTGGCTGTGTATTTTTAGCTTAAACTCTATCATAAGCTTTTTTTTTTTTTTTTTAAGTTGTTTAGTTTAAAAATTTACAAAAATGATCCCAGGAAGTCTTTATGCAAGAGTCAAGTCTGCCCTAAGAATATCGGTAAGGGTATTTGTGATATTTCTCACCCTTAGAGCAGGTGGCATTGCTGTGAAGCAAGCATCGGAGGAGGCAAACCTTGCAGTACTGCTGGTGACCGCTGCAGCTATGGATGCCACTGCATCGCCAAGCCAAACGTGAGGGTGGATGAGGATTGATTCGCTGCACGTCAGGCAGCAGAGGCTTAACAACCCAGCGCATTATTCAGCAGAGCCCATGATGGCTTTCTGTTTAATCTATGTGAAAATTGGATTTATGGTATAGGAGTAAGAGCTATCCGAACATGGCCCATAAAACTGGAAGAATCATATTTTTCTCTTCAGGAAGCAACTTTTAACAGCTCTGCTGGGTGCTTATTTGCAGTCACAAGGCAAAAATTTTGTCTCTGCTGTTTATGACCCTTTTACTCATTTCTGCAACAGAGGGGGGTGGTTTGGAGTACAGTGCTAGTGATGCTCTAGTTACTGGGTGTTATTTGCTCCGGGGACTCTTTTGATATGCAGTCTTCTGCTGTACTAATGTTCCCATTAGTCTTGACTGCCTCTGCAGGGGGTGGTAAAGACTTCTGTAACAAAGTGCCTAGGAAAATCCTTCTTGAGCCTTTGATATTTCTTTTGCAATATTTTCTTCATCTTTGACGAGATATCAGTTGGACTTTGAAGTCATTTCCAGTTCTGTTGTTGTCATTAGCTCATATTTCTACTGGGTAGCTGGATGGTTCTTATGGGGCTGCAAGGAGCCAGCAAGCAATTCTTGTTTCTGTGTTCCTTGTATGGTCCTGATCTCTTGAGTAAAGCTTCTGGTTATTGAAAACATACAGCCAAAACCCACAAGGCGTTAAAATGCAGGCATCAACTGCCACGAGGCATTGCTCAAAGTTGCTGCCAGGAAAAATGAACAAAAATATACATGTGGAAAATCATACATAAAACATCCCAGTGAGACAATGGCTGGGGACCCAAGCTGTTTAACAGTCATAAAGAAAAGTGGAAGGTCAAATTAATCCCCATCCCCTCAAAAAAAATTAGATATTGGTCTAAAATATTCAGAAGTCCAGGTTGGTGTATAGACCATGTGGTGGATTTAGGAGGCTGAAGTGAAATGAAGGGAGGTTTTCTGGTGAAACTTCATAAAATTCCTGTTCATGGATGGACTGAAAATAATCAGAAGATTTTTCTTTCTCTGGAAAACCATATAGGAATTGAAACAGAAAACTGAGAATGAGATGCTTGGGGTTCTTCTCCCACCTCTGCTACCTGGTGAGAGCAGCTCCTCTGCAGAAGGACTTTATATCCCCTGTGCTAACATTTACTTTATAAGAATGTCATAATTGCAGTAATTTTCATCATTTTTAACCACAGAAAGTGTATTTTAAAATAGCCAATAAGGAAATAAAAGTTAAATGAACTTTTTTTATGATGAAGACTACTGTGAAACCTGGGAGAATTCAGAGCCGATTCAGAAATGCCGTGACAACATCTGCTGCTTTCGCTGAGGAAGTGGCTATGCCTTCCTGCAGCATGAAACACGCCGGAGCAGAGCCACGCCGGGTTTGGACCTGACCTTTTCAGGAGCTGTCTGGTGCTCCAGTCCTGTGCTGTGATTCAGGCACGTTTCTGTAACACGCGATTCACTGAGCCAGACACCGATTTGCCGTCATTATACGCTGTTCCTTTGGTTCAAAGACAACTAACACTACTTCCCATTACAGCTCATGCCTCGAAAATACAAAGCCAGGACAAGAACAGAGCTGAAAGCAGCACCCCGAAGGACGGCCCGGCAGCAAGGGCCGTGCGAGCAGCAGGAAGCGCGCCGGCACCGAGCCGAGCGCGGGCCAGTGCCCGTCGTTCCCCAGCAACNAGCCCTGCCCCCGCTGACGCCTGCGCGGGGTCTGCGGGCACGGCGCTGGGAGCCCGTCGGTGCCCCTGGGGCGGCCGCGGGCGGGAGGGGACCCGCAGCGCCCCGGTGGGACGCTGGCGCCGGGCCTCGCCGCAAGGGGCAGAGGGGCTTCCTCCTGCACGCACCTCCCTGCTGCGGCTGCTGTTGTTTTTGTGCGTTTGGAGGATGAAGATAAGAAGGGCATTGAATTTGAATGTTATGCTAATAAGAACATCTGTGTACTTAAATCAGCGCTGAGCAGCTGGTACATTTAAAACAGCCCCCAGCACATCTAAACACTCTGTAAATACAGAGTTAATATCTCCTGAGATCAATTTATCATTAATAAGTTACAAAAACAGGATTTGATGCATACTGAAATAAAAAGCGAGAAAATAAGCCTGTTCTTTATTTCCATTTTTCTCTTATAAAATTTAGTAGTGTTTCTTGTGTGACCAAATCTATTCAGAGAGAGCAATTATTACAGGTAAGATGTATTAGGCTGTAGTTCAAGCAATAGCTTGAAATGTGTTTTCCAATATATTTTGTCCTAAGTTGGGCTTATTAGGGCTTGAGTGTAATTCATACAGCAACAATTTTCACGATTGAAAGTGCGTATTAAAAACTGGCATTCACTGATGTTTTAATAAGGATTGAACTAAAGATTTCAGTAAGTACCCATTTCAATTCTGGGCGACTTATCCATCAGCAGATGTCTGATTAGAAATCATAGCTAATGATTACAGAGAATAGATTAAAATTGAACCTAAGTGTTTTTTGAATGCTTGGTCCATCCCTACCACAAAGAGATGCAGGAGGACAGACAGGCAGAGCTCTGGATGGAGAGGATAAAACATCCTCACCTCCTTTTGCCTGCCTCAGACTGCTGCCGGGACCCTGACATCACTTGTTGTCATGAGGAACTCTGAAAATGGAAGACGCATTCTGAGATCAAGTGTTCCCCACACTGGTGCCCTGGTACGGCCAGCACCTGAACCCCACTCAGTGTGGACCCCTCGGATAAATTCAGACAAGTGTTTTGGAAAAAGTCTTGTTCAGTTTCCATATTACAGCAATATGTGGTGGTTTGCCATTGGCAATCTCCAGTCGGCATGGTTGATATAGGTCACACACATAGAATACTAACTTTTCTAGGGCTTTCTGTACATGAGAGTGGCTCTCACATTAAAGCCACGTATCACAGGCACAGAATGGTTGAGGTTGGAAGGGACATCTGGAGGCTGTCTGGGCCAACCGCTGCTCAAGGAGTATAATCCTCACATAAAACTCAGGGATCATCAGGCTAGCATCAGAAAAGGCCAAGAAAGACTGTGCTTTTCGTTCAGATAGCAGTAATGGTAGAACTGGACACGAGAGCCCACAAAGCAACAATGATCGCCCAGAGCAAGGGCTGCTCCGGCACCAGCTCCAGGTCGTGCTCCAGAAAGCATCGGGACTTATTTTGAATGTTTTGGGATTCCACCTACTAAGTCATGAAAACTAATGATAGCTACTGTGATGAAATGGATGCCCTTTCCTCTTTTGATCTCAAATAATCTGCTTCAGGCATGTATATATGCCTGATACCTGTACAGTAATGTACTGTACTCCAATTCTTAAGCCTCCTGCATCCACAGACTGGTGGCTCCTTCATCAAACGCATTTTACGCATCCTGTAAGCTCCGGGAAACTGCATAATTCAGAGGTACCAGCCAGGTCATGCAGGTGGTATTTCGATCAATGCTATGTGCATCTGTAAAACTATGATACCCCTCTGCATATTTGCAGTTTGGATTTTTTTCTCCCAATTCCTCTTTTCGTGGAACACTTATCTCTCTCCAGTAATTGCCAGCAAAAATCCCAAATGGTAAAGTACATGAGTAAACCTTATCAGCTATGTTACGCTCAGCATTCCTCTCTGCTTTCGTACAGGTCACATCTTGAAAGATGAGCATTACTGTCACAGCCAAAGGCACCCACCCACAGGTATCACTATCTCACAGGATTTGGTGCACTGGAGATGTGCCTGGAAAAGGGTTCCCAGAAAGGGGATAGTATTTTATAGCCTGTGGTTTTATTGTGGTTCTAAGCAGTGTATGCATGATCATCTGCTATAAAAGGCAAAAGCAGATGATAATTTGTAATTTTGTCTAGCTCCACCCTGTTTGGAACAGGAAAATTGATAAATAAAATATGTCAAAACCCATTAGGTTGGCATATGATCTTAAATCTTCTCACATCAGAAACTTCCGAGTGATACTGAAAGTCTCCAGAGCATTCAGATCAATTGTGCAGAGTGCCGAAGTCCTGCTGTAGCACACTGATTTTCTGAAATAGCTGCATAGCTATTAAAGCTCCACTTTGTCTAAAAGGCACATAAGATCTTAGCAGGGCAGTATAAATCCACTATGTTATTTGTATGATTTGTATTTTCTCTCACCTGAACTGCATGAATAACATTACCATGTGGCAGAAGTTCCTGTAAATGATCAGAAAGTGGTCCTGGGCTGAGCAGTTTTCTCTGGGCAACTGATTTGATTAATTTTCTGGAGAATGCCATCCTGCCAGCTGGCCTGGCTGGGGAAATGTTAAGAAGTTTGTTTGCTCAGTTATCTCTTCCCAGGGGCCTCATTGGGATTACAACTAATTGGAGTTTCTAGGCTAATTTGTTTCTTAATATCCTTGTGTGAAACGGGAAAAGCTGCATTAAACTTGACAGGGGCAAAAGGGGAGGAGGGTCCCTGCTTTGTAGTCCCGGGGCTATACTGAATGGTGCCGTTGCTTCCCGTTGCAAGAGGCTGTCTCTCTTGCCTGCTCCCAGCAGCTGACTCCAGTTAATCTGGTCCCTAACGAGAAGCATGCCTGCAAATCCATGAGCTCAGCCCTGCATGCACCTTTGCTGGTCAGACTTCTAATGATCCAATTTTTCCTACGCTGCACTTACATTTTAAGAGTTCTTCCTGACACTGAGGGCCATATGTAAGCAGCTCTGCATGATGCTTTGCAAACTTTGCAGTGAAAATGAACAGAATATAGAAGATGGTATATAACTGCTGGGTAAACACAAGAGAACATTACCTCTTTGATATGTGCTGGCCCACCACTTCCCTTCCACTATACACACCATGTAAATTCCTTCCTCAGGTTTGCTGCATTCCAGAGGAATTTTCTTTGAGTTGGGAATTCAAGGTTTTTTTCCTACAAATGTGAAAAAAATAATAACTGCTCTAGAAACGCTGAGCTAGAGCCGAAGCTTTGATTCCTAATGTGCTACAAAAAATTATGTTATGTGGTCCATGAAAAGGCTCATGTGAGGCTTACAGGAACAGCAATTCGGTGCAGCCAGCCCTGAGTGCTGAGCTCACCAGATCAGGAGTGCTCAACCCAAAAGAAAGGTGTTCATCTTGAGAGAAAGGAGAACAGGTTTTAGGCCAGCCAGCAAACAGTAACTGAAATTGAGAAAGGCTTCAAAAAGTGTTGGTCACACCATTACTGTTTGCTTGTAAAAAGGCAGGTACCCTCCAGCCACCTGTAATTAGGAGCAGAGTTAGGATGGGGTCTGAGAGAGGCTCACCTCACTGCCTCCAGGCCCACCAGTCTGGCACCACAGGATTAGTTACAGCCCCTGACTGGTGGGGACGGAGTCATGCAGAAGTGAAGAACAACTGCGACAGTTTTCTCCCGAGGGTTTTGAAAGACAGCCTCTGGTTTGGGCTGAGGTGCAGGAGCACAGGTTTTACCTGTACATCAGTATACGGTCAGATAAGTAAGGTACACAGAAGGCACGAACTACAAAACTGTTCACCAAGAAACCTCAAGTTGCATTTGCAAAAGCAGACTTACCATGAGAAGGAAGTGAAATCAGGTGCCTGAAGGACCCACCTGCGAAACATTAAAAGCCCACGACCAAGCAGAAGCCCAAGTGCCAAGCAGCACTTCACAGCTGAACCGCGCTGCGTGGGGGCAGCGGCTGGAGCAGCTGGCACACTGATGCCAAGCTATTCACCAGGTTATCGCAGCAGCATTTCTCCAAAACTCTGTGAAGAGAACGGAAACCATGCTCATGGGAATGCCTCGCGTTATCAGGTGATACGGCAATAACTTTGACATACGGCTAATATTCAAAAGCCGCAGCAAGCAGCTCTGAGCATGGCCAGTACCTTGACACAGCATTTGACAGATACTCACTATTCAACCTCTTCGCTCTCATGCAGCTTCCTAAAGGCCTGGGGCACCGGCAGCGCAGGAGCCGTGCCCGCCAGCCCCAAGCTGGCCGCAGCACACGGCGAGCCAGGGACCATGGTGGTGCTGCAGGGCTGGCAGGGCTGCGTCGGGTGGGTGCAGATGGGAAGAAGCGAGGCATGGATCCAACATGAAATCGGTCTTTATTGATTCCTCTCTTCAGCAAACATCCTGATTTAGTTTGAAATACAGCTTTCAGACCCCTCCCATCGGAGGGAGGTGAAGCAAGTACTGAGGCTGGTGCAGCAAGACAAGCGCGGCGTGCAGCACCTCAGCGGGATGCAGGCAGCGCGGGTCCTGGTTCCCCTCCTTCCCCCTCAGCATCCACTCCTGTTCTCCTTCTTGCGGAAATTGTGCAACTTTGTAACTGCTCTAAGAGCTGAACATAGAAACTTGTTATAGATGAACTATGTACTAATTATCATGCTGTTTTCTTTCAGATCACCTGGAAAGCAACCCTGAAGATTAGATAAATGAAAGCACCAGTGCTGCCAAAGCTAAAGGGACGCACTCATTAGAAATTCATCAAATTTGGATGGACTACCTGGGAATGGAAAATTTATGTGCTTCTGATGCTGTAATACAATAATTCCATTCTTCCTGGCTCTTCCTCTCAATTTTTCCACTGAAGGGGAAATTCCCACATCCCACTCAGCTCCTAACATCTGCTAGAGATGGTGTTTGAACTTCCTTACCCCACCATCTACTTTGTGTCCCACGCCAGTGCTGTTGTGATTCTGGAGCAGTTCTTATATTCTCATGTTGCATTAATCATAACAGTCCTTTTCCTTCCTATTTCATCATGATCTATCTTTTTAAAAATTGCTTAAGTTTATACAACTGTATGTACAACTCTCTCTTTATGGCTAGTTTGCAGGCACTGAGATATAGTCGGTGTATTGTGGGTGCTTTGGGAATGCATACTCCACACTTACAGGTGGGGATTTTTATTAGAACATTGATATATTTTTACAAATATAGCATCCCAATACCTGTAGTGTGATGACACAGTATCATCTTTCCTCCCCAGCATACTTGGATGATACTCATTTTTTCACACAACAGAAAGTTCTGCTTTGTGCTCTTTACTCAGCAAGGTTTTTGACTTTTTGAAACTCTTCATTGAGAAATTTTTTGGAAGATGTAAAAGACTGTAACTATGTCTTCATAGTAATTTTCACTCAGACTAATTCCTAATGTTTCATTTGTTTTTACATTGAAGTAAGAAAGAATAGATACACTTGTACAGGAAAAACTCTTCTCTTTCTGCAGTTTGCTGGGAGAATAAAATGTGATTAGGAGAAACTTTTATTTGTTATCCCTCCTTTCATCCAGGATTGACAGCAAATTCATTTTTTAAGGTTTTCTTAATTGTTGTAGAACATGGAAGGGCTGAATTCTGATTTATACCTTACAATCTGGGTGCTTTTCAGGGCAGCGAAGGTTCAGTCTTCCCTGCTCTGCGGTTGCTCACCGAGCGGGCAGCTCAGCGCGGTCGCCCAGCGAGCAGCCGGCTGGCGGCAGATGGAGGCAGGCGTGGGAGGCCCGGGGCTCAGCTCCGCAAGGCACCGCGCCAGCCTCGCGTCTGTCTGGGAAGCAGGGCTGCAACCTCCCAGCAACCATGCCCAAAAGCAAAGGATCCCTTCTCCAACAATCTCACTGGCAAAAGAAGGAGGATCTTGATTCAAGTGTTTATGTGGTTCATACATTTTTTTCTCATTAGCATTGTATAGTGGCCATTGGATGTGTCTGGGAAGAAGTATTTCAGTCTTGCATCATTCTGGTTGTGTTCTTGCACGGTTATGAGACCCTGCAGGAATACAACCCCCAGTAGCTACTGTATTGCTCTTACTGAATAACAGCATATCTTCCAAGAACTCTGTGAGTGAGTGGTGGAAAACAAGCCAGTTTCTAGCAAGCTGTAAATGTGGAAACTAGCATGCGTAGCGCAATTATTTTTTCCCAGTGACACAACTAGTGGATTTTCCTGTCCATAAGCAAGCAAATTTTTTTGATGTATTAGGATTCCATATACTGAAAATCTGTTGTGTATTAATTTGCAGTTAACATTTATTCTCTCTCCCTCTCTATCAGCTAAGCAGTGCAGCATTAGGTTACGGTCTTGATTCTGCGCATTTCCTTAATCATATTTGTAAAAGATCTTACCCAATGTTCAGCTCCTGACAAAATAAACAGGCTGAAACAGTCGTCAGGTAGTTACCAAATAAAAGACGTTAACTGAAGTGACCAATTAAAACCAACTGCAATTAAAAGTTATTCTTCATCTATGCATCACTGTTTTCTACTAAATGGATCTTACCTCCTTCACTTTGCATTCCTGCTGGAGATGCAAAAGTTTCTGCAAAGCTTGAAGATACCTTGACAGCAGACGGGAATGAGTCCAAAGCCCCCAAACAGTAACCTTGCCCTTATCCCTTCTGTCCATAGGATATTTCTGGACTGCTTCTCAGTCATGTCTGGCTGAACTTGTTCCCACTCTCCTGGAGAAAGTCCAGGATGGCAGAGAGCTCCTGAGGATGGCACTGATGGGCTGCTGCCACGTGAAGCACTGCCCATGCCAGAAAAACAACAATTACTCAAAAATCACATCCTGTGTTCCACAGCAGTTATGCTTGACTGAAAGACTTGACCCAAATAATATAAACCAACCAAATAACTTTAAGTTTTATAATTCCTTTGAGGTATACAAATGAACCCAATTTACAAAGGAATGCAACTTCCAGATAAATAAGCAAGGACTTCTAGTAACATTTTGGTGAGATAACCATCATTTTGGCTGACTTAAGTGCAGTTTTCCCAAATGCTTTAAATTTAGGGACTTATTTGCACGTTGTCTATGAGGAAATGCTTGGGGGTTGAACTGCTGACCATTTTGTTATTTCTCATACTTCCCAGCAGTTATGGCTCTGGATACCGACGAGCCAACAGCCATCATCTTCAATTACCTAGCTGGTTAGGCCTTGCGACAAGGAACGTGTAGAGGAAACAAAAACATTACATACGTAAATAGCAGAGAGTCACTAACCCTCTTTAATTTATCTGCTTTAGGAAAATGCAGTACAGGCTGCAAAGCAAGATAATGCTCGCTACGCCAGAGCAGATAGTGTTGGTTGGCAACTTGTCCTTTTCTGAGAGAAACAAGGATGAACAAAAACCTAACATGAGAGTTATTTGAAAAATGTGAGTGAAATTGTCTTGATCTGAAAGAAAAAGGTGCTTTTCCAGCTGTCCCAGGTGGCTTTTTGGATGCTTGCAATTCTTTTCTTCTTCTGAGTAACCTCGTGCTTTGCCAGCTGCAACTCCATCGTCCCTGCACAGCCACTGTTGTGGCACCTGCTTCTTGCATTTTAGATTCTTGGCAGAAGGGACGAAATACTACCTATTGTCAGTTGCTGGCACTTCCTTCTATTGTGATATTGTAAGCAATGTAAAATTTCGAATTCTATATGTGAAACACAGAAACTATGCAGTAAATGATGGTTGATGAGAAACTGTCACCTGAACATTTTGACCTGATTTTTAGCCTCTGCATCAGACCTTCATCGTCTGCCACAGTCTTCTGCTGGTTGGCCTGAGCACAATGTTCTAAGAAAGAGATTGAACAAGAAACGTACACGGTTATGTACAGGGTAACCCAGTTTAAGGATATCAAAGTACCCTGGCAGACACAGCAGACTTGGTACTTTCCCTTCGGGTGGTTTGGGCTCTACACCACCTTCTTTCATAAAAACAGAAAGCTTGTTTCTAATGTTCAGTAGCAAGAACTGACGATGCTGATGGAGACCCAACTGGCGACAGCCCCCAAGCACAGACATTATGTGACACGGAGGTGCCCCTGCCCAAGTCCCCTTCGGCCAATGACCCCACCTCTCATACCCAGAGCTCCCTTCCCAGCTTCATTCACGAGCAGATGAAATTCCGCTCGCAAGATTACTTTGTTCTGCAGGACTGGCACAACTGCACAGCTTGAAACACTGTTTGAAACACGGAGCACTGCTCTGCCTCCACCCCCACTCTCTTCCCCCTAAGTCCCTTCCTGGGTAGGTTAGTAGTGCCTTCAGTGTTCTCCAGATTTACTGCAATCACATTCCCAGGGGCTGGCAGGAGAAAAAAGAGGTAAAGAAATCAGTCAATAGATCAGAGACAGGCTTGAACCCCCACCACATCTAATGCTCCCAAATTCTGGGAAGGATCGGCAAGCAAGGGTCTGTAAGTACTTTAGTACTTATTAGAAAGCCACACTCCTGTCAGATAAGAACCTAAAAATAACTGGGAGCAACAGGTACCAGCTTACTACTTATAGGGAGAGGGCTCCCCGAGCAGTGCTGATTGTAGTTCAGAAACATTCCACACGGTGTGTCGGGTTACGGCAGTTAGTGTTGAAATGCACAGTTCAGCCTTCAGGAAGCAGGACTGAAGGTACAACATTGTTCCTCATCCTTTCACTCCTGTGCCAGCCACTTATTATAATTTACTCACAATGGCACTACATATGACTTGAAATACTCAGATTGTTTGTGTAAGCTAGTATCCTCAATCTCCAATTCAACTTTTAATCAATCAAATGACAGAAACAGGCAGTTCAGACTCATACAGAAATGAATTTTCTATCCAATCTTAGTTATAAAATTGAGTGCCTATTTTCAGTCTTAATTAAAATCCATACACTAAAAATACCCTTTTCCCACTACAGGCAACATCAGTGTAAGTAAAACAAGTGGGTGCTCCTACCTTTCCAGCACCATTGTGAACAGGTCGATTCACATAAGCCAGCCTAAGAGTAATTTAATTCACTCATCAGAATGGGAACAACCACCTCATTACAACCCTCTGATTGCAGCAAGGGGGAGCGCAGCAGCCGCCGTGCCGTGGCAGAGCCCTGGTGCCCCCACCGCTCCCTGACCTGCCCCGGCCCCCTCCCGCCGGTGGGCACCCGGGAGCACGACCAATGTGGCTGCCGCTCCATCGTGAGAAAACAAAACCAAATCCCTGTCTCGGTGGGGTTTTTGCAGGAAAAGCTGGAGAGAGAGGCAGAATCAATAGCTAAATAAGAAACAAGTCAGATCATTAGTTTTAATACTTTATTCATTGGCAAAAATATTGACTTTCAGGGAGCTTCATTGGTGTTCTATAATATGTATTTAAAGAGCAGATGATGCCTTATGGAAATCTTTGGAGTGCACTAAAAAAAAATTACAAATGTACCCATGACAGGAAATCTATTTTTGTTTGTCATCATGTTTTTTATCAGGAGGAGCATTCCCATCAAAACATGGTGCATCAAAAGGCTGATCTCCTGTCTGAGCTCATCATTTGTATACTTATTGAGCAGTTCTATAGAATTTAATTGCAAATATTAGATTTCTGTAGATTTATTGATCTTCTTTAAAGAATTTAATCAAAAGTTACATTAGTGCTGCACCATTCACCTCCAGATAAAGATGATGATTTCACATTGTACTATATAGATTTTTGATAAAATCTGGAAAATGCTGTTACATTTCAGAAATTTCATTCTACATTAAACTATGTGGTACTGATAATGGAAAACCTACACAAAGAGGACTAGCTACTTAAGCAACACTATCCTGGTGCTTTGGTGGTTGTAGAACCAAACTCCTGCTTTTCTGTAAATGCTGTACCAGCAGTCTAGCAAAATTGTATAGGTAGTTATTTATTTCTACTGGTATGCAACCATTACAGTTCATCACATGAAGTCAGAATGCCAAATTTGGTTCTTAATTTCAACAACCAGCTTATTGCATCTGAAAAAATTAGACCAAATGCAACCCCTAAGCAAGAATCTGGTATTTATCTATTTTTATATCAAAAAGGCTGCACAGTGAATAATATGGGCAAGATTCTACTTCAGTTTTACCTTTGTCTTTTCAAAAATTAATTATGTTTGAGCTTCACTTCCTTTCATTGGTTGGAAACGCTGTAAATGTGATGAACACTGCAAGAAAGTCTTTGCATGACTGACAAAGAATGAGCTGCATACTTGTACCTGAAAGAAACAAAAATTCTACAGAATTCTCTGAAAACAATTTTTTTTAACCATTCAAGTCACCTTGAAAGGAAGATTTTTGGAAAACGGGCATAGCTCAACTGCTACAGAACTGCCCGAGAGCACAGGGGAAACCATCCTCTTCTGCCTGGAAATCCTTGTTGCTTTTGGGTACGTAACTGTTGCCTGCGTGGGACGTGGGGTGTAGCTCAGCCTGGCTGCCCCGCACCTGCATGGCCACGGGCCGACGCGCTCAGCGACTGCACGATGCCCGTCCCCTCCGGGAGACCGACAGAGCGACACCTCAAGGTAAAACTTTTAGGAAGTGTATAGGTTTTAAAAAGGTGCTAGGAATTGACCCACGTTTTCAAATTAATTCAGACAGGGATTTTTGAAAGACACTTCTATAATTAGAGGAGCTGCATTTACATCATCACTGGATACTGACTCTAGAATGTTTTTGGAGGAAGGTGTTTTTGACAATTTGGTCTGGCAGGGCACTTCAAAGCTCGATTTTGTAAATCGAACAGTGCCTCAGCACTCCAAGTGCCTGCTACATTGGGCATCACACTCCCAGTGGAAGCCCCAAATGCAGCCCTGCAGCACAGCACACAACCCCCCCCGCCCCCCGCTGCTACCCGTTAAACAGCCAGCGGGGCTAAGACCAGGTGCCTCCCATCCACTGCATCAGGGATTAGGTGGAGTTGCCAAAAAAAGTCATTAAGATTGTTTCACTATCATATCACCTCGAAATCACTAAACTATTTACTCAAGTACTTTTCCCTGCGTGGAGGCTGGACCTCGTTCACATTCTCTATGTGCAGAAGCCCCTACACCTACCCACTGAAACTAAAATTCAAGTTGAATTTCTTATTTCATATGGGAAAACTTAAAAATCCACGTGTAATGAAAATCACTGATTTAAGTGCCATCTTTCAAATAGGTATTTTGGTTTAAATACTGGAAACAAAATGAAGCCTTAAATTCAAATGCTAACTTAAGATGAAATATAACATTTTCTCCTATATATCTTCTGGTTTTCTTTCATTTATAACACTGAAAGTTAAGTTCCACTGTGTATCAAAACACCTTTAGGAATGCTGATTTAGAAAAAATTTTTTGTTTTGAAACGGGTCACTGAAGAACTAATATTCAAAACACTAAATTAATATAGTGACTGTCACTAATATAATAGTCTTATTTACTTGGTAGAGGAAAGCTTAAACATTAAGAAAAAATGAATTAATATAGAGTTGCCATTGGAAACTAAGCATAGTATAGGTATGCTTTTATATTTGCACAGATACAATTGTTCAAATGATTCTGTTTTGTCCAGCTTTTCCCTTCTTGAATGGTCAGAATGAATAAAACAATTTAGTTCAATTTACTTTCAATTTCATTGTTCAGATCTCATATAATTAACCATGTTATATATAGCATTTTATTTATTTGCTAAACATCAGCGTTTAACTAGCATACTCATATGTATTGTATATATATACAGACATACGGAAGTGTGCAGTAAACGGACCGTGAATCAATTTAATGTGGAATCTGTGATGAAACTCCTGTATATCAAGCAGAAAGCAATTACGAAAAAGACAGGCAGTTTAAGAAACAAGTCAGCATTTAGAATTAATGCCCTAAATGTCCGCAACAAGGAAGTGCCTGATAAAATGCAACCTTAGCAACACCTTTTGTCTGCTGTTTCAGGTCTTTGGCCATCAGCTAATTTATATAAAAAACCAACCAAACAAACAAAACAAGTATATCATATGTTTTCATTGAGCACTTACTATTTTTATACCCACTAAAACTACTGAGATATAGTTTCTCCTTCAGTGTAAACTGTATAGAGTACACTAAACCATAGAAAAGAAAAACTTTCTTCCAAGAAATACAGTCCCTTGGTTTTGTACAGGGGACCACGTGGCCCCAGACGTCTGCAGCAGGCTGACGTGTGAGTGCTCACATCAGTACAGCAATTTCAGAATACGCAGGGCACATCTGGCAACTGATTGAAGCACTATTTAATTTCATTACAAAAAGTGCAAATTTGTGGACACGTGCCCAGGCCCACGTGGATATATGCCACTGAAAGGTATTTCTAAAATGAGCAGCATTACTGGAGGTAGACGTGTCCCATTGCCCTGGTACTGACCTCTGTGGAAAACTCACCCGACCTCCCCAGTATCCAGGATATTAAATCAGAGGTCAGTGCAGAGCTTTTTGCAAAAAATCATGATTTATGACTTTTCACAATGGACTAATGACAACCACATGTGGCAGATTTTACAGTTCATAAACCCTCAGTTACAGGGGCTGACGGCAGGCATTCTAATGGGGGGCAGAAGAGAAAATAAAATATGGTGCGAGTGAGAATGATGAAGGAAAGCATGGACAGTTACATATAGGGTAACTGGAATAGCATTTGAAATACTTGTCTGTTTCAGAGGTATTTTTCCTATTACATGTATGTGTATTACAGCACTGCCCTGAAACTGTAAGCAAGAACATGGCCCTGCTGTGCTTGGTGCTGAGCCCTTCCCCAGGGCTCTCTTCCCCTTCTTGTGAAAGCACTGCTGGGCTCTGATTTACTAGAGAAATTGGCACAAAAGCATTATGCATAATTCAAAATCACAGGATGAGATGCAAAGCCAAAAGAGGATCCAAAGTTATAATTTTCCAATTTTTCAAGACATCTTCCAGTCATCTCCTGGTGATGAGCAGGAGATTATCCAGCCATAGGTCATGTACTGCGATTCCTCACAAACTACCTCCGTCCAGTGGCCACGTGCACGAAACGATGCTGCAAACCAGCCATGGGACACAGCCATCTCCTCTTTAAAGCCTATAGACAAGGTGGGCTTCCGTGTCCTCCCCACAGCCGTCCCGCAGGGTCGTGCTGCCCACCGACGAGTCACCCCAGCTGCTTTCCCTTGGACCAGTGCCTGTCTGCTGCTGCGTTTCACTCCTTGACAGAGATGCGGAGCTCACAGAAGTGATGAGCAGTGCAGCAGTATCCTTTCCAAGGTGTGCAAATGCTAAGCACTCAGAAAGCTGAGCTACTTAATTTGCTGCCCAAGTATGGACTTCAGAATCAAAACAAAAACACCCTGAGTTGTTCATGCAGACCTTAGGGTATTACATTACTGTCCTATTGGTAAAGTTCAGTACTACCGAAATCTTAAAGATTCTTTCTACTGGAAAAAATTCAATACCAGCAAAATCTTGGAAATTTATAATTCCACCAGTGCACAGGACTGAGAGTTTATCACCTGGCAGCTATATTTGCTGAGCCCTAACTCATTGCCTTTTGACTCTGAGCTGTTATTTAGTGTCTTGATGCAACTGAAATCCACAAAACATCAGCCAAAAGCACGCTTGAAGGGTATAAAAACTGCTCTAGCATCTTTTCTTTAAATGAGGGAAGGTAAAGATCAGTTACAGATCCCCACCATTTTTCTGAGATTCACAGATGCAGAGATAGAAGATGTATCAAGTCAAATGGTCTGTCTGCTTGTCGGTGCAGAACCTTTATAAGCAGAGTATTGCTGCTTTGGGCTACTCACCGCACCAAGGCAAGACCAAAACAGCGTCCCCAAAGCCCCATTAGTCTCTTGCAGAGTTACCATACACGGCAGAAGGCAAACCTTCAGCCCTTTGCTCCGGAGCTTGCTCTGCCTGTGGGTGGATGGAACAGGAGGGGTCTGCAGAGAGCAATGGTCTCGGGGGTGGCTGAGCCAATCCTGCCCGCCCTGCACTCATGATCGGCACACAGAGAGCAAACGGGGAGGAGAAGGTACCGGGTCTTTTTCCCAGAGTCACAAAGCACAAATGCTACAATTCCCCAAACTTAAAGCCAGTTCCTGCGGGGACAAAATGTTTAAGCAACATTATCAGCTCTGAAGAAAAGCAAGACTGTTCTTGTAGTCAGGGCCATCTTCACTGAATCTGTTCCCCCCCTTCAGGAATGCTAATGCTGAGATCATTACACTAACACCCACGGAGCCGCTCTTGGCTTGTGTTCATGTAAGCAAGAGAAAAAACAAAGGCTGGTTACACAGCCAGTGTGAGTTAGGAATTGGGTGCTGCATCTTTGGAAGACTTTTCTGTTTCCTGTCTTTTAAGTAACCTGTGGGTCTATTCCTTGGTAGTGATGTTTGGAGAATTTTGATATGAAAGGAAATCTGTAAATTCTGACATTAACAAATAGGAAAATCAATTTAATTAGTGCAATTTTTTTTTTTTTTTAATTATCAGTTTATCTAGGGGATAACTGTTTACAACAGAATGGTGATGCCCGGAGGCGCCTTTATCTCCTGGTCCATATGGCACCACCAGCAGAGCTCTGCCATTCTGCACTGGATGTGGCTGTTACTGCTGCGCATTTGAGGCCTCAGAGTGACAACCTGATACCACCATCAGCATGACATCCCTGCTGCACGCCAACTTGGCATGGAGGATGAGGAGAATGAGGACATGAGAATGAGAGTTTTTTGCTACACATTTTTTCCCTCCTTAAAAAAATTGGATTGACAACAGTCCACAGCAGTAATTAAAACGTTTCTTCAATTTCTTTTCCAAAAAACATATTTTACAAATGGGGCTTGACTTTTACTTAAATCATCTCCTAATGTATTGCAGAGGTAACTGCATAATTGTTTTCTACCCTGAAGTGACTCAGTGATGGAAAATAAATGTTAAAAAAAAAAAAAGAGCAATTTATCTGCTCTTGCTCTCCCTTTGCTATCCTTTGCATGTGAACTGTTTGGCTAAACAGTGTGATAAGAAGGATGCGAGTATTGCTCTCTCCCTGTTCTGCTGATGTAATGACAACGGTAGGATTATTTCTTAATTTTCAGTGTGGTAAGTGGGTAATTATTGTCCAATTAGACTTGCTATTAACCTCTCTGTATCTCATTTTGCTGTCCATGAAATGAAAATAACAGCACTTACCACTCTCACTGGGATATTGTGGAGATTTATTAGTTAATGTATGTACAGCACATTGAAAATGAAAAGCAGAATGTTATGGCTAAGCATAATTAATAATGAATCACTGTTAGCATTGCTAGCATGGCTATAGCTTCAGAAACTTGGCGTGTGATTTGATGCCTGGCAATAGGGCACATCCACAAGTGTTCCTGTTGTGAACCTTGGATCTTTAGATTTGGTTTGATGGGAATCTAGGAAACGGGGACTGGCAAAATGAGAAATCCAGTTGTACTTGTTGCAAGTACGACATACACTTTTTTCTTAAGTATAAAAGAACAGAGAATTAGCAAAAAAAGTCTCCTTGCACTCTTCCTCCCCAAACCCGTTGTATCTTGTGCCACATCTTGCCCGTGATGTTTCAGTCCCTTAAATAAAACTACACAGACTGAGGAGACATCTGGAGAGGCAACCTGCACCACGGGCAGCAGCAGGACTGGAGCGGGTGAATCACAAGCCTGCTGTGTGCCCCTGCCCGCCATTTCCTGTTCGCCCCGCTGCAGGGAGGAGCGGTGACAGGTGTGGTACTTAGCCACCAGCGGGATCACCAATAACAGTCTGGGGACATAGCGCTGGTTTTACTGGTAGAAGGCTCCGCTAGCGCCCTGCCCTGTCTCCTGTTGCTGTGTGCACATCACCTTTCCGCTTGTGCCAAACTGAACTGAAACCTGCAGTTTTCTTGTTTTACCGCAGGGATCTCATCAAATCCCAGAAACTCTTGCACAGGATCACTGCTCCTTCAAGGACTCCTTGGAGGCAAGGTTTGCAACACTGCCTGTGGTCACAGGTGCTGACCCAGTTATCAGAGGACCCTGTTATTGCTTGAGCACACTACTCCAGGTAGTGACTGCTTATGCTAAAGTTTGTTAACTCGTATGAGTCCAGTGCTAATGCATAAACATCCTTAGATATCAGGAAGGAAGGAAAAAAAGAAACATGACATTGGTTAAGATAGTATCTTCTAAAATTTCATCCTAATGCTTTCTCACCTTCTCCTGGCAGCCAGTAGTGATGGATAGTGAAGACCACGACGTTCTCCAGAAGATGCATGGCGATGCTAGCACCCCAGAACCAGCTGTGCCCCGGTTCTGCCTCAGTCCTTGGGACCTGTGGTGCAAGAACAGGTCAGGCGTTAGTATTAAGTGCTGTCTGCTTGTGAATCATGAGTGGCATTTCATACAAATGCCTGGAAGGGATGCCCGCAGGCATGTGGTCCCTACCCAGGTGACTGCTCCTCTCCCCACGACACAGAGACAGCTGCCCCGCATACCGCTGGGGCAGGGACCCACAGCAGGTCAGGGCCAGTACAACCCACGAGTGCCCACAGTGCCCAGAGAGCAGCACGAGACCAGGTTTGCAGCTACCCTGTGCTGTAGCTAGGGGAAATTAAAAAAAAAAATCCATCACAATATTTGGCAAGAGCTTGCAATCAATAATGCTGCCTCTGAAGAGGAGGAACTCGCAGTCCCAAAAGGCAACTAACTAGCTTTTCTTTGTAGCCTTGCAACCCAAGCAGCCCCAGTGTCCAACCCCTCAGCACAGGCATGGGTCAGCAGAGATCCTATGCAGTGTGGTCTTTGCAGCATTTGAAAACCAGCTTTCTGCTACACCAGTGGAAACACCTGAGTCCAGTGCTGCTGGTCAGGTACGGACTGGATCTACTGGTCTGCAGGGCACAGTCATAGTCTTCATCGCTTGTCAAGATTTCTGTGCTGTAGCATGAGCTTCAGCTGCTGAGAAACTATGACACTACATCAGTCAGGGATCATTTAATTAAAGTCTATACTAGCTGATGCATGGGAACACAACAGTAACGAGCGTATTTTATCCACTAAGGAGTAAACACATTTTCAGAAATGTTCTTTCCTCAGCTCACTTCTCGTTTAAACATTTGGATGGTTTCCAGCGGGTCACTGCTGCTCCTTCTCCCATCTGTCCCACTGAGAAATACAAAACATCGTTCTGCTTATGCATATATGTGTGCATATACACACCCATATAGATACACACATAAACCCAAACAGCGACAACCCTCCCGCCACGCCATCTGATGCGCCAGTGCCCGGCTCTCAGCCGGGGCAGGCAGGCTGCGCGGTGAAGCGGGTGCCAGGCACCGGCGTCCGGCAGCTGGCTGTGCCGCCGAGTTCCCCGTGCCGAGGTGTGCAGCTTGACTGATAGCATTCCTGGGCTCTGTGCCAGAACTGTGGCCACTAATTAATAGTTCAGTGTCTTATTCCTTCCCACATACTGTGAAAAGAAAATTTCAACTAGCCGTGCAAACACTAATGCTGTATTTTCTCTATGAATAAAAATAGAAAAGATAAATATTACATGGGGCTACTTACCAGCTTTGTCTAGACTAAAGAGAAGAATTGATCTGACTCCCAGTCCATAGCCTGCTGTCTAAAGAAAGCAGTGACTAAATAACTCTCCTTTTGCAATTATCCTACCAACAAATCACTTCTAACAAAAAGACGTATTGACACAGGGCTGAAGCACGATCACTTCTCCAGCACAGGAGATTAATCTGGTGACGCATATAGGTGTAGCAATAATGTGTTAATGAGTTATTGATTTTTTTAATTAAACTTTACTAGTATCATATTTTCAATCTAAATGAGTGCATCATTAAAGTAATTAATAGCACAGCGATAACGAGAACTGTCTGAAATTGCAATTAATCCATGCCACAGGGTCCTCCCGTAACAACCTGTAGGTAGCACAGGCAGCTCAGACCCTGTCACAGCAGCCAAGCACCAGAGCTCGGCTGCGGCCACCCGTAAGCGGGCAGTGGACCCCGCAGTGGAACCCGTTGCTCTTGGGTTGTTGTGGCTCTTTCTGTTCCACGCTGTTTTCAAAGCCTGGCCCACGCTGCGCGAGCCCCAGCTGAAAGCCCTGGCTGGGGGACCAGGCTCCCATCCCCATCCCTCCCTTCCCAGTTCAGAACGAGCAGTCCTCCTTCCCAGGCAGGGCACCGACATTCAGGAATCTGATTTTCTCCTGCTGACCATTCACATTTGAGAAGTGTCCTTGCTGAGCCAGTGTGTAGTTAGCCTGCCTCCAACACACGCCAAAACCAGCTGCTTCTTGTGTGATTTGAAAGTGGCATATTCATTTATGAGAGTTCTAACTTTGCAAATAATTGCTTTGGACTGAATATGCAGACCAGGAAACAGATTTGAAAGGTTGGTATTTTTAAGCACTGCATAAAATACATTAAATGAATTCTATTGCTGTGTGCAATTGCAATAATAAGAAAAATCCATAGCCACATAGCACATAATTGCAGAATATCTCCAGAAACCAAAGAGACATCTTCCAAGGTTGAAATAGAATGTTCGGGTAGAAATATNGCGGGGAAAGCACATCTGATTTTCTGTGAAGGAAGTTCATTGAAGCTGTCATCCTGCCT
This sequence comes from Chauna torquata, assembly GCA_013399475.1. NCBI lineage: Eukaryota > Metazoa > Chordata > Aves > Anseriformes > Anhimidae > Chauna > Chauna torquata. The sequence goes on along the minus strand of VXAL01013491.1, from coordinate 314,711 downwards.
TCTTACAGCTCCAGTTCCAGAACATTCTAAATAGCGACCAATCCATATCAAGTTTTAATGCAGAATCATTGCGGGGGGAGGCATGGGGAAGCCAAAGGAAGAAAAGATTTAAATGACTTCTGCAAACAGCCAAGAAAAACAGAAACTCTGCAGAATGGCTACCTTTTAGAGGAAATCACATGGCACAGCCTCCCTTGCAATCATACCTGTCCCGACCTTTTTTGCCTGCCAATGACAATCCCAAAGAAATGGCCCAAAGCTTTTGGGCCGCTGCTTAGAGACGGAAACCTGTGTTGGTGTGCACTAAGAGCCATTAACCCAAGGGAGACGTCCATATTCCTGCGAGGCCCACGGACTGACTGGACACTTCAAGCGAGCCCTCTGGCGATCAGATTTTGCATCCATTGCAGTGGTAACTGTGGGTGGTCATAAAAGATGGTCATTACCTTCCTCTGTCTCTCTGCTAAGATGCTACAGCTTCCCTGCTCTCCCAGTACAGCAATAATGCCATGGACAGAAAAGCAAAGCAACGATGAACAGTCGCTGAGTTCTGCTGTTGCAGGCTCAGTTACACCCAAATAATTCCTTGGTCTGTGTATTCTTAAAAGCCACCAGTAATCAGGGAACTTTTACAAACTGTGAAATGAAAGCCAGCCCACGTACACGTTTGTGTCTGTAGGTATGTGTACATATGTGTACATACATGTGTTTGTACAGAATGTACCAGCTAAAGTTATTTTTCACAAAGAAAGCACATGCAGGTAACTCTGGACATCTCTGCTCCGTGTGCCACACTGCTGAAGGACTCCACAAAGCCCTCGTGCTACGGCAACATGAAGGAATATAGAGCCACCAAGATGCTGATAGTTCACCGAGGCCTAGTGCTGCTTCTCTGTTTGCACTGCCACAGAAAATATTTCAGTCACCAATCTGAAGTAGGTTGTTTTTGTTTTTTTTTTTTTTAAACTCATCAAGGGCCGTCTGTGTCTTTTGGGGTTAAAAATTCTTCCCTCTGCCTCTGCACATCTGCCCAACACTTACATAAGCCCTTGGGTTGGGAACAGGGCTACAGATCCGGTTCCTGGTGCTCATGAGGTTCTAGCCCTCCCACAGCTTCCTCATATTTTAATTCTAGGTAAAACCACAATAGCTATTTTCAGCCTGAACTGATTCTTGTAGTCATATCAGTCTGTGGCACCCACAGTTATGACTTTTTGCTGCTTTTTTCAAGATTTGTTCTGACCTTTTTACCCTGAAAGAGCAGTGCAATAAGAAATTCTGAAATGCTTCTACTATAAACCAAAGAAACAAATGTCCCAGCTGAACAAGAGCTAGACAGCAGGGCTATTTTGTAGCTTACCCCATCTTCTTGAAGACATCCGACTTACCTTTCCTCGCTGAGTGATGGTATTTGACACACTGCAGAACCTTGTAATTGCACTAACCTGACCTTGACGAAGCTGACGACTCACAGGAGAGGGGGTACAAAGAAGCGGGGGACCTCAGGGGCAGGATGCATAGAGGATCCTATGTTCTCCATAAAGGTTCATTTTAAATTCACCTTAAAAGCTGCTTTAGTTAAACAAGTTACCACTGCTTAATATCATTACATTCTTCTCAGTGAAAAACAAAACTGTTGTCCTATTTTGAGGTAAGTGCTTCCTTTAGGGTTAATTAGGCTGACAAACAACACTTCCAAAGATTGAGCTGTTTAACTGATCACAATGCAGTGATGCTGGGACCCCGGAGAGGATCAATTACTGCTCTGTACAGCTGGAAAAATTCCTTGTGCCCCCTCTGTATCAGGACATTGAGTGAGAGAAAAATAACGCCTCATTAATCTTCCTAATGAACTCTTCTAAACAAGATAATTCATAATCTTATGGTACACATGGGTTTGTTGTGGAGATTCGCTAAACTACCTACCAAACTGTAAATCGAAGCACTCAAAACCAGAAATCATGACAGTAACAGACTCACAGCAAACCTGCCTGTGGTCTTCCCCTCCTTCATGTTTCAGTAATACTGGCTCAAAACTGGTGAGGGGACAGAAAAACCTTTGGAGAGGTAGGTTTAGTCTGTATGATTATTGGATAGAGGATGCAAAGTGGCAAAAAAAAAAAAACAGGGAAGGCATGCATTGAGTAAGGAGCTGGGGTGCCAGTGCCAGCACTGCACATCCCTGGGGAAATCCTTCCCTTCCTGCTCATGTTGCAGACACTGTAAGAGTGAACGTGAGTGCTATCGCAAGGTAGGTATATGTTAAACATTTAAAATCATAGTTCCCCTTGACACAGACTAGGTAATGCTCTGCAGTTTGGGGACAACCTTATTCTTATTCCGCAGGCAAAAGCTCTGAGCAGTCACAGCTGGTGTCACTGCATTTCAAATGGCTCTCATGGATTTCTCATGGTCCATGGTGCCCTTAAATCATATACATTTAGATTTGCATATTAAGCTTCCTGACAATCTAGGTGGTCTCATGGGAGTACATAAGGATAAAGCAGCATCGAGTCATGTTTCTTTTTTGTTTTTCCGTAATGGAAATACAGCTATTATCAGAACAACACAACATTAAGTAAATGATATTGCAAATATCCACCAATTTCCATAATGCTTCAACGCTACATTTCCATAATTTCATACACTTCTCTTTTTCCTTCTTATTTAATGCTGTTTCTTTCAGACAAGCTTGGAGCCCATGATCATTTCTACATGATGGAGACATCAGCAAACAGAGCAGAGATGAAAAAGCCCACCTCCAAGCTTCATGCCAGCCAGTGGCTTTATCTTGAAATCCAAAACTGAGACTGCTCTGCTGAACTCATCCACCAGCTGCTTGCCTGTGTGTGCCAAAGCACTGCCCCTCTGTAATTTAATGTAGCCTGTGAATTATTTCATTTCGTGCATTTCCAATTTATTTCCAATTTATGCAGACACTCAGCAGTGCTACCAGAGCCCAGGGAACGCTCTGCGTGGTGACTAAGAGCCCTCCATCCAGGCCCGCAGACCTGCCCTGCTCTCCTGGCACCGGGCCGGTGTGCGAGCAGTGCCCGGCCGTCCCGGGAAGGAAGCAGGCGTCTCGTCCCGCGGGGCCTTGGCAGCACCCTGAGAATCCGGCTTCAGCCGAGGTCGCAGTGCTGCAAGCGGCTGCTGGCCGCAGTCACGCTGGCTGTCAGCTCTCCGCGGTTAACGTGGAGGCCCTGTGTATTAAGCACTACACCTGCCAGGCAGTTGCGTCTCTAACAGGACCTGGGCCGGTCCTGCAGACAGGACACAGGGCACACATGGTGTGGTCCAGCAGAAATGGGAGAGCCGCTTCAGGGGAGTCTAAGTCAGCGCTGGCATCATCCGAGATGCTCAGACTTTATACAGGGGGATCTTATGGAAAGTCTTCAACAACAGCCCAAATCTTTGGTCCATGCAGGAGTCTCATAACCACAAACTACCTTCCACAGTCTTACTTAAAGGGTCAAGACAATGAATTAAGTTACCGCTTCTTTTGCCTAAAAGCTGGCATTAGAAGCACTAGCTCAGAAACACACTTAGTCATGTTGAAATTTAAGCCTGCTTCTTGTTCAGATTTCCACTTCTTCAAAATTGCTTCCTCAGATGAGGACTCCCTGAGCTTCCAGATAAGCAGCCCTGGATCTGCTGCATCTTCCACTGAACAGAGGCTCAGGGAACAACATCCTAACTTACAACAGGTGATGAATTCCAATCAATTTCTTGTCAGTTTTGTACAAGCAAATCTTCTCTCCTTATTTTACTGCCCTGATCAAATATACTCAAAATTCATTGTGTTACTTATTTTATTTTTTTCTGATCATTCACATGGCAAGATCTGTCTTCCCTAATTGAAAATCAGTACAAGCAATTCCATGGTGTGCTTTCCTCTGTGTGCACATCTAGGACTCAGTGGCTAGAAATTGCGGTAAACGCAACCTCAGCATTCACCTTTTGTGAATGTGTTGCAACTGAAGTTTCTTCAAACATTACAGAATAAACCCAAACTATAAAGAGAAAGTTAATTCACCTGACGAATCAAGCTGATATTCCAGACTTCCCTCTCCCATAAATATGCATCCTCATTTATTGTACAGAGTTGTATGAAAGAGGAACGTGCTTTACTGACACCTCCGTGACAATGAGTGTAACTGACCAACATTTTGCCTGTTAGAAAGGTATTGCCTGAAAAACGCAACTATAAGCTATGAAAAAAAAAAATCTCACACAGATGAATCTTCAGAGTAGGTAACCTTGGGCAAGACAAAAGTGTAGGCATTTCCATCGGTATCCAACTTCCATTTATTATTATTATTTATTATTGTTTGTATTCCAACAAAGCCCATGATCTGCTAGGGATCTGTGCTGACCAGGCACATGAGGCTAAAACTGGTATCAGCAATGTTTTGAACAGCGATTTGTACTAGAATTTCCAACACAAATTCCTAACGCTCTGTGATGGCTTTAACTGCAAATGCCACACCACTAGTCTATTCAGGGTGTACAGAGGAGTGTTAAAAAAAATGACAATAAGCTAACAACTAATCTGCAACAATGCTGAGTGCTCACAAGATTCTGGATGTTTGCAAGATCACACTTCCAGGACAAGCTCAGGCAATGCTGGTACAAATCACTTAAGACAACAAGGAATACTGCAACTTGTTAAATACTGACATTTGTCCACATACACATTACTTTCGTCTTCACTACTCCACAGTCTATATCAAGCCATTACTTCCATACAGATAAACTGCAAGCCATTAACCTATATTTTGATTTTGACCTTAAAAACACACTAACTACATGGATTAGACATCACTTAACTTTCAAGCCTTTGTTTAAGCTTTTGCTCTTCTGATACTTCACTCCTTAGACACAGAGCACCGCAGAGACTGAAGCTGGTGGGAAACTTGCCTTTGGTTTGCATTCATTTTCCAGTCCCAAAGTGGCACCACTAGTCACTAATGTCCAGACTGTCACACGTACTGATGAATTTGGTCTGTCTGTGTTTGTTCCATCCCCCTGCTAGCTCTTCTCTAAGACAATCTTGTTATCTTTGGGCCTTGCGTGTTTTTTTAATTATCATTATTATTTGTATACCACGATGCATGCAGACAAATTTAATTATGTTGTTTACATGAGCTAACCTGATAGACTAATAGAAGAATTATGCATTTTGTTCCCACTGCTGGCACAAATGCTATTTCTTTTCTCACTCTCATTAACACGGTGTTTATAAAATCTGATGGTGCTGGAGATGGAAGTCTATTTTTTCCAAACAACAGGTAAACTATAAAAATAGCAAATTCCTCCCTCCCTAATCCCTCAATGAATGTGTTTCAATCCCATCATGGGATAATTAGGCAAAGGAGCCACAGAATCAAGTCTGGATTAATGAAAAATCATGAGGAGCTATTGGAAAGTTCAGACAAAAGCCTTTAGGAAAGAAAAAAGGAAATTACTGAAAATATGACATACAGAATTTCAGACAAAATGTGGAACCTGATCCTTCTGTAAAAAAAAAAAAGAATACTAAAAAGAGGTGATAGAGTAAGTATTCATCAGTGTTTGACACAAGAGCACAGAAGAGCAATCTAGAGGATAGGTTAGAAAAAGCTAAAAAATTTTAAACAAAATATAATAACAAAACCAACAGTAGGCAGGGAAAAGAACGGAAAGGAAGCAAAACCTAAAGTTATTTGTGCTGTCCTACAAAGTTGCACAAGGTCTCTTGCTGTTTGAACAGATGGGTCTAAAATTGTTCTCTGCCAGCAGAAACCACAGACTGTATTTGCCTGGAAGTGACAAGCCCTGGTTGAGAGATATACCAGGAAGAAGCGCCACATAGGTGCTTAATGTGAGCGTGCCTCCGAGCAGACGGACTGCAGCCCACATGCCTCACGCAGAGATGCTTTCTCTCCCTCCCTCTTTCTGGCCAGCCCTTGTGCTATTTACCAGTTACTTCTGCTAATGCACAGACCCAAGCAAAATCAGAGCCAAAGCAGCACTACAAAGACCCTTCCCCGTTATTTCAATTCATTTGTTGAAGATGTCTTACAATTTTCAATTTGAAAGGTCCATTCAGGCATCAGAAGCAGAGGGCAGGCTGTCTCCGCATGCAGCTCAGTGCTGCCTTCAGCACCGCCCTGGGCGCTCCAGCAGCAGGCAGCTGGGGATGTCCACCTTCCTGCGGCACTCCCACACGAGCCTCTCTTGTGGAAAACAATGGCTCCAGCTCTTAAGGTTTGTATCTGTATGCTGTACGTCATGGGCTTGAAGACACCTTCGATAAACACCTCCAAAGTTCCATTGGAAATCTTTCAAATGGAGTTTTTTAAATCAATTCTCTAGTGAAACATCAAGAGAAGGTTTTGCCTAGCTTGTAAAACTGAGTACAGAAAAGGAACTTTTCCAAAATTGGTCATGCAGAAAATCTCATTAGTGCACAGATTTCCAAAGGTACAAGGTATCTACCTAGCTTCATCCCTTTATTATCTGTACAGCAAAGGAATAATTAAGCAGTTCTACTGGTTCCCTAGAAAGAGAAATATGTGACTACTCCAACGAAAATAAAGATGACTACAATATGGCGGTAACTGGAGAACAATTAACTATCAGCAGCACAAATGCTTCTTTATGTGCTTCTGTTATCTGGTGTCATTTAACCTGCCTATCATGTCACAAAGGTACCGAAGACCTTAAAATTAAAGGTATCAGTTCAATGAATACTGTCACACTGAGATGCTTGGACACAGCTAAAGTCAAGAAAAACTTGGCCACATACTGACTGTTACTGCTCTGAGCAGCTGACTTCACTGCCTGTCCCTTACGGGATAGCAGAATCCCAGTAAGGTTATGGACTAGGTAACAGATTCTGAACAGTGAAATGAAAAAGTCTGAAACAGTTATGGATAGGAAATTAAGTAGTAGTTGTGTATCAGAGAAATTCACCTGCATTTGAACCAGGGAAAACCATGCAGCTGTAACAGGGATCATCATCGCATCATCCGCTGCAGGTGAGGTCAGGGCATTGCTGACCTCATGTATCATGTTGAAAGAAACTGTACCATGCCAAGACACATGCCTGCCAACATCTCTCTGCAGCCACCGCAGTGAGCCCCTCACAGCAAAACTCTGGGCCCTACACCAAGGCAGCCTTAGCACGCAGTGCCTGTCATCCACTGCACCAGAAGGCTCAGTCAAACCTTTGCTAGAGCCATCACCCGCTGCGTGTTCACGTGAGCTCGCGGGGCCAGCGCGGGCAGAAGCCCCTACTCTCCCATGGGCAAACCTTTCCCAAGGAACAGCCGCTCCACTGCCAGCTTCTCACTTGTCATTCTTGTGAGACCTACAAAATGCCTTTGAAGAACAATAATTATTAACAACTCTGGACACTAAAAGTGACAGCGTCAATACCATACAGCTTTGTAAGACAGCTGCTTTCTGCAGAACCCGCTTTCAGCAAACCCTCCGTGATAGCTGCTTGCCCATCCCTCTGTCCCACAGAGGAATGGCCCTACCACCTCTTATTGGGCAGATACCCTCTTCCTCAGGTGTCAGCCTTATTTTTCTCTCATATTACCTAGGAAAATAAGTAACTCAGGGCAACTATTTCAAACTTTTACTTACCTTGAAGTCTGTTTCAGTTTCATCCCTGAGGAAAGGTTTTTGTGCCTGAACACTTGTCTAGTTTTGCAGTCTCGATGAGTTGATCTACAAGCCTGTCTAAAGTAGTTTTAGACATGGCAGAAAAATGAATTTCATTTTTGCAGTCTCTCTCTCCCTAGTTCCATGCAGTCCACAATAACCCTGCAAATGTCTAAAGCATGTTTACTCATACAACCTGTTAATCAGATGTTCTATGTGATAATCTACTTCTGGTCTGCCTCAGTGATGGACTGAGTGATGGCACACAGGTGGAATTTCATTTGAAGTATTAAGAAAAAAGCATTGCAACCAGTTAATGAAAGTCCATCCAGCATGATCATATAAACTTATACAGAATTAGGATGCTGATTATATATTTAGGATAAGCTTAATTTTGCAGAGCTCATACGTAGTCCCATAAAATACAGTCTGAGAAAACAAAACTAAACTCAATCTCCCCTTTCAGACAAAGGTTAGCTAGCAGCCAGTACTGGATTTATGTTTTCTTTCCTTGCAGAGTCTCAGGCTGTTTCAGATAAGCATACAATACAAGTGAGAAATCTGATTTTCAGCAAATAGCAATCTTTCCTTGGTGACTGACAGACCTAGCCCCCTATATATATATATATATATTTTTTTTTTTTAAAAGCAGGGAAAAAAGCACTTTTTTTTTTAAATGAAAAAGACCACCTCTATGACAAAGAAAAACAATGGCGTGAGGGGACAGAACTCAGTTTAAAGAATGTGCAGAGAGAAGGCAAGCCCTGATCTGAAGGACACAGCAGTGCAAAAAAGACACAGAATGCGCAAGGGATGGGTTAGCTTCTCATCCCAAGGTTATTTCATTTGGGTAAAGTTAGAAGGAGCAGCAGGTGATTGAGAATAGTTTTTTGTTGGATTACCATGCTCAGATACTGGGTCACAAAGTGAGAAAGTTTCCCTTAGAGGCTCTAATTAGGCACCCATTGTTTACCATATGTTTCAATTTTGCAAGGATGAACGTACACATAGATTGCTCATTGGGCACAGATTGCCTTTGCTGTTTGGATGCACCCTCTGGAGACTGCCCATAGTACTTGGTAAGTCCCTGGCACCAAGTCTCTCCACACAGGAGCACAGCAGCTTCGTGAGGCAGCAAATGAGAACAAGTTTTGCTATGTGAATCTCTGTTACGGATTCACATTAGGTGTATGCTCATTGTGTCAATGTCTGTGCCAGCATTCGGATACTAATGCAGGCTTTGAAAACAGAGTAGTGTGACTTCAAGGGTAATGAAATTTCAGAAGAAAGAATATTGGCTTTAAAGGTCTAAAAACTTCCAGACTCTTCTCAGTCCAGCTGTGACTCATCTGCTTTGTGAATGTCCAGGTTATGATTTTCAACTGCAGTCATTGACAACAATGATTATGTTGATTGGATTTTGTTACATTTCTGCAATTTTCTGGTATTAGATTCTATTTAAAATTATATGTGTATATATATATATAAGGAGAGTGGTTTGCCTACCTGAAACCACATGGAGTGGAAGACTTCTGCATAATGGCTTTTAATCCAAACCTATGTAAATTTTTAGACTGGGTGATCTATGACAATGAGATCTGTCAAGCACAAGTCATCTCACTGTAACTGAAATATGAATAGACATTCACATTACCTAGCATACAGCAGGATAGATATTGCTATTAAAGAAGAGAGGGAAGAGGTGACAAAAAAGTCCCATTCATGGTGAGCAGTGGTCACATTTCATTGTAATGTGAACGGGAATCATTTGGCACTTTAATCAAAGCAGCATCTCCCATGCTGAGAACAGATAACTGTGGGAAAAGAGGCTGCAAGATGACTTGCGCTCTTCTGTGTATCTCATATTGAGAATTGTTTTGTGACGCTGAAAGCAGAGGTGCGCGTGGAGGGGTGAGGAGAGAAGACAGATACTGTTTGGGGGTTATCTACTTCTAGTTGCCACTTTAGCATCTAATAGCTAGCATAAGTGACAAATGGCATTCATTTCACTCCTCTGCTTTGGAAAGACATCCTCTCTATTCTGCCTTCATTGATAACCTGAGCACACAACTTAGACAATGTTTTCCAGCTTTCTGCATCCTGTCTCTCTCCCTCCAAACTATCCACAGCACCAGCTCTTTGTTTTCTCCAGAGACCATATCCTGCAGAAATATATAAAAACAAGAATTCCCCTTCAAAAAAACCAACTACTCCAGCTTAACATTTTGAATAAATTAAGCCATAATACTGATTCCTTTTTTGTTGGTTTGTTTGTTCTTCGTGGCTGCGGGTTAGTTTTTCTCTCCCTCCAATTTCTGCTATTCTCATGTTTTCACTCCAGTGAAGATGGAAGAGAAAAAGGGAAAAGACTATTTGTCTATGCTTCAGTTTTATACTTTGAAGACATGCACATTTATACTGTTCTGAACATTCAGGCTGAAGGCAAGTTTCTCGGTGTGGAATAAGCGCCAGCTCTAGCACTTGAAGCTGACTGATCTCAGCTCTGAAAACTGGCTTGCTCTGCAACGGTAAGTGAATCCACGTAGTTAATGCACAAACCTGGGCTTCCAGGAGGCACAGTGAGAAGCCATAAGCACTGTTTTGTGAGCTACACATGCACAGCTCTGTTTTCCCCTGATTAACTTACCTGTTGTCTGTGCTCCTTTCTGTTTATTTCTCCACAGAGCTGGGGGATCTACCGAATCTTTAATACCAGAAAAGCAGTGGGTTTGTAGGCTTATTTATATGCATCTGAAGTGAGGTATCTACAATAAGTTAAGGAATGGACCTCACCTTTCTGCGCCCATAACATGAAACTTGTGCTTCTTTTTTTGAAAGGATTTTTAGAAAACCAATAAAGTATTGTAGAAAATATCAGTCCCACAGAAGAACTTGCTCAAACTTCAGTTTTAATTAAGCTGCACTGATTCAGAAAGAGGTGCATAACCACATTTTCTTCCTTTTTTTTTTTTTTTTTGGAAGATCATTCCCAACATGCAATATCCCTCCGGTAAATGCCATCTCCATGAGAACATCTCTGTACCACATGAGGGGTCAAGCACTCAAACCTGACACTGCACCAGCCTCTGCCCACCTCTCAGGTGCGTCACCATCTCTTTGGAATTCGGATTAGGTTCCAAACATGAATATGGCAAGGTATCACCAGTGAGTCTCCATCAGGTGCTGGGCTTTGCTCCTCAGCCACTGCTATTTGCTAGAGCAGCAATTCTGCTGCATCAATGTTTGATCTAATAGTTACTGTGTCTACATATAGGTTTCATGACATGCAGGGTAGAAAAGCTGCAGGTATATATTCAGTTTGTGCACTCCTTTCAGAGATCTGACTTCTGGATCTAAGGACTAATTATCTTTTCTCCCCTACCTCTGTGAGGGACAGATACATAAAATACGACTTTATAATAAAATATGCAGAAACCATAAGGTCCATAAATATTTAGCTCTCTCCAGAAATGATTTGACAAAGAGGATTAAACTTCTTGTCATGCTATTCCACAGTTAACTGTCCACTTAATATTTGACTAGGCATTACAAAGGATCAAAGAGGACTAGAAAATACCCCCTAATTCAGTTCAGAAAGAATGAGAGCACGTTCAGATGGACTTGCTTACATCAAAGCTCCTGCCCCCCAACTTCATCAAAGAGATTTAATCTCTTGCATCCTCGCTTATTTGTGCTGACAGCACATGCAGGAAGCTGGTGCTATGGGAAGCAGCCAGTGGCACACAGTCCCCATCATTAACAGGCAACTTTCAAATCCTATTACTGAGCATGGGGCTCCAGCTGGTGAAAGCATTTGTCTCCCAGGGTTTCCATTTTTAAAACCAGTAAATAAGCAGCAGGCACCCTCAGCTTACTGTCTTAACATCTGTAATTAGCACACTCTCTCATATCAAGTGAAATAACTCTAGCAGCTCCAAGCCAACTTGACCTTCCTGGTACACCTCAAGTCCTGTACAGGACAGCAAGCAATCTCCATGAAAAGCTAGTAACGCTCGAGACGAGGTGGTCTGCAGAAGAGGGCTGCGCGAGAGTGCCTTGGCTGCGGCGTGCCGCCTGACGAGTGGCAATGCTCGGGTGCCAGGTGAGTTCAGGCAGCCCCGGGGGGACTCTGGTGGCCAGGCTACGGCTGTGCTCCCTGCCTGAGGACAGGGCAGTGTGGCATGGCCAGAGTCCTGGGCATGGGCAGGCAGTTCCGCATGCGGAGCGCCGGCTGTCTGAAGTGATGGAGTTCAGCCCCGAGCACCAACAAAAGTAACGGACTCCAGTTCTTAATACTCACAGCCCTCTGAAATGACAAACTTTTCGTCCAGCTCCAACCAATGCCACAGCAGTTCATCACTGGCCCTCTTGAAAGCAGCCCTGCTTCTGCTCCTTTTGCCTTCAGCACGTACAGACCCAGGCCATAAACAAACCAATAAACCATATTCCACAATATCCCCTTTAAGCAAAGTTCTAATACTTGAAGATTCATTTTTGTACCAGTTCAGTTCAGAATCCTTTTTATTTCCCACTAAATGCAAATAAAAATTCATGCTGGAAGTGATATTTTGATATTTCCTAAATGAATGATGCCCCACAGAGCCAGCACATGAAGTTAAGCGCGTCCTGTTACCTTCCTCAGCTGTTGCTGCACAGCAGCTGGGAGCCTCTGAGGTTCTCAGCAAGCTGGAGCTCAGAGCAGCTCACCAGGCTGAAATGCCAGAAAAACCAAGTTTTGCAGAGCAGACAGATTCCCATGACACTTTTCAGTTTCTGTTAACTGGCACATTCCAATGAAATCAGTCTTGCTGCAAAGTTCCTGACCTGCTCTATCCACAAGCGGACAATCCATTCGAAGATCAGGTCTATCACAAAATCAATGTTACATTTTTCTGCACTTAACTTATCTCTTTCATTGATTACGCCACTAAAAACTGTTGAAGCACAGCTGCAAGAAAAAGAACTAAACATTAAGGAAGTTATAAATCCATACAGTAAAGATAAAGTTCCAGACCTCAGCTGCTGGATGTCAAACTAGATGCACTGTTTCATGCCAGCCCTAAATTTAACTAAAATACGAAGTTCTACGTTTTCATGCAATACAAAAACCGTTTTCAGTTGTAGCTTATTATATACAGATACTCCATAAACAGTAATTAAGTTAAGCTAAAAAACCCCTTTATTATTCATGCTTCCTTAGCATCTGAAATTCTAGAAATTCTACATATTAAAACAGAATTGAGTAAATCCTAGCTTACATTTGTGTTAGAAGATTATAATATATGCACATTGAAAAAGCTGAACTTTCTACAACTTCATAGAGAACTGTAGAGGGAATCCAATTTAAAAGCACTTTACCATAGAAACCAAGAGCAGTGCATTTCTTGCATTGCTAGAAGTGTTCATGTTTTAACAGCTAAATGAGCCGATATCTATAAGACTAGCACAGAACAGTGTTTTTGCAATTAATTTCTATATTGAAAGCTACAAGTTCCAGACACAGTTTAGTACAGGAAAAAATCACTATATTTACCACAAATCTCCACCTTCCAGAGCATGCAAGTCTTTTCTGTGGAAGTTGGCTCAGAATGTCTGAAGATCCTATTTTTGACGTTATTTTGCTAGCAACCCAGAACAAAGAGCTGCAACAGGCAATTATGAGCTCTCACACTGAACTCATCAGTCTCAAAAGAGGAAAAAATACCTCCCTGTTTGCAAGCCCATCACATCCCAGCCAGCTGCTTTGTTACCTAGAGTCAAACAAAACCCTCCCTAGTTTCCTAACGTGATCAGTTAAGCATGCTCTCCCATAAGAAAGGGCAAACAGACAGCATCCCTATGTGCCTTTCAAGAATTTCTAGATCCTTGAGAGACAGCAACACAGGACTGGAGGAGGAATAAACACAAGGCAGTACAGGACTGGTCAGTAGCTGCCTCAGGTCATTTAACATGAGATAAACCAAGTATACAGGGATACCTCACAACGCTTCATTTTCTTATTGTCAAACTCAAGTTCACTGGTCTTCCAAAAACATGACATTTAATTAGATAATAAATTACAGCACACGGTATTTTTGTTGTAGGGAAAAACTCAAAAAAAATATTACCTTCTTTAAAAGTTCTCAACCTGAAATACACCTGATAGATATGATCATAAGCGGATGGTGTGTAATTTTTTTTTTTTTTTTACATTTGAAAATTAACATGGAATTCAATTGAGTATGTAGCTGATTACAAGTATTTCTAGAATTGCCACTGCTTATGTGGCTGAAGCTTTCTTGAAGACTTACTAAATTACCCTAGTACAAATAAGTCAAATAAAAAATGATTAAGGTAACCACAGGATTTTGCAAAGCAAACTGCGTAAATTTCTCAGCACAAATTCCTGCCTCAATAACTGCAGTCAGGCATTCTGGATTAGATTTATTTTACATTATATCAACATAATCACAGCTACATGGCTGCAATCCACAACAACAATGACATTTCTGTGCGGGGAATCTGTATCTGCAAATTTCATAGTGGCCTTTTTTTTAATCACACTGCTGTAGTTTCTAGAATTTCTATAAATTGAATATTAACATAATGTTCATAAGGAATATTAAAAGGTTACAGCAGAGCAATCAGGGTGCCTAGCAGCCTTGGAACATACCATAGAGCATTCAAATCAGAGATGGCATTTGCAGTGATGCCAGAGCTGTAAAACGAGACACCAGATCACCCCATCAGTCACATAAAAGGCACTTGGAACCACTTCCATGGTATGTCACTCCACGGAGCCATGCATAAGACTTTACAGTAAACAAAGGTATAAGTGTAACAGTTTAATCACAGTTCCAGCTTCATGAAATCATTCATCACTGTTGATTCTTCACGATTATCTCACAGTTGCCAAAAGCACAGCATAGTACAATCAGTAGTATACCATACATTAAGCACTGCTTGCAGATGTAATGCCCAGTTTCTCTGTGCAGATATTCTAAACACGATACAAGGCTATGAGCACTGCTTATGCTCTGTTTTCTGGTAAGCCAGACCAAACTGCTCACCATTCAGATGAAAAACTCTGACCCCATACAAAAAATACCAACAGTTTTCAGGTTTATTGGGCTCCACTGGCCATAAAGCAAGGTTATAGATTTCTGCTAGCAAAAACTATAGCAAAAGAACAGACTGAAGAAAAATTTCTAGGACTAGTTGCCAGAGAATGAAAATACTAGGAAATTTCACTTTCTAAACTGGAAACATTCAAACAGCATAAGAGACTGTATGGTGAACCTAAGAAGTTCAGCACCCTTTTTACGAGTGAAGAAAGAGGAGATAGTACCCTGGAGAAATACCAGCTGCATAGATTATATATTTCTCTGTGCCCTTCTGGACACACACATCAATGTAAGTCAGCACTTTGTGTCTGTCTACTGTAAATGTAGTGTGACAGTCACAGAATTTGACTTCAGGATTTCAACCATTTTAGCGACTACATATTTGCAATTCTTCGTTCATTTCTGCCAACAAAAAAACACCACCACCCTGAACATACTTGTTTTCTCAAGAGACTCTTAATATTCACACCAATTAATGCATGAATTCTAGCAGGTGAGCTGCTTCTCTTTTCTGCTGGGAATGATATATTCAATTACTGCCAGCAGATGTAAGTAGGGGAGCAAAACAAATTCTTTTTATTTCTGCTCCACACATCACTGACTATTTTCACCCCAGTTTTATGCAGTTTTTTGTATTAAAAAAAAGCTATTCTCTCTCACCCTACTCATTACATTGTGCATTCTTTAAAATAATTCAGATTACTCTGGGATGTTTCTGTCTCTAACGACCCAGTGAGTAGTGCCAGCCTTTTCTTTGGACATCTGTTATTGCGGGGACGCCTGCACGCAGAGAAACATTCAGATCATGCATCATGCCAGGTCATGCACAAGTATGTTTCAAAGCATCAGGGCGTAATTTGCACAAATGAGGATCCTTGGGAATTTAGTTCCTGATCTAAGAGCAGCTAAATGATTATCAAAATGTAATGGTCTGTCTTTAAAGTTCCTTTTAAAAAAAAAAAAGCAAAAAGCCATTGGAATCAGCAGTGGGCTGAGCCTGTTTCAATTCTGAAGCCAACAGAGCTCCTATTTCCATGAATTGTGCCTCAGGGAGATGCCATGCTGCTCTCTTGAATCCACACAGAATTAAGTCATATTTGCACTGATCCTACATAGAATTTTGCACATGAGAACTCTTGGGCAGCCTTGAACCTTGAATATATCACTTGTGTTCAATTTCATATTTTAACCTCTTACACTGAGCTCCTGGTCCTATGCCACATTTAAGTGAACATAGAGGATTTCCAAGGACACAAAAGCAGAAAACAGAAGAATATACTGTGAGCTTGATCCAGGGTTGATGAGAGTCAGAAGAAATCTTTTCATTTCCTCCCGTGGGCATGAGGGTTACAGAATCATTTGGGCTGCAGGGGCCCTCAGGAAAACTCCAGGATTCTGCTCCAGAAAGGGTCAGTGTTCTGGCCAGGTTGCTTACAGCAGTCAAGTCTTGAAAGTCACCAAACCCCCCAGAGCCAGTGTTTAGTTATCCTCGTGGCCAAAGTCTGATCCTCATATCCAGTCAGAACCTCCCCTCCCTCAGCTGATGGCTCTCATCTCTCCTTCTCCATCTTTACACCTCAACAGAGAGCCTGGCTTCATCTTCTTGATGACCTCTTTGCAGTTATTGGAAGGCTGCTGCTAAGTCCCTCCAAAGCCCTCTCCTGCCAGGCCAGAAATGTCCACTTCCCTCAGCCTCTCCTCACAGGACTTGTCCTCTGATTACATGGGAACATTGGCACATGCACAGCTTGTTAAATTTGATTTGCTTCCCTAATAATCTATTGCTGCAGCAACTTCACTCTATAGCCTTGCAACTTAGAGGCAGTGGAGTGTGCTAGCACTTTTTTTCCTTGCCTGTTTTGAAAATCAACAAGGTCCCACTGTGGTGATTGCATAAATTACCATGTATGTCTTCCTGGGAAAGGTTTTTAGAGAGTTATTTCAAAATGACAGGTTCTGTGCTTTCCAGAAATCTGCACCAATATATTTCTTTGTGCCCTGAATGGGAAGGGGTCAGATGCTTAGCTGATGTAAGCTGTCACAGCACCATTACTCTTATGGAACTTCATTACTTTTTACTCCAGTTAAGAATCAGACCAACAGTTTCTCGTAGGAGGCTAGCCAGCATTTCAAATCAGTCTTGTTATTTTGGCAGCTTCTCTCTGTGTACTGAAACCAATTATTGCTGGAATGCAGTCATTTATTGTTCAGCTTCATTTTTAAAGATTTAGCAACCCCTTCTCTCCATTGCTGTTCCTAGATTGCTTAAAGAACATGGTAGCTGAATGATCAGAAGGGATCACGTTGGTAAAGAAGTGGTGGGCATTTTCTTTTGAGCACTAGTACACAGAAAGCCTTAAATACCTCAAGACATACAAGCCATCTGCTTACACACACTTAAAAAACCCACATTCCTCTACATTGTTTCTTCGAGTTTCCATTTCACAAGCAGGTCCTAATTTGATCACCAAAAAAAGCTTCTAAAAGTTCCTCCATCCAGAACTCTGGAAATGCAGAGCTTCAAAGAGGTAGCACAAACAGACGAGGAGTGGCTCATGCTGGTGAACAATTGGCCAGGCCACCCTGAGCCGTGGAGGCAGCTTCAGGTGAGGAATGATGGAGCAGCCCAGTTTGCACCCATACTCAAGGTGGTACTTCATTTGAGTTTCTTCCCTGAGTTCTAAGACAAGCAAGAGCCGCAGACATCACAGAATAGAGGAAGAAAAAAAAAGGAAAGGACCCGAGAGGTTATAATCTGTCCTCCTCTCATCATCCATTTTCATATTTAGGGAAAGGAAGGAAGGTCTTTAAGTAGCATTTGCAAAACTTTCCTCTCTAATATATATATATTTAGATCAGTCTGCAATGTTCTTAACATAATAGATCTTCCTTTTTCCTCTATACTTCCATGCAGCCTGAGATATACTCAGTGCCACTGAACAGCAGCATTAAATATCAGCTGAGCTCAGTTGGTTCAGTCGCACAGCCACTAGCCTTCACAAGAAACTCATTTTTTCTGAGACTTTTCATTTTCAACTCAATCAAGGTCAAAGCAAGAACACAATGTTTTTAACACTTGTTGGGTGGAAAGGGAGTAAAAAATGATGCTATGCCCAGAGCTCTGCTCATGCAGAACTTTAGGGGTTTGTTTCAGCAGCTGCTACTTGAAAAAGAGATCCAGAGAATTGGTTCCCATTTTGACCTTTGTCCCAAACTCCCCAGATGCACCTGCATTCTTCTGTCCTTCCACTTCTCTCCAGATTCCATGAGAGCCAGGTGCTGAGTACTTTGGGAAGACCAGGCTCTCGCTGTACCTGGAAGGAAGACAAATGGGCAGATCATTGACACAGAGATGCTGCGGGTGCACTGGTCCCAAGCACGTGGAGAGAGCGCGCGCGCGCCTGACATGATCTTCCCTGCTCACCAAAAAGCAAAACAAACCCATGTTTGTGTTTCAGTTCCTCCTTTTCTTTTGTGTTTTTCATATATATATATTTATATATATATGACAGAAGAAAAATTTCCTTGAAAAATATCAAACTTGTGTAGTTTGAAGTGGAAATGTTCTCCGAACTCTGGAGCAGGTCGGTTTGATGCCTGGATGCTTTGATGTATGTTTGGATCAGGATATCTCTAAGCTTTAAAACCACTTCTACTGATTTCTCTTCTTGTGCTTTATATACAACTGCATACCTCCCAGCTTTGAAGAAGGGAAGGAGGACTGTATGGTCATGGAAGAAACCAGCAAGAGAAATTAACACTTAGATGCCAATTACCATCACCCAAAGAACTACCCAAATAATGGGCTAATTCAGCTGTGTCAATAAGTGAGAGAAGCAACTGCACAGAGCCTGGATTGTGGAAAGAAAATAAAGCTACCTCATTTTAAATTGCTTTAGCAGAACCAATGCAACTTGCTAGTAAACAAAATACTGAAGTGGCCTGCTTGTTTCTGTGAATAGTTTAGGAAGTTTCTGTGAGAGACCTGATAATTAATGCACACAACTGCCGGAAGTAAAACAAGTCCATACCAGCACAAAACATGAAGAACTCAGAAGGGAAGCTTTTCCTGTCATATGCAAAGTCCCTGTGACTGTTCCATGTGATCCACAATTGAATGAGTTCATAAATGATAGGCATTTGTGATTTGAAATGAAAACCCATAAATTGTGTGCTAAGTATTCATTTTAAAGATAAAATCTGCTTAACCGCATATGATTCAAAAGCAAAATGAGACAGTGCAACACAAGCAACCAAACACAGCACTGGAAATATGATCAAAACATATTATGCACTTTGGGACCAAGCCAATGTCCATGGAAATCAATGAATGTAACTGCCCACAGCTCTGTGGTCCCTGTCACACAGACCAAAACTTACCAACATATCTTAGCAAGACTTTTTAATTTTACAAAGGTGTCTGATTTTTAAAACACCCAACTCCTTAATTCAAATATTGATTTTTTAAAAGTTTAGCACCTGGACATCTCCACTGACAGCTGGTGGGATTTGCTTCTCCCTCCCTGTGTATTTTCTTGGTGAACACAGAACGAGCTGAGTACAGAGTAGGGTGAGGGGAGCAAGGTCTGGACACTGAACACTTTTCTACTCCCATGGAAGCATAAGGTTTCAACTGTTTTCAAATCCCACCAGCTCCAGAACACTTTGTGCTCCCTAAAAGGGCACCCAGAGACAAGGGTTATGCTATAAGGCTAAAACATGGCATTAAGCAGGGCAGGGGCCGTCCCCACTCAGGATGCTGACCCAGAGCCTCCTGCTGCGCAAGAAAATGTTTCATTTCATTCTCATCAGGCACTGCAGTCTTGTGGAACTACAGCTAATTATACAGGATTTATCTGTACGAAAACATGAGGATTAGGCAGGCAGGAATGCAGCTAAAATTTATTTGGAGGCTTTGTTTAATAAAAAGGTATAAAAACAGGATTTGTACAGAAACAAATCATTTCTGAAACACATATCTAAAGGCAAGCAGGGGGAGGAGATTAGCATTCAGTTTATTCTTTCCTCCTACCCTTTCATGCTGCTGCCAGGGAGGAAAAAAAGAAGGATCCAAACTTGCAGTGCAGCAAGGAGCTGATAACTCCCTGTACATGGAAACTGTTGCTACTCCCTATTGTTCCCAAGAGCCACACAATCTGTGCAAAGCTAAAATTAATTCTTTTACCAATCCATATTTTATACCAGATGTTTAGTTCAAGAGGAGGTCAGTCCCAATGGAGCTGGGATCAAAACCCCATTCTTCGAGCCTTGAGATGACAAACACCAAGGAAGCAGATGTTGGACTGCAGTCACTACCAAAGCCCTCCCCGATTCCAGCAGCAGGATCAGTACGAGGCAGGACGGAGATGCACAGATGACAACATACGGACACACAAAGGTCACTACAGCTCCCACTGCGTGAGCTAACAAACTAAGCCCATTTATGCTGTAGGCAGGAATGGTCCTAAAACCTCTGGTGTTACACAGCACTCCCATGCAAAGGTTCATTTGGCTTTACAACTACAAGTAGCCATGCAGACAGCCCTTTTACTCAAGCTGGACAAGACTTCCCCTTAATTGCAGTGAGAGATGAGAACACTTTCTCACCGGATTTTTTCTCCTTTTCTACAGCTTGGGCAAGAAATTCCTCCTACAAACACTTCCAAAACATATCTTTAATCCCAACATTTTATTTTACTCTCCTTAATTTTAACAAGGATAACTTTGGGTCTTTTTTCCTTAAAAAATTTCTTCCCAAACTATCCATGTGTTACTGTCTCTTCCAGCTTCTTAGTAATGTTAATTACTGTACATTGATCATAATCCTTGATACATGTAAGAACATTTTACTTTATAACTCATTTGCATGAGTTTTGTAACAATTCACTCTTAAGACATTTTGCAGATTAAACATACACCAGAATTTAAGTCATCAACTTTTTCATCATATTTACATTTGATCACCTGATGAAATAACACTGCGCGTCTGTTTCATTAGAAAGAGCGCAGTGTTCCCCCGAAAGATTTGCAGTGACTGCCACACAAGCTGGCTCCAAGGAAAACTGACAGCACCCTCTTCTCAGCACTTGCTCAACATCACACAGTGCATTCTTGAAAAGAAGTTCCGCCACAGGATGATGCATAAGGGATAAAATAGATGAATAATGGAAGAAGTACCGTCAAAAATACTCATGGCTACCCCTCCCTTCTTCTGCCATTTAACAATTTGATGAACCGAAACTGAAAAATTAAATAGCTGTACTGGTAGCAGGATTGTTTGATACTCATTTTATAGGCAGCTGTTTTCTAAAAAGTGTATTTAAGGATTTATAATTGTCTTAAATCCATTTGTGGGAGGAAGGCCTAATATTTCTTCTCTTCATTTAGATTGCAAGCTCTGAGAAGCAAGGACTGAGTTTTACTTCTGCATGGTGCTTTTAGTGGGAATGAAGTACAAATCAAGGAATAATAAAGCGACAGCGAAAATGTTTTGTACAAATGACCTGGAAAAGCTGACCAGAAGGGCCCTTTCTGCCTGGGACATGCCTGCTCACACTGGGAAGCGCATGGGCTGCAAGTGCCAGGTATAGAAGAGAAGAACTGCTAGGGAAGCGTTCTCGGTTGCAATTGGCAGTGGGCTCAGTGTCCGCTTGTCTCCAGCCACCATCAAGGAGTGCTCCCCATGGCCATCAGGTCCTTGCTGAGTGGCTTCTCATGTCCTTCAAGACCTGCCCTGACTTCACCTGTCGAGGACCAGGCATAGCATGGGTTCTCCGTTTATAGCTAGCAAGAGAGCTGCGCTGCTGCTGCCCGTGTGGTGGTCTGCTTTTCACCACGAGCTTCTTGCTGCTTTTATTAACTTTCTTCCTTTTAGATCTCACTACATGGAAGACGCATTTTTTCTGTAGCAGCTCTTTTTTGCTGCCATGCTGCCTCACCATGAATCCTCTGAATTAAGCACCATGTCATCTGTACATCTGGAAAAGTTAAGACCCTCACTGTTGTTATTCTGCTGCTGGTGCAGGACTGGGCACAGGGTGGCTAGACGCTCTGCCTGCAGCTGCGGGAGCCGGGCAGGCTCCCAGTTCAGAACAGCTTTGTCAGCCTTCAGGAGACAAAAGACAGGAAAAGCCAGGTTGACAAAATCCCAAAGCACTCCAAAATAATACCTTTACCAGTTTGAACCTCCAAGTTGTTGCCTGTTTGACTGTGTGGGAGTGTGCCTGCCTGCAGCCTGGAGAGGCACCTCTCACACAGTCCTTTCAAAAACAGATCAACTTTCCCTTCTTTCCAGCACTTAATAGATTACCCATTCACTGGAGTGTTACAGCAAATCCAGCAGTAGGTGCAGAATAACTGTACCATGTTCTGTTTCTAAAATCTCAATTAGAAGATCTGTAATACCAAATCAGGAAGTGAGAAAAGCAATAGTTTCCTAGTTTTGTTTACCCTTGTTTGTTTCAGTTCAATTGAGAGCCACAAAAGTATTTAACTGTGATTTTTTTTTAAGGGTTCTAAAGCCATTGGAAGACTGCTAAAGCTGGGTTTCCTGCATCCTACTCAACACCAATTAGTTTTGATGAGCTTCAGGTACCTCACTCCCTAAGGTTCAGGCACACAATTAAGACACTCAGGTAACACATAGTATAAACCGAAGCATGGTATCTCTCTCACTACATAAACACCCTCACTTTAATAAAAAAGACAAATAAATCAGCCTGACTTCATGGAAAAGTGTACTAACAAATTCCTCATGCTTTCCACATACATTCATACAGACCAGCTGGTGCACATAACTTGGTAACCTTCATTAGCTGCACTTGGGTGAGTGACCCAAGCAACAAGCAATAAGACAAGAGGAAATGGCCTCAAGTTGCACCAGGAGAGGTTTAGGTTGAATATAAGGGAAAAATTCTTCACTGAAAGGGTTGTGAAGCATTGGAACAGGCTGTGCAGGGAAGTGGTTGGGTCATGATCCCTGGAGGTATTTAAAAGACAGGTAGATGTGCTGCTTAGGGACATGGCTTAGTGGTAGACCTGGCAGTGCTAGGTTAGCAGTTGGACTAGATGATCTTAGAGGTCTTTTCCAACCTAAATGATTCTATGACCTCACCGCATGGAGCCAAGCCCGTGTCTCTGCACTGAAATAAGCTGGACTGATGTGCACAAAGCACAACGTAACAAAGTTGCATAAAAGTTTAAATGCAATTCAAGAGTTTTCGAGTACGGTCTCTCTGGAATACACAGCATAGGAATGCAAGATTTGGTAACATTCATCCTGCAGAACAGAAAACCTCAGCTGTCATTCTGAGGTTTCGGGTTTCTAATATATTTAAGAATTTTTGTCTGTAAAGTACTCCGGAAAGTGAATTGAAAGAAGCATTGTCAAAAGACAAGTTAATTCCCAAATTAAATAATTCAGATTTTGCCTTACAACCAGTTCCAACATAGCCTTGCTCATCATACAACAATACAGCCTGTATCTAATTACGTAATCAAATAGCACTCTTGCTGTTACATTTTCATCTCATTCCACAGGTTGTTGAAGAGGTCAGAAAAAGTTTTTTCTATTTGGTCTTTTTATTTTTGCTGCCAAGATGGAAATATTGGCAGTAAAGGTGAGAAGAAGATGGAAGGAGCAGTTAGTGCTCCTCAGAGAGTGCTGATCATAATGTTATATACCAGCAGCATAATCAATAGAAAAACAAGTGAAGAACAGATAATTCTCAAACAGATGGTGGGAGACAGACAGCAACCAGCAGTGCTCTGTGCTGAGCTGTGTGTTCTGTGGCATCAGCGCAACCAAGGGGCAACGACAGCCCCTTTGCCACTGTAACGATGGGTCACAGACACCTACCTAAAAGGTACAGAGGAACATGCAGATAATGTGCCTGATGTGATGCTGGGCAGGTTTTACATGTGCTTGTCTGCACAGAAGTGTAAACATGCAAGAGATGAGCCATTCCCTGCAGGCTGCACCAGCACAATGAGATTTCTACTGGTCTGGAAAGCATCTGACATGCTACAGCAAGACTCCGAAGAGTTTTGTAACTTGAGTGAACTGAGAGATGATGATTTGGGGTCAGAAAATGTGTGCTGTAAATAATGAAATGTAAAGCCAGAGAAAAAAACAGACTGGGCTGAGGCTCAGTGGCACAATAAAGATTTGCACAGATACAGCTGCACTGTTGGAATCTTAAAGTTTTCAGCATTCAGTACTGGCATTTCTATACTCCTGGTAAAAATAGCACCATTGGTGTGGTTATCTGGGATCACAAAGCTGTAAGAAAGTCCCCATGTTGAACAAGTATTAAAAATAAAACAGCCTGCTGTGAGTAAGGATTGAAAAGCCACAGGGAGAGGAATGATGTTTGCATGTGTGAGAACAGTGACAAAATGCTGTGAGAAGCGTGGGGTGAGCAGGTCTGGGAGCTAGACCTTCTGCACTCACTCCAACAGCAGAGCAACAGCAGCTGCTGTAATGTAAACAGCCATGCAATATGCTAACTTGTTCTCTGCAGTACGATACTGTCCATAGCTTGCTGCAACACATCTAATGACTGTATTAGATTATTCAATACAAGTTCCTGGTTTTAGGTTAGAAGATCAGAGACCCAATGTTCGCTTGTGACAACACACCTGCCAAGAAAGCATGATGTGGCCTTTTCTGTCCTGATCCTTTCAGTGCATCTCCATCCTGAAACAAATACTATTTACATTGCAGCATCAGACAGGCAAGGAACAAGGACCTAAAGAAGACCATGAGCTTTACACATCTCTATGTGCACACATTTTTTGATTGAGAAGGTACAAAGCATTAAAGCAGTTCAGTATGTGTCTTAGCATCTGTGTAACAGCAACAGATGCCATGCGGGTCAAGTCCTTTAACCAAAGAATGCAGAAGTTATTCTAAATCTATTAACCGACACGTACAGTTGAATGATAGCTCAAGAGAAAAATATCCTGCTAAATTGAAAAGTAAGTATGTTACTCTTGACTTCAGCATCAACAGAAAAAATTGGTAGAAATGTGGTTCTCTCTTTGCAGAGAACAAGTACATAAAGGTCTTGAAGCATGTAAAGGATCCTGTAGAATTAGTCATCATTGGAATTAAGGCAAGTCCAGTTCACTTTCGGAGATTCTATCAAGAACACTGCTAACCCGCTGCTCACGGAAGCAGGTAACGCTGTCAACTACAGCCTACGCATCAACATTCTAGAAATGTACCTTATTAAACCAATGACATTTTTTTACTCAAGTGTATTCCGAAAGCAACCAGGCAGCTACATCGAGATTCAAATCATCATCTTCCCTATGCAGATGAAATAAGGAAAGCAGAGCCACATACACAGATGACTGCTGCAGGAGGATTTTGGTGGCTTCTGAAACAGAAAGACCAACAGAGAACTTGCATGCTATTTTCAGTGCACTGCAAGTAACTAATAGACCACCTGAAGTCTGAACAGCATTGAGACTGAAACGAACTACAGAGAAATGAGTGCAAAACAGCCCTGTAAACATACCACAGAATAAATATGCTGAACCAGAAGTTTTCCAAAAGTATAGAATAACAGCTGAGCTTTGTGAAACTGACTTCATATCTTTTGAAGCCTGTGAGGCTGATGACATATTACTAAATCTCACACAGCACATACATAGGAAAATAATTTCGAATGTTAGAAGTATCACCAGAATTTTACTTGCAAAGATAATTTGAAATTAGGAATACCTTATTTTTACACTAACTTATTTGCATATACATTTATGTCATTAAGATAACCTTACTAATAAGAAAATCCAAAATAGTACTAGAAAGACTACTGATATTTCAATATATTTGGAGAAACAAAGATCCAAAACATGTGGCAAATAGTTGTCTTGGAGATGCTTTCCCTCTGTGAGAGGGAGGGACAACATTCTCTGCAACATCTAACTCTTATTTAAGGGCTCATATAAGAGGAAATATGCCAACTGAAAAGGTATGTTGAGCTTTTCCCTAATGATATGTCATTACCAGTTATTAGAATGTCAGCAAAAACTGTAATCTCTCTTATCCTAATTCAAGACACTTCTATAAAATACACCGTTTTTTTTTAGAGCTTGTATTTTAACTAGCCATACTTTTAACCATCCCATGATTTACCATTCACCATATTCCAACTAACCATTCCATGAAACCTTTAACAGCACGAACAATCTTTAGACAAGTGTTATTTCAGTTTTTACACAACCAGTTCCAGCTTTGTCTGGAGTATGGTTACTTGTCTAGCCTACCACCTTCGCAGGTCTGAAAGCCTTTGTTACCATGGAAAAATAGACATTGGGAAAAGCTTCCTGACATCAGAGATGGTATTCTGAGCAGCAGAGGCCAAACACACCAATCAGGCTGACAGAGGTGTCATGGAATATTCCCCGTGGGCCATCACTGCTGCACCGATATTAAATCTGAATTCAATGCAGTATCACTGCTGGCAAGATGGCATTACAGTCAAAGGCCCATCGTGAGATGTGGTACCCCCGGTGCTCTAGGGCCTCTCACAAAGAAGCAAAGTGGGGTCACAGGAGCACACACTTGCCATTGCCTCCTTGCTCAAACATCCACTTCAGCTGGGTCATTCTGAGTTCAAGACCAGAAGACAGGTGTGAGCTCATGTCCTCAGGTACATTAGCAAGATGCCTTCCCCAGTCTGCCCCCGCACCACCAAGCTAAGGTACAGCAAGCACTATCTTCAGCCGCCATCTCAGGCTTTTGGCAATACAAAACTTTATAGAAAGGGCTTTTCTGCAAATCAGCATGAGTCATTTCTGCTGCACCTCATCTTGTTGCTTCTTTTGACCTACCATGAGCACATTCCAGAGCTATTGTCATTGCAGCGTGATTCAATTAGCCCTCTCTCCTCACACCCTAATTCTCTCATTTGCTAATTCTCTAGCCTTGAATAGCAGATGCCTTCCTATCAAAACTTTCAGTGCAGAGTGCTGACATTTGGAGATAAACAGAAAAACACTAGACAGGCAGCTAATTCTCATCTCATCCTGCTCAGAATTTCTATTACAATTTGCTTTTAAGATGTCTATCCACAGCACTAGTAGGGAGATATGTCAGACATGCACTGCTAATAAAAAGACAACATCACACTTTGCATGTCAAACAAAAGTGCAGATAGGTTCAGAAATTCCACAATACGTGAAACCCTATTAACTGCACCGCCATTTGAAGACCCAATTTGAAGCTGCAGCACAAGCTCATTCTCCAAACTGATTATGACATTATAGAATATGTTTATCCCTCCAGGTCTGAAGAATTTATTTAAGCTCCCTGACCCCAGAGGCAAGAATTAAGTAAACTTTGTGACAGGCACTGCACACTCACTGCACAGCCTTCTTCCCTTCATCCAGTGCTCGCTTCCCAAGCACTAAGCCACATAATCAGGCTTACGCATATTTAGTGCAAGCATTTAAACCCATCATCATTTTAGGCACACAGGCAGCCCCTAGGGTCAGTGAGGAAGTGAATATCCACAGAAAACAATATGATGGTTTGCTTACCGCTGAGGTCCAAAACACATGAGGAATGGACAGAAAGCACTAGCACAATTTATGGCTGGATCACAAAAAGGGTCTCTGGTAGCAGACAAGCGTAATTCCAGTCTGCGCTCAACCTGAAGCTTCTCCTAGATTTAGAGAGCTCTTCAGGCTAGTGTATCTCAGTGCTTCACACATCCTACCCACATCAACCCAAAGATCTCAGGTGCAGGACAAGCTGAAGGGTTAACATCAGCTGCAGCTGCTTCTGGCTCACTGGTTTGGTGACCAGTTTGACAGCTACCAGCTCGGGTGCACAGAAATGCTTTTGAAAGAAGTCTTATGGAACACAAGCCTTATGAGGAGCGGCTGAGGGAGCTGGGATTGTTTAGTCTGGAGAAGAGGAGGCTCAGGGGAGACCTCATTGCACTCTACAACTTCCTGAAGGGAGGTTGTGATGAGGAGGGGGTCGGCCTCTTCTTCCAGATAACTAATGATAGGACTCGAGGAAACGGCCACAAGTTGCACCTGGGGAAGTTCAGATTAGATATCAGGAAAAACTTTTTCTCTCAGAGAGTGGTCAAGCACTGGAACGGCCTGACCAGGGAGGTGGTGGAGTCACCGACCCTTGCGGTTTTTAAGAGGCGCCTGGACAAGGTGCTACAAGATATGGTTTAGTAGCTTAGTGGGTAGTAATGGTGATAGGATGACGGTTGGACTAGATGATCTTGAAGGTCCTTTCCAACCTTGTGATTCTGTGATTCTGAGTGACCTGAGTCTCCATCTTGCACTTGAGGATCTCTTGACCAATATCTTACCTCATTTGCAAAAACCAGGTCTCTTGCTTGTCAGAGTAAATAGGAGCATACCAAAGCCATGAAGATGCGTTGTAAGCTCTGAACATGACTAGAGCAATCACTCCCTCAGAGGATTTGTAATCTATGTGAAATAAAAGCCTCTTTTCCCTTGGGCATGTTGGTATGGCCACTTGATCTGGGTACCTATGATAGAAGTACCAGGTGTCACCACACAGATTTACAGAAACCTTCCTTTAGACAAAGAAGCAGGAAAGCATGGGCAGTGGCAGCACATGACTGCGCATGCTGCTAAATGAAACTGTTTGCTGAAACAGTGGTCTACAACAATCCTTATCAAAGCTATGAATGTACTTATTTTGATCTCAGGAACTCATCTGGTCTTTGGTCAGTCTGATGCAGCTGTCAACTATTAGTATTTGTAGGGTTTGCCCTATGCAGACCCCTCCAAAACAAGAAGGAAACAACAATACAATAAACAAGTCAGCTTTACTGATCACTACACTTCATGCAACAAAGCCACAGGACAAGTCGTGTGTCCATGGGATAGATCAGGTTGTGCTGTACAACAAGTATTTACAAAAGATTTCTCTAAGAGCTATAAATCCATGCAAGTTCTCCCTCCCACACCTTGCTTCAAAGCAATACTTTGAAGACTCTCTACTAGCAGCCTATCCAAGACATTTTTCAAGAGTACTTTGAACAAATAGCAAGCAATAAGAGCTTATTTGCCAAACAGTATTACCTCCTTGGTTGATGGAATTGATGTGCTTTATTGCCATACAGAGACAAACAAATGGCTTTTACCCCACTCTCTACAGAGGTATTAGGCTTATCCCAGTCTAAATATATCCCCCTTTTATTAAAAAAAACCTTGTTAAAATACCAGCAGTATCTCACTGCCAGAGCAGGCACTGGCAAAGTGAATGCCAGTCAGCTAATACCCTGAATGTCATTATAATCCTGATTTCCTATCTGGTTCAGTAAAATATTTCCACCCAATCTACATGAAGGATTTCCTGGGCACATTAGGTATGTAGAATATATCTGGTGTTGATCCTATTGGGTAAACCATGAAGTCGGACTGATCAGTATTTATGAGCATTGCAGGTATTTCCCTTGCCACAGTTTAATAGATTTCCACCACAGCATGCATGCCATTTCTCGTGCCATAAAACACTCCTCCACCCTGCACACTAGAGGTTTATAGTGAATGCTATATATCAGGTCAGCAGCAATTGATACTTAGTCCAACTTGGTAATTTTCAATGAATCACCACTTTCCTATACCACAATAGTGTTTTGAGATGAGATTTTTGTGCTTTAACATTAGAATAAAACAGATAGTTGCATGTTTTGAAACTCTATTCAGCTCATCAGCTGTCCACATATAGTAGCAGTCTCTGAGTCAGTACTAGAACAAAATCAGGTAATGGAACATTCCTTAATAAAGTCATCACAATATGTTTGTTGGTAGTGACACCTGTTACCATATCATAAGCAAAAGCAGGGTATGGCACAAAGAATAAAACAGGAAACCAACCCTCTGCACCAATCTTTATGCAAGGCTCCAGACCAATCAGGTTTGCCAGGGAGAGGAGCTAGATTCAAGCAGAATGTGACTTACAGAAATACAAAAGAAAAGACTTTTGCACATCTTTATCTCAAAGCACAAACAGTTTAGTTGAAGCCATTGATTTCATCTCTAGTGCATCCTATGGGATTTCTCCAGGACAAGCCCTTTCCAATTCTTAAATATGGTGGGACTTCTCTGCAGCTTTCTTACTCAATTATTTTAGTAAAACTTTAGACCAGCCCCTTTCTGCACCCTCTGAGCTCTCTCAGAATAATTATGTTAACACCAAATTCACCCCTAACCACAATTTTGAAATACATTAAGAGGAAACAATGTTGTTAATTAAGGCAGGACCCTGATGAACAGAAGCATTTGCCTAAAAGGCAATTAGGACATTCTCCTTCCACTTACCCAATACAGTTTGTGAAACAAACAAGTTTTACTGCTGATTACAGACTTCTTCATAAATAAACATGGTTCAGAGATTGCCAGGTGCAGTTTTGTGTCACCACTTCCAAGCACTTCACTGAACATCCCTGATTCTCTGCCGGAGGTTGTGCTCACCTTTTGTAAGCATTGTTGCAGGAACATCACTGCTGCTGCTCTAATAACAAAAGCCACGTACCCCATGAATTTGGCTGTTTGTACACACTCACTCATCTCTTGAAACTAAAGGTGAAAAGCTCTGTAATGTGCTGTCTTACCCTGCAGTTTCTATACCTATCTGCAGAAGATTCTGCCTTACATCTTTATCCCCAGGGCATTCTCACTAATCCAGGCTGAATTTTCAGAATGACATGATCTAGCTTTCTAAGGTATACTTGAGCCCAGCTGCTCCCCAGTTACCATAGGGTGCACTCTGCTTTTTGCCCATAGATGCAATGAAGAGGGGAAGTATGTTGTGCTCAGCAAGACCGTCACTTGGACTTGGTTTTGATCCAGGACTTTGAGCAATGGGTTGACATCAGGTTTTAGGTGGTTTTGACAGGCTCACCAGTACAAACTTCTCAGGTTTGGATTTATGCCAAGGCAATCTCAGAATGACATGAAAACCAAACAAGAACTTAATAGCAGCAGTGCTTGAATGTTATCATTAGATATATAAACGCCNCATTGATGTCAATTGAACTTGGGGTCCTCAGAGACTGCCACCTGTTTTACCCATGGATCTGCGAACACCACATGTTTGAGGTGCCCTACCGCCTAACAGGGTATGCAGTCCTGCTTGGAATCTGGATTTCCCGTACAATTCATTAGAGAGCTAGGCACCTTTGAGAAAGACTCCACCAAACCCAGCTAGGGTGGGAATGCATACAGGACCAGGAAAAGAAATCAACCCTTGGTGCCTAACAGAGTGATCTAGTCAGAGAAATATCTGGAAACATTTCTCCAGTCTAACAGCTCTAAACATTAAAAGAAAAAACCATCCATGCCATATAGTTTATCCTGTTACTTGTAGCTGAATCCGTTTTAAAATGTTCTCTTCTTGGCACTTGTACCCTTCACACAGTAGTAGCTGATTATCACAGCCACTCTTAGTTGCTGTTTATCCAATTGAAACATTTTGTTCTTTTAATCTTTCCTTCTAAGTTCTTCAAGCTCCTTAATCATTTTTGTTGTATGTCTCTGGCTTCGTTGTAATACACAGCTTGCTGGCATTTTGGTACTCTTGATAATAACACTTGTAAGTTAATAGTCATGCCAAGAATGAATCTGTCCAAATTTAGACACGTTTTTAAGATGCCAGAAATCTATAATCCCTTTTCAAACGTTGGTAAGACTGCACCTAGGTTTCTGCATTCAATTTTCCATATCTAAATGCTAAATGTTTTAGACAAATTAGCGACTAATTATCTCAAAATTAAAAAATGAACGGTTCCCCTCACTTCTTGCCAGCACGACATGCTACAAACTTGAGCCAAATTGGCTTTCCCCTACCATACCCAGATTTTTGTCATCTCCCCCAGTTCTCTGACAGAGTTGCTGCTTTCCAGGTCCAAGCTCCTGCCCAACACAGGCAGCTCCTGACAGAGAAGCTGCCCTTGGAAGCTCATCCCAGCAAGGAAGCCTTGTTCTTTTCCAGACAAAGATCATGTGTTGGCTTATTTTCTACATACAAAATGTAACACTTGAATAAGAAGTCCCATTTTATTTACCTTCAACTTTCTAACCTTTCTGGTGATCTCTTTGTAAAATTATTTTACCTTCACTTGACTTACAAAGCTGCCCCACAGCTGTGTGCTCCACACATAGTGAAAAGTGCCTTTAGGGTATTGCTGAATGCTAGCCAAAGCATGCAGTAATTCATGCACTTGTGTAGTGCCTACTCAAAAACAAAACAACCAAAAAAACAGGTAAACTTACAGAAGAAAATTCTTAGCTGTCCTAGCTGAAAACACAATTGTGCCTTATGGCAGCCATTTAAATTCCAGACAGAATGGGTTCTTAGAGGCAGCACACTGAATCACAGGCAGAAAAAAAAGCTGCTTGAGGCTGTCCATTTCTTCTGGCTGTCAGGGTTTTTCAGTTTGGTTTTATAATTTTCTTTGACTCTATAAAATACTTTGACATACTGCTGTAGACCTCTGGCTTGCTATCTATTCCATTTTTTCTGACTAAGTGAGATGCCACTTTGAAAGGCATTGAGGCATCCCTGTTAAATTACACCCAGTTTGTGCAGACAAGCATGTAGTGAATTTACTCTTACTTACTAGTTCAATGTTTAATTCAGTTCAGGCTTGGAAGGACACTACTGACAAAACACCCATGACAGACTAGATAGACAAACCAGGAAGAGGCTTCCAGCACCCGCTGCCGCGGAGTGTCATGCTTACATTGACCTTGCTTGGCGCAGGCAGACACGGGAGCAATGCTCAGAACACATTTCATGCACACATTTACCTGGTACAGGTTAGAGGGCAGCTTGTGCTTTCAGCTCTTTTGATGACTTTGTCCCATTTTTGCAGAAAAGATAACACTAACAGGTTAATTCATTTTGCTCCTCAAAGATAGTTGAACCTGTCTAATCAGACATTCAGAGGAGGGGAAATCCAGGCATCTCAACAGAGCTGGAGAGCTACCAATACAGCAGGTGTCACCCCGCAAAAATGCGGTTTTCCTGCTTCTATGGAATTTTTCTATTTTACAATGTATTTTAAGTCTTCTGTCTAAAATTACTTCAGTTAGAGAGAAGTGAATGTGCATTTCTAAGTTTGGTAATTACTGATTATCGACAGTTTACTTATTGAGCAGTTGCTATTTTTACAGTCAACAAAGCAAGACTTTATGGAGTAAATCAGCAGTATGGTAGGTCAAGTTAAAGAAAGACTAAAAATAAACAGTATAATTGGATTTAATTCAGCCTAAAACTTTATTGCTATGAGAATAAAGTCCAAAATTTACCTGTTGCAAATAAAAATGTTTGGAAATGCATATAGATCTCCAACATTAAAGCTGGAAATTCTAACTTGAATTAGATGATTAAATGATCTGAAACTTTATTCCTTTCTAACCCAGGAAACACAGAAATGATAAATCAGATTTGAGTTGATCAAAACATTTACTAAATTAACATTAAGAATCTTTCAAAAGCTCAAGCCGGTTTTGGTATTTTCAGTTAATAATTCTGATTGCCCAAATTCACAGCTTAATTCTTTTCAAATGTTTTTCTACCAAAAAATTGAATATAATTCTTTCAAACTATGTTAAATTAACTCTTCAATGTTACATGAAAACTTTAAAATGAAGAAGTGCTTAAAGCATTAATTCCAGCTAAAGAAAAACTTACAGTGGAAGAAACTACAAATTAACAAGAGTATTTTTTAAAAAAGGTTATAAATTTTCTTCCAGAGCATATATTTGCATAGGGAATCATTTTATACAGCTGTAGCAATGTAAATACATGAACATTGACAGAACAGCACAGTTCCATTCACAGGTGCACTTGGCCCTCAAAAAGAGAGCAAGGAAACCAGAATTTCTCTGTAAGGCAGCTCTGGCTCTAGTCAGATTTATATTCCTTGTAGCTTTGTCCTTGTCATTGTGTAAGTTTTCCACAATACAGGCTGTTCAAATATTTCAACAGCTAATTAATTGTGTTGATTTATTAGCTTCTGGTGCCTCAGTGCTCCCCATCTCGGGTCCTGGTAGAGTGCTCACTGGGTGATGCTCTCAGCACACCAGGCACATCCCAGCCGGTGCCGTTGGCAGTTGTGGGCGATCAAGGACTGGAAGTCTCTGGATGAGCACTGCAGATCCCCCTGCACCATACCTTGGGGTCAAGGTTTTGGAGGTTCTGGGGACCAAGCCTCCTACAAGGGAGGATTTCCCCCATTTCAACCCAGGTGACCACAGACCCAACTAGAAAAGCACAGCACACTTCAAAGAGAAAAAAAAGCAAAGCAACCGAACCCCTCGACCGACCTGCTGGTACTGACATCCCTCTGGGGTAGCACCGTCCCCACAGGGCAGACAGCCGCTCAGACCCAGAGGAACCCCTGCAGGTTTGCCCAGCAGCAGCCCCTTTCATCTCAGCTATGGAAAATGTGCCACTCTGAATTCCGCCCCCATCTTAACGAAAAAAATTCTACAAATAGACAGTGCTATGAAGAGAAGCACGGCTGGGAGATGGCCAGCCTCAGGTGACATTGTGACAGGGGCAAGCGAGAAGGGTAGAAAGTGTACTCGTACTACAGATATTGTTCTTCAGAGACAAATGATACCAGCAAACACCAGCTCCCTGCCAAGATAGAAATATCAAGCTGCTGATACACGCCTGCCTTTGCTGGTCATGAGTTCAGTGATTTGGAAATGACACCAGAGGAGGGGAGCAGAATTACAGATGTTGGCTCCGATGTTGCCCACAGCAAAGGAGCTGAGGGGTCTATTTATTTTCCAGAAATAGCAGCGTCATTACTAAAAAACTCCAGGATGACATTGAGCTGTTTAAGTTGCACCAGCTTGCCTCTTTTAAAGGTAATAACAAACTTCACCTGGAAACATACTAAATAACAGCCATTTTTCAAACCATAAGAGGCTGAAGTAAAGAAACCAATGTACTCTACAGTCAGGCTGTTTTCTGTATTTTTTCATTTTAGCAAAATATTTACTACATATTTTCACATTAACCAGCAAGAACAACCATTTCTTACTA
This sequence comes from Chauna torquata, assembly GCA_013399475.1. Lineage (NCBI taxonomy): Eukaryota > Metazoa > Chordata > Aves > Anseriformes > Anhimidae > Chauna > Chauna torquata. The sequence goes on along the minus strand of VXAL01013491.1, from coordinate 279,887 downwards.
ATTGTGCTGAAAGACCTTTTCACACAAAGGATACTTAGGAATTCCCATTGAGAAAGATCCTGCATGCAGTTCAGTACATTATTAATTAAATCAGACATGCCAAATGAAGTGAAAAGGAAACACTTAGAGCAACTATCCTGTCAGTCTGAAGTAAAAGGATAGTTGGCAGCTGAGACAGACATTCCTGGAAGAACAGCTTCTGTGGTGCTAATCCAATCTCAAATATTCAAATGCTTTGATTTTCACAGTCATCAAAAACCTCAGCAGACACAAGAAGGGGATGCATTAGCCAGAGAAAGTCAGGGAGTGTTAGAATGACTGAAAAGATGCAAAACTACAGGAGTGGGAAGACCACAGTTTATCCTTAGCACAATAGGATGAGGATGGATCTGCAGTAAGCAGGTCCAACGTATCAAATTTAACACTAGGTGTATAGCACTGCCAGCCTCCCCTGTGTATTTGCAACTGCAACATTTTAAACGAGTAGTTAGCCCACAAGATACATCCTGGCATTTGGAACAAACAGTATGTGCAAGTCTGATGGGGAGTGATTCAAAACGTGAATAAAATGTGCAATGGAGCTCCCAGCGCATGCAGAAGACATCAGGGCTGAGTTACCTGGCTGTGGGGACCGTGGTTTCCCAGCGTTTCCCGTGGGCTGCTTGCCCCAAGTGAATGCAGCCTGTAAGGGGCAGGCAAGGGCTTGGATAGGATTTTGTTTCCTTGAAACAGTTACAAGCTGTAATACCTTTAGGACAATTATACACCTGAGTCTACCTGTGCGCTGTACACAGGCATGCACCCACAGGAGGACACAAGTGGCAGGTAAAAGTCTCTGCTGCTGCAAGAATCAAGCCTTGAGTTCAGTCCTCTGCCGGCTCTTGACACCTGGAGTGAGCAGATCTGTAATAACATGCGCTCACTTGTAGAGGAAGGAGGCTGTGCTGAATACTCACCATTAGGACACAAACCACTTTGTACCAGAAACTGGGACCAGCCAGGTTTGTAAAGAGATTCGCTGAGTCCTAAAACATCGCAATATAGAACAGCCAAAACAAGGATGATAGCTGCCTGTTCCAGGATTTGACCAGGGGTACTTCATGCAGAAACATTACCAAAGCCAGCTGGCAGTATCACCAGGGAGTTAAATCAACCCCCCTGAACATTTTTCTTCAGGTAGTATATACATCCTATCACGCTAAATGCAACCGACTTCTTCCCTTATGAGCAAATTTTCAGCTAATATTTCAGATTAGCAGTTAGGTACCAGTGGAAGTCTACAGATCTTAGCAGCTCAGATTACACCAGACTCTTTTAAGTTCTGTTACAGTTGTCCTGAAGTACACCAAGAATGAGCAAACCAGAAGGCAAAATATAACTGTTTCAGTGGGAAAGCAAAAGTTTTAAAAACAATCAGCTCATTTTCACTCTACTTGTGGTTGTATTTGTAGATACAGATTTTTTTTCTGATTTACACAAACTCTAGATATGCTCATGGAAGACTATGGGTCTTCTTACTGCTCTGGGATTAAAACTGGACTGAATGGTTTAGAGGTTCAATCTCTTTATTTTATTTAAAACCTCAACCTGACAGTGTGGGAACAGAAAATAGGGAAGGATGACATTGTCCATACTTGTGATTAACAGGAATGGAAGAATTTTATTTCAATGCAACAGTTATTTATAGAAGTTGCATTTTATCCAGTCATTGCTTTGTAACACCTGGGTGTTTATCCACTTGTGCAAGATGTTTTTACTGAGCAAAAATTACCACTCTATGCAAATAAAATCCATCCTATGTTATTCAAAAATTAAATTCATGATCTAAGTTGTCATATCCATTATTTTATAATGAAAATCCAGCTCACTTAAGAGTCACATCTTCAAAAAAGAAAACTGTTTTCTGTTATAGGAAGTGGAAGAAACATCCACATGCAGAAGGTAAGCAAATGTTGAACATGCTACTGAAGCAAATGCATGAGTAGAGAGCTGCAACCTCATCTCCTTTTCAACCCGAAACCAAGCCCTGCCCCTCAGCAGCCTGGCCCAGAAGCCCAGGCAGGGGCCTCCTGCCC
>VXAL01013491.1:170923-275101 GCA_013399475.1 Chauna torquata | reverse complement strand
CCCATTTCATTTGGTGTTTGCATTTTACTTGTTAGTCACTAAAGACAGTTCCTCATGGTCCAGCTGACATTCACAGTTTGTTGAGTTTCTCCAGGCTGCAAATGGTTTAAATGTTCTCATTTACTTTAAAAAGGAACTTTCAAAAATTCCTCCTGAAGCAGCATCTGTGTTTGCATATATCTTAATTTCTTCATTGAAGTTTACTTGTTAGTGGTTTTTCCTTCTCCTTACTTCAGTGAGGAAGTCTGAGGCATAAATGCATTTTACTCTGTGCTGTCTTTTTGGTTTAAGGAAGGAATTAAACCTGCATGAGCTGCATGCCATTGCTCTGCACCCCTCTGGCAGTAGCACCAGCACCTCACTGCTTGGCCACAGGCTCAGGACAAGGACTAGGGCTTGGGAACCAAAGCCACAGCCACCAGCTCCCCTGGTGGGACCCTACTGCACATGGAGCCACACAGCAACTGAATCAAAGCTTGCAAAAAATACCTCATCATCCGAATGTCCAACTCAAATATTCTACCCAGTTTTTCTCCTCTGCCTCCCACAAAGAGCAGCCCCACCCTCTGCTAGCTCTCCGCCCACTCTCCCTGGGGATCTGCACTGTTGCAATTCGTCTTCAGAGATAAATCCCACTCCTTCTCAGAGATTCAAATTGAGTTTGGCTTCTATTGCTCTCCTCCCAGCCCATTTTCATTCCTCTTCTTTTAACAGGGAATTCTTGCAAAATAAAAAGCAACACTCAAATGTCAAACCATACTCCCCACTGCTGAAGTTCTGGTGGGGGCTGGCTCAGGGTTAACAATTACCACCAGGTGCTGGTATTTTCAGTAACTATGCATTACCCGCACTCTGGCCATCATCTGCAGGTGGCTGGCTGCAGCACCAAGGCAGCCAGTTGGGAAGTCCCCACTGCTGCCGCACTGCCACAGCCCCGCAAAGCCTTCCTGCAGTGAAACTCAATATCCTTGCTATCATCAGCCCTGCTGAGGCCCCCACCTTTCCCAGCTAAGAATATTCATAAGCAGAGACCCAGACACACCTGTTCCCACTGAGCTCCTGCCCTCTGTACAATTAAAACTTACAAAATGCAAAGTAACAGATTCAGAATAGGTTTCATGAAGATTTGTTTGCCATTCCCCTTGAAGAACGTAAACTTGAAATAAAACAGACTCCTGCCAACACCATTACTCAGGCTTTGTGCAGGTAGAAAGTCAGCAAGGATTTATCAGGTGGCAACAGACAAATGCAGCACAGAGCACCTGGGGCTCAGCTGTGACACCAGCTACCTGCCACCTGTACACCCGTGATGTGGGATCAGGAAATCAGGTAGCAACTCAGACTGGACTAGCCTCTAAAGGTTACAGGAAATCCTTAACACCATCTAGATACACATAGTTGCATGGGGTCTTCTGATTCACAAACCTGAGCTGGGAGGACATTTGAGCTCTGAGGGCCCTTTTCAGCAATTACTCAGGCAGGTTCTCCCAGCAACCCACTTGCATCCTTAGCAAGGCCCTGACATCACTGCAACTTGGTTTTGGGGTGGGGATTTATTTTTGTACTGTTTCTGAAGTACAGCAGCAGAGAACTGTGCACAGGGCAACCATGAAATCAGAAAGCAGTTCTCCTCTCCTGCCCATGGAGATTTCCAGCTTGGGATACAACACAGATAGAGCACAGGGGCCTCAGACTTCATCCACTTCCACCAAATAAGTATCTAAAAACATATTTGGATAGATTGGACACAGTGCCCACGCCACAAGGGAGTTTCCCAGGGGTGCTAAAAGTCCTCCTGATGGGAAATCAAGGCACAAAGCAAGGGTGACCTATCTGAGGCTGCTCCGGAGTCAGGCGTAACACCAACATTCAGAAAAGAGCAGAAGAGCCAACATCTGTAGGAGTTTTCCTGTTCACAAAGTCTGCAACTACATTAATGTTTTTGCATCAATTTGAGTCTATGTTTGTTTTCTTGAGGAAAAAGTATCTAAATTTTATTTGGTTTGAAAATGTTGAAATACTATGCTTAATATGACCGTCAGATTTCAAAAACAGTACTTTTTTTCTTCTTAAAGAATTTGATTTCGAACATATTTCATGTTCAAAATACTATCTACATGTTTCTCAAACTACTTTTTCCTCAGCCTGTTACTTGTAACCAGCAACTAAAAAGCACTAATCATGAGGTTAAATGAGTTAGTAAAGCCTCTGGCACCCAGGGTTGCACAGATCATCCAACCCAAAGCTCAAGAAAAATTCTTGAGGCCCTTTGCTGAAATATATCCCAATTACCCATCTCCACTAATTACTTTCCAATACATTTAGAATAGCAGCCATGAATCATAGCCTCTTCTGCTCATTTTCAGAGCTCGATGCAGTACCGGGGGCTCTCAGGAACATCTTCAGGGAGCACTGAGATAGAACAGCTTCCCCAGAAAGCTCTCTAATGGAGCTGGGAAGAGAGTCTTATAAAAGCAAGCTCATGAATTGATCCAAAGACAATTTTGTTCCAGCATCTAAACAATTCTTTAAAACAGAAACATCAAAACTTAAAAGAAATAAATCTCAAACAAACCTTTCCTCAGTCCAGCAGCTTTAACAAATCACAAGCTTCCAGAGTCTGCACCCCAGTCCTAAGAAACCCTCCCCCTAGCCCATGTGACCCTTTTATACCTCTCTGGGCGAGAGGCACTCGCTCCTGCCCTCCTCTGGGTCACTCGGAATGCCAGGTGGCAGCAGTTAGTCAATTAACCTAATCAACGTTTTTGGTTCATTTGGTTTGGTTGTTTCGTTGTTTGTTTTTTAATCTTGAATCAGAAGCATTTCTAAAACCATTACAAAACTGTAGTCCAAAGCCTCTCCAGAGTTGCAATCCTACAAAAACTTTTAATTTCACACTGAAAATGATTGATAGGCAGCATTTAAAATTACATTTTGAAAATCCCCCAAATTCACACAAGCAGTCTCCCAATTGCCTTTTCTGCAGAAATCAGCAAAACAGCTAGCTACCAACAATTTGATTCCCTTTTAGAAGCATTCACGATCGACAGTTGTTCAAGGGCCCCTCTCCTGAACCTGCAGCTTGCAGGTGGAGATCCCTGCAGCTCTGGCTTGGTGCCTGCAGCAGCCCGCAGAGCAGACACGGCTACGTCGCGTTCACCTGCTCGAGACGCGAGTGGTGACAAAGGCAGACAGGCAGCAAGGGGGCCGTGGTTATTTGCGCCAGAGAACTCTGTGGCTACAAAACGCGAAGGCTGGCAGCCGCAGCAGGCTCAATGCACTGCAAGCAGAGGATGCTGCTGCTCTGCTTGCTCTTGCTTCATGCTCCAGCTCAGACCTCGCAGCACCGGCGAGCTGCCCAGGGCTGTGCGAGCCGGGTGGTGCTGCTGGGCGACCGGCGGGCCCTGGCTCCTTCCTGGCTTCTGCTGCTCCGGGCGCTTCGGGTGGAACTGCAGTTGTTTTTCCTCTGTTTGTTCTGTTCAGATCAGTGACCCTGTAAGAAGCTGTATGGTAATGGTGACAGCTGAGTGGAGGTTTTCAGGATCAATGTTTTAGTTTTGCAGATCTAATGTGGCAAATAGATAGGAGCTGGTGACCAAGCTCCTTCTGCAGACATCATTTTTGTGCCTTCATTCCTCCTCACAGAAATGACATATATCTCTAGTTTGTAGCAAAGTGTAACAACAAATACATTAAGATTGTAAGACATATTAAAATTATGAGACATCTAAACGCTGTATAGGGGTTACCTGTACATCCGAGTGAGACTGAAAGGGTAGGGTGGGGTCTCCCACCACCTTCTACACCTGCTCCAGGCAAATGCTTTATTAGCATTCAAGGCAAACAAACTCTCAGGCTTTTTTCCTTTCCAGATATACCTTTGCTCTGTAATTGAAAATAAAGCTGGAGAGCAGCCGTCGCCCCACGCGGAGCAGCTGGCCTGGAGCAGGGGGCCGAGCTCTGCGCCGGGCTCTGCGCCTCACCGGGCACCACGGCCAGAAGCGCCCGGGCACTGAGTGTGCCCCCCAGCCCCTCGCCCTGTGGCTGTGCCTGCAAACCAGGGCAAGCAGCAGCCCTTGGGGCTGCAGCCTTGAGGTGCTGCAGCTTGAGCTGAGCCAGCTCCTCCAAAACCTTCAGGGCGCCCAGACGAAACCATCAGCTGCTCACGGAGCAGAACCCCCCCTCGCCCTGTGCTTGAAGCAGCCCGATGAGGACAAGCAGCACGGATGCAGGCGGGGGGCTGCGCACATTTTGCTCCGTGGTGCCAGGTTTCATGGTGCTGTGTTTATGGCACAGATGGCATTTTCCGGGAGGCAGCAGTGCCGGGGGCAGGGGCAGGCAGGAGCTGTGTCTGGATCAGCCACCCCAGCTGGAGGCCAGCGGACCAGAGAAGCCCCCAGAATGGTCACAAGGTGCCCCAGGGGTGGTTATGTGGGAGGGTGAGGTTATCGCTCCGCTTTGGGGAGCGTAATGTGAAGGACACACGCGACCAGTCTCTGGTCAGCACGTGCTCAGCTAGGGACTTCGTGGACTTGGTAACATCGTCCTTATGCTTTGGCGGGCACAGTGTAAGCACTTGCTTCTTGTTTCTCCCAGAATGACTTGGTACCCTAAACCATCCCAAGGAAACATGCCAAAAATATGGGATTTATATTGACTTATGTGGGTGAATGCGGGTGCAGAAGGGATCATGCCCGAATTATTTTATTTAGCATTGATCTGAAACATTATGGCCTGGAAACTGCCTTGCCACTGATAGCCAAGAACTGTTGCTGCAAAAATCTTGCAGGAGAAAAGGGAAGTGATTTTCACCACACGGTTGTGTGCGGAGCCCAAAGCTGCAGCATGGACCAACAGCAATGAGACCACCCTTGTAAAGCAAACTTCCTTTTTTTTCCTTTTCAGCATGTTTTCTAGAAGAAAGCCTGTCCATCATATTTACCCCAGTCGTGAAGTCTTACAAATGAGTAGTAATGCACACATTAAAAAAGGAAGAGGGAGAAAGGAATGATCCATGGAAAAAGATTCAGACGCCTTCCTAGGGGTCAGGCTCCTGTTGAAGTTGTTATCCACTGCCACACAGAGGATTCAGACCACGGGTCTGTAATTCACACTGCTAATTTCCACTACAGGTAGCTAATCTTCTGAAATGATCTTCAAAAGCCAGCAGTGCTCTTGGGCTTCTGAAGTTATTGTGCTGCTGCTGAATAAAGCAGAGTAGCTTGTAATTTTCCACGCATGTACTTTGATTTCAAAATCCGACATAGTAGATAAGCGTTAGTTGAAATAATTGTAGAAACTGCTTCCATTAAAGCATCTTTAATACAAATGAGGTATCATTAGCAGCAAGACACTTATTTTATTACAATTGTTTAAGACTTAGGAGTGATTATTGTTGGCACACATACTGAAGTAAAAATCCTTTGACATTATTTTGGTTAATACACTTAAAATATTGTACTAATAGAATAATTAAAGAAAAAGAGAGAAAAAAGTAAACAGAAAGCAAAGCTTAGGCAACCAAATAGAACAAACTGCATCACGCACGCAGAGGCAGCACCACCTCCACGCACCCACCACCCCCGGGCCGCGCAGGGCAGCAGAAAGGCGCGGGGAGGCTCCGAGGCTGCGTGGAGGGGCTCGGGGAAGCCGGAGCACCAAGCACACGTGGTGGCATGCAGGGACGCATGAGGGCAGGAAGAGACGAGCAGGGAGAGCGTGTAGGTGTGACAGCAGCGTGGAGCGAGAAGAGCAGCGGCACAGGCAGGGGTGGCTCAGCCCTGGCCACGGCAGCGGGAGGAGAGCGCCCTGCCAGCAGGTGGGCGGCAGCGACGCGGCTGCAGGGGACAAAGTCGCAGCTTGGAGGGATATGAACACGATTGGCAGCCATGTCTTCGGTGGCCTAGGTGACATGCTAGCGGAGATAATTAGTTGTTTAAATTTAACGTCAACAAATTTCATTTTTCAGTGAGGGAACAAAAGCACCAGATTGCAGGCAGATGCTGTGTGAACTTCTGTTGTGTTTGCTGTGACTGTACAGAGCTGCACAAGGAAAAGGATCTCCAGATGCTGAATGCAGCCTGCTATGAGTTTAAAGAAGAATTGCAAGGTCAGGAAGGAAGGAAGGAAGGAATGAGAAGAAAAAAAAAAAGAAAAAGAAAAAAGAAAGAAACAGAAACAGAAACAGAAAAAGAGAGAGAAAGAAAGAAAGAAAGAAAGAAAGAAAGAAAGAAAGAAAGAAAGAAAGAAAGAAAGAAAGAAAGAAAGAAAGAAAGAAAGAAAGAAAGAAAAAGAAAGAAAGAAAGAAAGGAAAGAAAGAAAGAAAGAAAGGAAGAAAAAAGAAAGGACGAAAAAAGAAAGAAAGAAAGAAAGAAAGAAAGAAAGAAAGAAAGAAAGAAAGAAAGAAAGAAAGAAAGAAAGAAAGAAAGAAAGAAAAACTTCAATCCTCAATTTAATCTACTGAAAAAAAATCAGGCAGCCAAAAAAAAATCAGTGTAAGATTCTCTGAACATGGAAATTGGGACACCTGCAGACAAGGCTTTTGCAAGCGAAGATCACCTCGTTTCTCCCTGTGCTGCTCTGATTGCAGTGAGGGAGCTCAAGATATCTCCTGGTGCTCAAGGAGATGTGCAGCAGTTCCTGCTTGTCTGATTGCTGAAGTGTGCTTCGCTCGTGGAGCCGCTCGCGGCTATCCCAGCACAGACTGCACCATCCTGCGCTGCCCCATGAAGTCCTGGATTTAATGCCTGCTCCTGATTTCAACCTCCCAGGGCTAGCAGGAGGCCACATGGAAACATAAAATGTTTCCCTGGAAATGGATTCTGGTAATGTCAACGTTTTATGTGCCATTTAGATGCTGTTTCTAAGCAAGCTGTCAGTAAGAAACAGTTCAAAATCCAACCTACTGCCTAAATAATAAAGAAAGGAATTCTGAATAACAGTGCCAGGAAATCAAATTAAAAAATCACCACTTCATTAATATAAAAAGGAGTCTAGTGGACAGCGAAACTGGCATCTCTGAACAGTAAGGTGGGAAGATAAACTCTAACAAGGGGCATAGCCATGGGTTTTCAGAGAAGAAAACCTTCACCCATGTGTCTTTCACCATCCAAGACTGGCTTCATCTGGTGAATACCAAATGTGAGCTCAGGGATCTTGTGCTGGTGGAAATCAGAAAGCAGCTCTACGGGAAGAGGCTGGGGCTGCTGTGGGCAGGCAGGGCAGCAGCTGGCCCCAGCCCAGGCTGCGTGAGCGAGGATGGGCAGCCAAGGAGCCGACCCAAATCCACCGCCTGCCGAGCAAGGAACTCCTCCATCCCTCTGTGAACAGGTGGAAGATTTTGAAAGTATCCCCTTTATGCTTCAAAATAATTTTTTTAAAGTTATTCTAAGGTTGATAAACCTATTTTGCCAGTGTTACATTTTCATCGAGCTGAAGAGCAGGCGGGAGGAAGCAGTGTATTGTGCTGTCACCTTCAGCTGGTGTGCCGGGCACAGAGGTACGCTGCTGCGGCAGTCAGCGGCACCTGGGAAGTCACAGAGAAACTGCGAAACATCCCTGGCAGCTGCCGTAAGCAGCAGCCTGCTTTGAGGAAAACAGGGTCTTCCTCATGTCGCCCAGAAGGCCAGTCGGTGCTGGAGAATGTGCCCACGGCTCAGCCAGACCACCACTGGAGCCTCAGCCAGCCACGCATGGGAGCTGATGCAGAAGAGCACATTGCTCAGCACCCGGAGCAATGTAAGGTTGCAACTTTGCAACATAAACACCTTTAACCTTGTAGTTGTGTGTGTAGATATATATATATATCCATCAGAAGAATGACAGTACAAATCTAGATATTTACAATGCAAAAATCCAGCTGAGGAAGCTGAAATACAGTCTAAACCCTGTCAGTGTTCAACCTTGGGAATCACTTTGTCCAGGCTTTGATCACTCCTTTGCTCTTTTCCAGTTCTCTTAGTTAACAAATCCAGTATTTATCTTTCTGACTTGAACATCCCATGTGTAATGAGCGACATTTTGATTTTACTCAGATTTAAAATATGTGGTGGCCTAAATTGAAGCTGGAAGACTAGGCATCAGCACCCAATTCTCTCTGTGCACAACATTCAAAAGAAAAACCGTTACAAACGGATTCCTTAAAGGCAGAAGTAAAAAAAAAATCACATAAAATTAAATTAAAATAATTTAGCCTAATCTGCTGTTAAACAATTAAGACTTTGCTAAATCAGGGATAAAATATACAGAAAAATGAAACTAACCCATGTGCAATATTGAGCCATTTCAGAATTACCAGTAATTTAATTGAATACGTTTTAATGGTTTGTTATCAGCATGATTGTTGAGGATTTCTTCAACGTCAGGAAGGTAATCAGAGTAAGCACCAGAAATACACACCCCACCTGAATCAATTACACCATAAAACTGAACTTAATGAAGAGACATTTTCATATTTTTGTTTTATTTGAAGTTGCTTTATTTGCATGTTAATATAAACACGTGCAGCTAATTTCAGAAAGCAACTCTGCATGCATAATGCTGCCCGATCTGCGGAGCCTGTGCTGTGCGGCAGTGATCACGCTCGCGCTGGGCTGCTCGGTTGGAAGGCTCGGCCGGCACCAGCTCCGCCAAGGGAGGCCAGCACCTCCTCCCCGCACGCAGCGGCACCCCCGCAGGAGCTGTCGCCTGCTGGGCCCGACAGGGCGCTGAAGCCAGGCTGGTCCGCTTCCTACAAAACAGCTTCCCCAGGAACTCTCGCTGATCAACTATACACATGCCTAAGAAAGTCTTCGGTCCCTATGAAAAAGAGAGGAGAGTCGTCCCTCCAGCCTGAAGAAATCTGAGAAACGTGTCTGAGAAATGTACTCCTTCTAAAACAAATCTTAATTTTCAGTGGTGCAAATAATTCAGGGAAAAAAGTTTTCTGCATAGTTCCAAATGTGAATTCATAAAAAAACCTTAGACAGGTACATGTTACCTGCTTCCTATTCAGAATTCATGCTTTCCACTGTGGAAGTCGTCATCACCCAGCAGGATGGAGTCCCCCACTAAACATGTGCATTTTCTCTATGAGATGAATCCCCTTGTCACCTGCCTCTGCCTATATGTGAGCACCAATCTCTTATTTTTACTCTGTTTTAACTACAGAATGGTTATTGCCTCCCAACATATTTGCTCTCCTAAGACACTGCTGCTCCCTGACAGGAGGCCAATGCAATCTGCTGTTATCGCTGTGTGCGTGTGGTCCGAGCCCTCCATGCAGCCAGGGAAGTGAGCGAGATACCTGCGGGCTGAGCCGGGCTGCAGGGCATGGCTGCTCGGCCGAGACATGGGAGAAGCGGGGAGGCTGCGGCGTGGCGAGCAGACGGCTGGACGGGCAGGCTGCCGCCTTTGTCACCGCAGCAAAGTCACCGCATGCACTCAAATATATGAAGAAATAATGGAGCATGAGTTTAAAATAGTCCAAAAGTCAAGGAAAAACTGACACCGCACTTACTAATGGGTATGATTTATTGAGCAGCATTCTTGAAGCTTTATATCTTGACAGCAGAGTTTATAGTGCTCTCCTGTAGGACAGGGAACATAGAAGAGTTTTATTGCCTGTGACAGAAACATCAATGTTTTTAAGCTTGATTCAGATGTGTTGGGTGGTCCTAAATGCTAATTGTTTATTAAAAAAGGTCTTTGTGTGTAAACATACAACATACAAACATATAAACAGAAATGTGACAATGTGATTTCAATGAGTTAGAATATAGGTAGGATTCAAAGGTATAGGTAGGAATTCAAACATAGAGGTAGGAATAAAAGCAGGATTTTAGGATATATCTTCAGAGGCTCAGCTATGTCTTCTATAGATGCCCTGAGCCACATTCAGTTAGCTAGCTCAGATTTTGCTAACTTTGTGGATGAGAAAAGCTCAGGCTCCATATGGACTCCACTTGGAGAGTTGCCCACATTGCTGGGTTGGTTCTGCACAATTTGCTAGAGCTTTTGCTGGTGCGAGTATGCTATTAGCTCCATGGGACCTGGCTGGTTTAACACCAGCTCAAGTTTGTCTGCTGGAATTACAGTATAACCATGCCCTTCAGCACCTGTGTCATAAAAGCTTAACGCTTATGCCTAAGTTAAATTATTAGGTATAATTCCACCCATTTGGCCAGTGGAATGACTGAGTTCAGAGTAACCTCTAAGGTTACACCACCACTGAGGTTAGAGGATGTTACCAAACCCAGTGCAAGGAAAGAATCTCCGCCTATCAGAAAAAGCAGAGGATGAAGACAGTATACTGCATAGCTTGTTTTTCTCTAGATTCATTTAGTGAAAGTTAAGTATTTGTGTCTCCTGGCACTGAATCAGACAGTCCTGTTTTATTGAAGGGTAAAAACAGGCAACAGGAAAATAACCTGCCCTGCAGTGACTGAGGAGACCTGATCTGGACTTGCAGATTCGTTACAGGCTGAAGCAGGAAATACAGCTCGTTTGCCCTGGTGGTCACAGTTCAGAACACCTGAGCCCACCAAAGCAAGACTTTGGTTAAGCCCTTCCTTACTAAGGTGGCAGTGCCCCAGTGGCTGGAGTCTGGGAGAGGAGGGAACATACTCCATGACCATGCCCAATGGATCAGCCAGCACGTCTCTACAGAAACCACGCGCTCTCACTAGGTTCAATAATATATTAACAAATGTATTAATCTATCATCCATTGTGCAGCCTTGTTTCACACCTGAAAGCAGCACCAGGATGCATGTGACCCAGCAGCACAAAGCCAAGAAGAAAGCCATTGCCAGCACCTCATTTTCATACCTCGGGGCTCTGCTCCGTAGCAAGGAGCAGGAGATGGCAGCTCCACCAGCAAGCTTGAGCAGAAGAGAAAGCTTCAAACAGATGGCTTCAATTAGGGCCCCGGCACTGAATGTGAATAATGACTATGCAGCTGACACAATATTAAGAGCATTGTTAATGCTGTTAATTGTTAAAGAGGAGCCTGCTAAGCAAGGATGGATCACAGGTCATCAGTACCTGCACAAGCGCGTTATTAACTACCAGGGAAATGGCTTGAGGTTAAAGCTACAGAATGAGGGTCAGGTTTTGAGACAGCAGTTGTGTAGCAGGTGAATTAATACCCAGCAGAAGATGTTCAAGGGGTGGATATGACTGCAGCATGCAAATCACCAAATTCTGTGATTCAATCTCCACCCAAAATTTACTGATGTTTGTTGCTGTGTTAACACTAGACAGCTTTAATATTTGTTATTTACTATTTAACTTATGTTAAATACCTCTGCTTGACAATCACTAGGCCAGGTGATCAGTATTTTGTTTCAGTATAAAAAACATAAAAATTACCCAAACAGTAAGAGTATTCATTCCATCCTAAGCTCAGCCATGCAAACTAGGATCTCTTTCTCTCTCTGATTTCAGGTGCTATTTTTCTCTTACTCTCCGGCTGGTGAGACGAGTTACATCATTTTCCTATTGCTTTGATATCGTTGATGTTGCTAACAACAGCTGCAAAATAGGAAGAGGCTATATTATATCTGGATCTTACTCTAGGTTTTCCTGAGAGCTTACCACTCATAGCTGGGAGCAGTGGGAGCCTTCTGGAGTCTGAGAATGTTCATTCTTTCCTACATGCTTGAAGGTCACATCATAAGTGTCTGTGTTTCCAGAAGAACTCAAAATCACTTCGGACATGTGAATGGAAGAGCTGCTTTGAAAATATGGCTCCAGCACTGCCTGCATAAGACTTCAATATTTAACTCATAAAAGCCTCCTGCTGTTCAACAAATTTTGCAAGAAGTGCATGAGCTGAGGCTTCTCTCTTCCATGGCACGTGTGCCGCTGAGGAGCACTCATTGCTGGGGAGATGTGAAGAATGAACAGCGAGGGTAAGGTCTAGGAGATGTCAGTTATTTAAGACACCTCGAAGAGCCTGTGAAATGAAGGGTAGCAGTATATCACGTTTGATACATAATAAAACACAGAGAAGCAGCATAGGGAGCTGAGATAGCACGCCCCTGACCCAGTTTCCCACTGCAGGCGCAGTCCTGCCGCTCCACACAGCAATCACGGAAGTGAAAAACGGGGGGGGCCTTGCCCAGCTCTTAAAAGGCAAAGGAAACAGTTTTCTGTAGTTCATCTGGCTCTTTCAGCCGGGGGGGGTGGGGGGTGGGAAAGAGAGAGATAAAAATGTGGAAGGAGCCAGGTTTACCTTTTCCCTGCTGACTCCCGCTGTTACGCTCTTCTCAGCTGCTTACAGCTCGGCTAAGCAGGCCACTGGGACTGAAACATCTCGTTCTGTGCTCTTCCTTGAGGTCCATTTGTTTGTCTGAAAATTTTTAGTCATGTATTGGACATTTCTGAAAATAAGTTTACTAAAAACTCCATTGACCTTTTTTCTACAGAACTGCCCAGTTTTCCCCAGGCTTCCAGCAGGACCCTGAAGCTCAGGAGGGATTCCCAAGGTGAAGCTGTGAGCACTGTGAACCCCCCAAGTCTGGCCCTTGGGGGAAAACGAGGAGGAGTTTGCAGGTCACCAGAAAGCATTGAAGATTCAGCAGCTGCGTGTCCAAGGGCTCCCTCCCCGAGGTGCCACCTGCTCAGGGCCATGCTGCCCAGTCCCCTGGGGTGGCCACGGCCTCTGCCAGCCCTCGCCGCATGCAGACACCAGCCCTGCTGCCGCCCTGGGGCACTCAGTGGGACTACGGCTCCAGCCAGTGCAGGGTGCCCGCGCCCAGCCCGTGCAGGAGGGACGGGGTGGACTCACGTACCATGCCCTGCACCTACGGCAGGCTGAGGCGCTGCGTGGAAGGAGAGAAAATTGAAGGGCAGGAAGAGGTGGCATTCCCAGGATGACAGCAAGAGCATCGTTCTGCTGTGGCGATGCTCAGGATGTGGGGTGAGATCTCCTGCCTGCTGCTGTCCCTGCTGAGGGTGGACAACCCAGCCTGAGCCCCGCTGCAGCACCCACGGGCTCTGCCGGCCCCCTTCAGCATGGGTTGAAGCTGACTGAGGTGGAACGGGTCCATCGTTCCTGGCCTGCCTGAAGTTTTCACCTTGCACCTCACCCGCTTGTGCCCTGCGTGTGGTGGGACCAGTGCTCAGGCTCCCACCCGGCTGCGCCCGCACGCCTGGAGCCGGCTGCTTCGTGGTGCCCAGGGCCACGCTGCGGCCTTCCAAGGCACGAGGTGAATGAAACACTCGAAGCAGGGGAGGGAACCAAGATAAGAACGTAATTCCTGAGCCTATTTGCTCAGCTCCTGCTCATTTAGACAGAAGTATGTCTCCTCATTTGGGGAAAAGGAAAACACCAGGCCCCAGACAACCCAGCTGGTTGGGTTTTCGTTGTTTTCTAATGATAGAACTCAGACCCAAATCTTTTCTTTCTTGAACTTGACATTTTTTGCCTTTACATTCACTTCTGAGATGAAAATCATGCAGGTTTGGGAATCGTAGACAAATTTCTTGGAGGTTAGGACTTGATAGTCGTGGAAGTTGCAGGTTGAAATATAAAGACGTGAAAACAGAGATGTTCTGGCGTGGAAGCGATGGAATGCATAGGTCAGGAGTATGGAGGGAAGGTCTCTGACTGACTGCTCCGAACCTCTGCCATGTTCTCCTGTTCTCAGCTTTGCTTGGGCTGATCAGCACTGGGTATACATTAAGGTAAAGAAAGATGGAGCTGCAAAACCAGTGCCAGCCATTAGCAAAGAAAAAAAAAAAAACCAAAACGATTGGATAAACAAAGCAGTTGGGTATTATTCAATAGACCGTTAATGCTACAAAGACACAAAACAGGCATGAGGGAGTCATGTCTATAATCAAGTTTTAAAAAAAGATTAGGGTCAGAATGAGATGAAAGGCCAGACTTACATGATTCTCTCCGCTAGTTAGGAGAATTACATGTCTCACAATGGAAGAACAAAAAAAAAGTGGGGAGAATAATTACAGTTATTTGGGAACAATGAGAAATCTGGGAAGAGAAATCTAATATTTTTTCTCCTTTTTAAGCACAAAGTCCAGTTGTTTTAAGTCTAGGTTAACTTCATACATTTATTTCCCCCGCCTCAGAAGTTTTTGGGCTGGGAACAAAGTGAAGAAAAGAACAACTTGTATTTTTAATCCATTCCTGTTTCAGGATAACTATTACAAGGAATCAGATAGGGCATGAAGTTATAGTCTTAAACGAGGCTGACGCTTTCCTTTTTTCCTTCTTTCCCAGAACCAGCAGGCACTCCTGTCCCATTGCAGAACCGCACCGCTCGCTGCGATCCAGGCTTCTCCCGAGGCGGATGGTGCCTGGTCCTTCCCTGCAGCCATTTACCCGGCCAGGCACACAGCGGGAAGCAGCGGGCAGCTGCAGCGTGCTGGGGACGAGGGCTGGAAGAGCAAAACCCTGCGATGAGCTCCCTGGGGTTCAGCCCTGCGGGGCTGGGCTGAGGACGCTGACCAGGAGCACGGTGGGTCCCGTCTGCGCCCAGTGCTCGCGGGAAGCCGGGTTCCCATCCCCTCGCCCTTCTCCAAGGAAGGATTTCACACGCTGCCGGGGAGCCGGCTGCATTCGTCCCACTTCATGTCCTGCCCTAAGAGCAAAAGCTCTTCTGTAATGAACCTCTCTGCTCTGCTAAAAATAAATGCAAGTAATATCACATGCCATCCTGGGTAACCAGAATTAATAACTTATTTCTTCAGAGTCAAGTGCATCCCATGTACAGGAGGGGAAATAACTGTAACCTGGCTTCTGATTATAATAGAAGATAATGGGTCTGTTCCTGGGCCCTCCTTGTATTTCACTGTCTCCTCCTGCCATTAGCTATTTACTGCACACTCATTGAATCGTACGTCAGATTTCATTATCAAAACCAATAACTGTGTTTTGTTACCAACCAGGGTATGTTGCACTCTGCCTGAAAAAAAAAAAATTTGGCATTGTATTTCTCATAATAAGTTTTAATTGAATTTTAGCTCTCTGCCTTTTATACTTCATCTTAGGCTTTATTGGGTTTAATTACAAATCCATAGCTATTTGTTATGTGGCTCTGGTTTGATATCTTGCACTGACAATTATATTTTTATTCAAAGAAAAGTAAAGTAGGAAAAAATATCAAGACAGGCTTATTGTATGATCTGATTAATTGAATTCCAGTTTTATGTGCATTTATGAATGATCACATGCCAAAAAATGACTTGAATATTAGATCAGAGTGCACTTATTCATTTTAATTGGTTTGCACAAGTGCAAGCCACTGTAATGATAGATCAGCTGTGAAAACATACAGCAATTGGGGCCCTCAGTGCCTCAATTCTGATGTCTCCTAAAACTCCATTTGTTTCTTTGAAATCCTTCCACACTAAGGAAGAGAGGTAGGATGGATGTTAAAACATCAGCTCCCTCTTTTAAAGAAGGCAAAGACAAAACATCAGTACCTCTGCTATGTTCTCTTCTTTTCACAGCTGCAGTCTGGTTTTAATTATTCATAGCAACACTTACTAGCAAATAAGGTGTCGTGTTTTTGCAGAAAAAATAAGTCTTAGAAATAAGACTGTAGCTCGCTGCCACTAAACCTATTTGAAAACATTGAGCAAATTTGCACAAAACTAATGCTAATAGCAAACAAAACCCAATCTTGTCTGTGATGGCTGAGCAAATCCATTTCACTGCAGATTTGCCACACGGAGCACAGTGCTTGGTGGCACTGCTGGCAGTGGCATCACCAACTCAGTGCCTGTCGGTTGCACACCAAGGTCTGGGCTGATGAGCTGCACACATGTCCCACAAGCTGTTAGAAAGAGCAGGAGCCTGTGGCAGAGGAGATCTAAATGTGTATCTGAAATCTGAGCAAACACCAACCTCACAGCAAATCCGTACGTGCTCCTACCCTATGCAACTGCACTGGCTTTTCACCAAACTTTGAGTTTTGTTAAAAGTAACTTGGGGTGCTCTAATTTGAAGCTCTGATGCTATGTTGTGCTACTGTGGCTCAGCACCATCCCACAGCAGGACGTAATGTGACACGGCACTGAGAAATACAACCTGACAAACTAGTGGTCGTGATAAGTCTTGCTGGAGAAAGCAAATTTTACTATTTGCTTTCCTCATCAGCCACCACTAGATACACTTTGCCAAGTACTGAAACTATTTCATCACCCCAGTTTCATCACATCACATCACATTAACTCGAAACTGGGCACAGACAAACACTAGGACGTGAACATGCCACACTGATGCTCTGAACCAAGACCAGGGGTACAAAAAGAGATGCAAAGTCCTTCACAGAGTCTGGAGCATTGGAATGATAGAAAAATGTATCATTTATCACCACAAACTGATTCAATGCATAAAAAAACAAACAAACAACAACAACAACACAACCATTTCTTTCTCAGCTCTTAATATCTGCTGGAATAACAGAAAAGCAACCCCCCAGACACACACACCGTGTATTTGGCCTTGCTTCCAGATGACAAGTTTATGATATTGAGCCTTCGTTTCAAATCAATATTCCTAGTTGCTCCTTCGGCCTGCACTTATTGACCACAGGTATACTTGCAGCTTTCTTATTTGCAAAATGCAGCCTATTTAGTGAATGTTCACAAATGATGACTTTGAGGGAAAAGTAAAGTTCGTTACTCTCAGATTCACTCAAGCGTAAAGCATAAAGAACTCAAGCCAGAAAAATGAATCCAAACCTTTTTTCTCTGGAAAGCTGAGGGCAAAAACCCAGATAGGGATATTCTATGACTTGGAAATTTGAAACCCCCTGGAGGTTTTTATTTTAGCTTTTTTTTTTTTTTAAGGCTTACTAAACAAATCTGTTTGGAAGGGTGTTTGGCATATCAGTGAGAATTGTGTGTCACAAGCACTGACCTAGATCATAGCAAATTCACTAAGTAAAAAGTAAACTGTACACTCTTATTAAGTAAAGCTGTTGTGACCGTTTGATTGCACTGACACTGTGCTGGCACCGCACCAGTGCAGTGGCTTTGCAG
Source organism: Chauna torquata (assembly GCA_013399475.1). Taxonomy (NCBI): domain Eukaryota; kingdom Metazoa; phylum Chordata; class Aves; order Anseriformes; family Anhimidae; genus Chauna; species Chauna torquata. The sequence continues at coordinate 258,110 of VXAL01013491.1, read as the reverse complement.
AAATTCCTCCTGCTCCTCAGTGATGCAGGGGGGCCAGGCTGCAGGTATCGCACGGCCTTGGCATTATGGATGGAGAACAGACATCCAGGCCCTTTTCAATAAGTGCTGCTTTTAAAAGCAACCCCTCAGCTGCATTCCAGCAAAGTTAGACAATATCGCGCATTTTCTCACTATTTTTGTAGCTCTTTCCCAAGCAATTTCTTGTACAGACACAAGCCTCCCGCTTGCGCACAGCAGCGCCTGCGGGCACCAGCGTCCTAACGCAGCCTGGTCCTCTGCAAGGGCACCCGCCTCTCGTCTGACTTCTTGGGGCTGGTTTGGCAGTGCCTGTGTCGCTCCCTGCAGGCACAGAGGGCATTGCCGTGCTACCATCCACTCTTTTCAGTCCAGGATTCACTTTTCCATATAAAACAACACCTGTCTGCAGGAGGCAAAGCAGTGGCTGGTGCTGTGCTGGCACTGCGGTCCCAAGTATTGTGTTGGTGCTGACCATCAGGAGAGCAAATCATATCATGCCTTCAAGAATAGCCAAAACACAAAGTAGAGGGAGGTTTAAAGAAAAAAGCACAAAGCTTCTGTGGGTTCATGACCATCTCTGGAATCCCAACAAGGGAAAGAAGTGCAAGTGGAGTCACCTTATAACCTCCATTGTTTTGTTTGCTTGAATGCAGCAGGAGAGATACCTGGAAGGGCTGCGCAATCCATCAAAAATAAGAACATATTTGGTTCTTACCAACTGTACACAAATCTAAAGGCTCTGTAGAGTTTAAATGGACGGGTAATGAGGAGTCACGAACAGTATCTGGACAACAACAATTTTAAAACATTGAGGGAGCAAACTATGTGCTAGGTGTCAACGTGGCTTTGTTCCAGCAGCTCTTGGCAAGCTCTGAATGAAATAACTTTTCACCTGCCCTGGACCAAAGCCTGATGTGCTGTGCTGGTGAACCCTGGAAAAAAACCGGCACAAACAAGATGTGTCCACCTATTAAACATTTCAGGAAAAACTGGTCTTTATATGGTAGCAACCAGAAAAGCGAGGATCAGTCAGGGAAAAGTGACACCGATGGAGATGTCCAGCGTCAGACATGTGCAAAGCAAGGTGGCCGCTGGCAGTCCCCCCGCGGGCAGGGGGTGCAGGCCCTGTAGCTCCCCAGCAGCTGCCCCATCGGGTGCTGGCGGCTCTGCTCCTCCTCCTCCCCCTGTGGAGGTCATCTGAGGGCATCACTGCATTGGTTTTCTGAATGAAGCTTTGGTGGAAAAAAAGAAGCCTCTCAAAGATCAAGCTATATTTCTGAAAAAAAAAAAGCATTGGGGGAAAGTCTGTATCGTGGCTTTCATGAGAGGTAGTAGTATCCTGTGCTAAAAAATTAAATGCAAGCAAGTCAGATTTCTAGGCTCTCTGCAATAACAAGATGAAAGAGCTGAGAGAGAGAGAGAGAGAGAGAGAGAGAGAGAGAGAGAGAAGCAGAAAACTAAAGCCAAGCACCCAGATGCATTGGTCCCAATGAGAAGGGAAAGGGAGAACTGCTGGATCCTACCAGACTTCCACAAGACCTGCCAGTGAGCACACAGACCTGTTACTGATGCTCTTAAATTCATTTTCTGGAGGTGGATTCACATCCCAATAGAGACGAGTCCACAAAAAAAACCTATGCAGGGATTTGGAGGAAGATTCTCTCCCATTAGGAGTACAAGTCAGAAACATCCTGTTTCTATAAGACAAGATGTTCTTATCATATCACTAGAACACAGTTTAAAAGCACATTAATAGAAATGGAATAATCAAAATACTATGAACCTCTGAATCAAAATGAGCACGCAACAGCTAAAGAAATGTAATACTTTCTTCAATTGGCTTGCACTTCACAGTGAAATATTTAATGTTTTCTTCGCCCACTCTCAACAACCATCAATTTTACCTGCCATAGTCCTGACCTAACAAGAGTTCTGATCCTCAGCTTCTCAGACTTGAGGATCCCAAAAATAAACATTTTGCAGCTGTCACCACTATGTGGAAAATAAGCTTTTTGCAACTGGTACTGGGGTAGTTGCCCAATTAATTTTTCAGGCCCTATCAGCAGCAGTGGAACAGAAAAGAAAGCTCAGAGATCTACCAGTTTACTGTGCTTCAGGAGTCAGTAAAAGTCGACTCAAACCAAAGTAAAAAGTGCCTGAATATTTATATGCAGGATGGTTTCAAGGGATTTTTTTGATTGCTTTGAGGTTCTCAGACTGAGAAATTTGAATAGCTTTTGTACCTTGGCAGAGATATTCTACAGAAATAAAGTAGAATTGTTAGATGTTGCCATCAGCATAAGCTTAAGGAAACAAAACATGCTAAAATACACCTGGGACAAGAAATGGAGAAAAACCAATGTTTCCACGGTGTTCCTGCACACCGGCCCTTGCTCTCCTCTTCCCCTCCCCTTGGAAGATGCTGGAGGTCACCCACAACCCGCGGTGGGCAGGGTGAGGGATGGGATCCAGAGCAGGGCACCTGTGCCAGCAAATTCCTGGGCCACATGAGCTCACACAAGAGGCCTGGGAAGAAAAAGGTAAAGCTGCTGTTTTCTCTTTGCGTTTCCCCTGGCAAGTGCTCATGTTTTGCCTGTGAATCTCCTGACAGATCTTCCTGGGTGTCAGAAGAAGAGGGGTGAAAAGCCACCCATCTTCAGACTGAGATCCAAGCATGAAATTTGCTGGTGGGGTTCTTACCACTTGCGGTTTCATCTCAAGCATGTTGAAAGAGGAGATATAGCCAAAGGCATACCTTAGTTACAGCAGCAGCCTTTTTCACAACCCTTTTTCCCTTTCTTATCCAGAGAGATGTTCAATCTGTTGATCAGGAATCGTGGTTACCGTCTGGACCAGGTCTTCACAGCAAATAGCTTCCACAGAGCTGGAGGAGTGAGGAGAAGATCCAGTGCTGTCTGGTACACACTGGCAGGTGAAACGATGCCTAGGGAGGTTACAGCTGCTGGTGCGTTTGGTCATCCCCAGGATACGATTCTTCCATCACCAGCTCACAGAGCTCAAGAGCAAAGGAGCTGCACAGTGGTGATGAACAAATTTAAGGGGCAGCCTTAAGCCCCAGAAAAGATTTATGGTTGTTCTATCCAGGAAAAGAATCTTAAAAGCAATTTTACAGAGAATATTTTACTGTATTTTTTCTTCTGCTAATTGACGTCCATAGCATGCAATAACACACAACAGTTTATTTCCCCTTTAGTGGAACAGAAGGGAGAAAAATTACTGTGTTATTTGCTTTCATAAGTTAAAAAAAATCCACAGGAACAAAGAAACTACCTATTAAATTCTTGTTGTAACAAATCATCTGACACTGAACAGCCAGAGCCCTACTGGTTTTCAGTGGATGACTACATGCCAGTCCAATGGCAGAGATGATAATTTCCCAGCTTGAGATGGAAAGTCCACAGCATCTCCTCCAGAGCCTGTCAAAGCCCCTGCGAGCAGGGCTAGGGAGAGGGGGCAGGAAACAGAGGAGCTTGGAGATGACAAGAAAAAATAGAGCCTGCAACTGTAAGTGCATGCTCAGTAGTGTCTGGTTTATTGCTAATAGTAGCAGCCTTTAACAAGTGGCCAATTTCTGCCAACCTAATTTTTTCAACACTTGAGGCACTGCATATTTTAAAAAAATCCAATTATCAACCCCAATTTAACTGCTTCTCTCTTGGCATGACAAGATCACCATTGATTTGCCAATTATTTTCTCTTTAACAGGCAGGGGGGTCATATTATGAGGTTTAGAAGCAATTGCCTTTATTCTCAGCTTCACAACTCATACTGCTGCAACACTTTGAGGAGACGGGAGGCTCTGCAACGCGAGGGCACCTTCGTCCTGCCGCTCCCAGTGCGGCTCCAGCCACACACAAAGTACGGGAACGCCTGCTGGACTGCCAGCAGCTTTGGGAGGTCCTCAGTAAGCTTTCACCTTCAGACAGAAAATTGTCTGTGACCTAAAACTCACGAACAATGAAATGATCCTGCTTGCTCAACACAATGAACTCTGAAAAATGCTCTGTGCTCCCCCACAGCTGAGCGCACTGAAAGGTTTGCTCACAACCAAATATTTCCCAAGAAAAAGCTGAAATACAGTTTGATAAGTCAGAACGTATACCTGCTCGCGGAGACGCGGGTGGAAGTTGGCGTGTTGCCCTGCTGTCCCTCTGGTGTACTTCACACGGGATGGGCGTTACTCATAACACCCGAGCAGTTCGGGGAAGAACGCTGCACGCGTGCTGCGTGGATTGCTCTGCCGGCACAGCCAGCGCTGCTGCAGGGCTCAGACAGCAGCACATCCCAGCTCGCAACCTGACAGAAGAAAACGCACTGCTGTGGAAGTGCAAAAATTCTCCCTACGCTTCCTCTATTCTTCTCAGACCAGCTAGAGATGGCACATACCCTATTGCACAGGCAAATGAGGTAGCTGGTATGGATGCTACAAAAATCTCAGATTCTGATTGCATTTGCTGTTCACCCATGAAAAGTTCAATTTTCTCTGGCTGTTGGGAGAATTCAAGGATTAAAATTCCTCCAAGACATCTACATGTGGTTGCTGCTTAAAGTGGGAGCATCAGCACAGAGCAGCAGGTATCAGGCTTGCAGGAGAACGTGATATGGTGCTGGTCACTGTTTTCTTTAGGTTTTGATGGCATTTTAACTTCTCCCTTTACTTTTCGATTGTATCTCTTGATATCACACCTACAAGAGTCATCCTGGATACCAAGTAGGGAAAATGGTTTTGATCATCTTCGATACCATGTAGGGAGAATGGTTCTGGCCCTGCTGAGGATCTGAGATCTGCCTGTTTGTACTTAAATGCCATCCAACAGTGCAGGACTCATGGTTTTATTTTTATTTTTTGCTGGTTGTTTGTGGGTTGCTTGTTAAGTGTCATCCGTGTCATCGTGTCCGTCCCCCCCCCTCCCCCGTCTCTTCTTTTAACTGTCAGCCTTCTCTGCTGGTGATTTCACAGCTGGCATTTTGTTTTTTAAGGGACACACACACGATGTAACCCACAAAAGCTCTGTCAAGCAGCTATGAAGGAGAAGTAAGGAAGGGGAGGTGAATGCCGATGCTCAGCCAGGGCTGTTTCACACCTCCATAGGTGGGTGAACAGCTCGTGCCTGTTGGGAGACCCAGGACTGCTGGCTGTGGAATATTCCATCTCAAGTAATTTGTGGAATTAATATGAGCAGCAAGTTTGTGCAAGCTTGCACCTCGCAAGCCGTCACTGAGTTCAGAGCACCAGATTAATTTTAAAGAAAATAGACTCTTCATACTCTTTGAAAACTGGGGGAATCCTGGAACCAACCTATGTAGAACTGAGGCAGGATTTTTGAACCACTGCAGAGCAGAATGAAGAGCGCCCATTTCTAGACAAACCACATTGTCTAGCGCTTGTCAGCACAGGGTCGTGCCAGTAGCAGTACAAACAAAAGGAAACCAATATGGAAGTGAAAGAGGGACAAAGGAAAGATGAAGGCTAGGCTCAGGCAAGGAGCGATGCTGACAAGCAGACAGAAAACAGGACGGTTTGAGGTCACATGCTAATTTATATTCACAAACGGCTTCCAGTTTCAGCCTCAGGATCAGCTGTTATTTTTCCCACCTATTATCTTTTTGAATGTCCTTGTGCCAAGAGGAAGCGACCGTGCCTCGTGCCTGTCCTTGGATAAACTGCTGCAGGACTGATGGCCCACAGCCTGCAGCAGCGGTACTGGGGGTGTTTCTGACTCCCCCACCCCACTCAAGTAGTGGGGGTCACACCAGCAAGTGTGACACCCTGTGTCCCTGACAGCATCCCAATAGAAACACAGCGACTGAGCAAAAGCATTTCATTCATTAGTAAAATTGAGGACACAGAACAAAACAAATCCCTGGGAAAAAAAAAAGAAAAAGAAAAAGAAAACCCTTATGTTTTAAATAAAAATAGTAATAAAAGGGATGCACTCAGCAGTACTTCCAAGAGCTTCAAGCAGGCAAAACACTAAAGTGTGTGAAATATTTTTTTCCTCTATCCTGCCAGCATTAGTAACAGCTCAATCAGATAAGCTTCTCTCAGGAAAAAAGGGTGAAATCTGTGGTAGAAAGGTTGGATTTTAAGGAAGAGTTGAACTGCACAGGAGCCATAAGCAGCTCTAAACTAGAAGGACCAAAAATGCCATCACTGGGGTCCTCCTCCTACCCCATCTCACTGTTTATCCTCCACCTCCACAACTGGAGGGATGTAATTAGCAGCACATCTCAGCCTCCTGATGACCTGGCACTTGCCAGGAATAGAGCGAGAAGTGCACCGTGCTGCTGCCCAGCAGCCATCAGTTTTTGTTGCAGGGTTAGTGAGTAGATGCTAAAACTCTGCCACACTGGAGAAAAAGTAATTTTTAGTCTTTTTTTTTTCCATTTTTTTTTTTTAACTACTACTCAGTCTTAGTCCTATTACTTTCTCAGTTTCTTATTGAAGTCTCAAAACATGCTAAAATATAAACATACATTTTAGAGCAAAATGAACTGAGTAGAAAATAATTGCTATTTGTGAATGTGCTAGGTATTAATTAGGAAGCATCATACAAGAGCGTTGAAGAAATGTAAGCATTTTAGGGAAAACAACAATATTGATCAGAATAGGAAAAAAAAACTAAAAACACCTTAAAAATCCAGGACTGACAAAAAAGAGATAATAGCTGAAATGCAGTCCAAAAATAAAGATGGTTTCTACAACACAATCTGTATTTCTTACCAGGGGGAACAAGCTGTACAAAGGAACTGAAATTTGCAAGACCAAGTTATAGCAGAAAGATAGCACAGGTGAAAAATGGAAAAGAAAAAGCAAAAGAAAATGAGCTTCAAGTGGAAAAGAACACCTCAGCTGGAGAGAACCTCTCCAGCCCTGCCAAGGAAGATGTGGTGTTAGAGGAAAAGAGTTTGTTTCCAGAAGCTTAAGACAACCAGATTAAACTCTGCAAGTTGAAACATGGCTCTTGATTAGCATATCTTTACATATGAAGATAGTGGATATTTAATAAGGACCAGAAAGCAGCCTGATGGCAAAAAATACTTAAAATAGGCGTGAAAAAGACCATAACAATTCAAATAAATTCCACCATTAAAATCAGCTCACCTTACAGCCACAGCAGGGCAAACCAACAGCCACCGGGGCACATCCGTGTGAGTCGGCCAAGGAGCAGTACAATGCCGGTCGCCTCGAGCCCCCGCCGAGCTCCGCACCCCTGCAGCACGGCTCACCTGCTCCAGCAGCAGCACAGCGTTGAAGCCCAAACCAGGTGACATTTTGAAAACCACATTTCTGAGAGAACTGTATACGTTGTTATCAGTGCAGAAAAAAGTCCCAAATGAGAAATTATTGAGATATACTATGATCATATATGAAAGCATATCTGTGTTTTTGCTAACAATCAGTAGTCTGCCCCAAAACACTCAAGACTCATCTATGTTTCAGAGATCTCATGGCTGCAGTCCTCCTGCCTCAGTTTTTGCCATCTTTTAAATGGATGCAGGAAAGCAAAAAAACTAAGTGGTTTAATACTGTAACGTCCTAGAGTGTTTTACCTTGACCTTAGCATCCGGATGACAGTCCTGAGAAGATTGCTGAGTACATGAGGAGTGGTGCAGTTAAAATCTAAACGGTGAAAACAACTGAGCTGAGTGGTGAGCTGCTTGGGAGTTGGATAGATGCAACCAAGATTTTTCTTCAGTGGGATGCTCAGAGAACACCTTTGCCCTCCGCATTCTGCAGAACTGCTGAAGACCCAGAAATTAATAACAATTAAAAAAAAATGGTATGGCTAAAGATAGGGAGAGAGCATCATTTCAACCTGCAGTATATGGATGAAGTGTTTGCCAACATACAGGGGCTGATCTTTGGCTCTTGTAAATTGTCACAGCTACATCAAAACCTAAAGAGTTATGACATACCATACCAGCTAAATACCATTCTCTGTGTTGGCAAACATTTCATAAATTCTCATATACTTGGGGCTGAAGCAAAGCTCTTCTTCCACCTCCAGTAAACAGCTTGGTGGAAGCAAATTTCCCAAAGCCCATGAGATCAGCTTCACGCCAGGAGCTCTGCCTCCCCCAGACACATTTCACAAGACAGAGCACATCAGAAGGCAGAGACAAAATCAACTACTAGACCTGTGCTGATGGCAGAAATAATGCTCCTTCTGCACTAATGTATTTTCCTTCCACAGTTGTCTGTCTGCATTTTTGACTGAACTCTGCAAATTCCTAATTAGGTCTTTTAAAATAAATCTTTGTGCCTTGGGCAGCTTTACAGCTGAGAACAGGCAAAGTCCACCTGCAGCCAGTCAACTCAGTGGATTGGTAACTCGGCAACAAGAAAGAGGTTGCCAATGAGCTATGCACAACACCCTTTGCTCCACAGAACAGACCTCATGGAGAAAAACACTATAATATGAAAGTTATAGAAACTTCAGGTTGACTATCACTCTTCAGAAAAGATACCTGGAAAGCTATCTAATGCCATTCCATCTTTGTTAATGTACTGCTCAAGAGGACATTTGTACGTGGTGTAGGAGAGGAGAAAGTGCGTTACCCTGTGAAGTAACTCCAAGTGGTCTCCAGTGTGTGGCTGCTCCTTACCTCGCCAGCAGACACAGGTGAAGCCTCTCTGGCAGATGAGCCCAGAGGCACGTCCAGGCTGAGCCACAGTTGTTCCCATCATACCCAAGTGACTGCTCCATTTAGCTGCATCCAAGATGAGGATTGGACTGCAATAAGACATTTCTCAAAAAGAGCAAAGTTGTACTCTGCAAGACAGCTATGGCCAAACGACACCAGCAGTATCTCATCAACAATGTCCTTTCCCCAAGCACTTAAACTCAGATCTGCTGACTTCAGCAGCACATTGCCACTGCTTTCATTCCTGTTGGACCTTCAGAGAGGGCACACTGAATGCTGAATCCTCCACTTGCAACACAATTATTTGTCACTTCCCAGACCCTCACACCTGCACCAACCCCCCAGTAACAGAAGCGCAGCACAAGGCTATCACAGGGAACAAGCTGAAAAAAGAGGAATTCTTTAGTGCATCCGTACATCTATATCATGCAGATGTAACTGAGGACACAGCTTGATGATATGAAAGAAGAACTCTGCATCTCAGCACAGAACAAACCAGCTGGGCAGAAACAACAAAAAGATTTTTATCAGCATGGGAACCAATGGTGGGAGCATGGGATCCCATGTTATGATTTATTCTGATGCTCATGTATAGCTGAAAGACATACTGAGTACTTTTCTACCACAAACCCCTGAGATAAATACTTATCGAGGTGCTCTCTTGGCAGTCTGCAGGTCAGCACAGTCAGTGGGCTCTCCGCTCTCATGCTGACAAGGCTTGGTTGCAAGGTGGGACTGGCCAAGCGGGCAGTGCTCACATAACAGCAATCCTGAGGGCAGAGCAAGAGCCATTACCTGCAGCACGAATTGGTGATCCCTTCAATGGGCAATTTGTCTCAGTGATGCCCTGCAGGGAAAAGACCGTAACAGAGGGGAACATGAGGATCCATTCTGGCAGTGAGTGCTTTATACACCAGTTACAGCTTTGTAGGGCTGCTTACTCACCATCACTGCAGGGCAGGTAAGTAAGGAAAAAAAAAAGCTCTGCAAAGGTTTAAGACCAGTGGAGAAAGCTCTTTTCCCTCCCTATCTTTGCAGTTTCTGTAGGCTTGTGTTCTAGATAAAGCAAGTACTAGAAATTGTATGCAAATTCTAGGCATCCTGTTCTGGTCGTGAGGTTTCTGTAGTCAGTTTTTCTTCTGAGATCAGTCAGTGCCCTGGAGGAGAGCCCAGCAGCACGCCTGTGAGGTGGGACCTGGCTGGCTGAAGGCACCTTGCACCCCACACCACGAAGCAGATACTTCACTTTACCCTGTGTTGGCACTGTACATCACAGCCCACTCAGCTGCATTTCAACTTATCTGTTCCACAAGTATTTTGATTACAGGCTGCCTCCTAATTTTTCTTTGCATCAAAGAAGAGATAATGAGATGTCATCAGGTCCAAGTACTTCACAATGTGCTCTGCTCAGACAACAAGTGGTGATCTTTCCATTAGCCACAGCTGAAGAAGCAGGCAGATCAAAACAGCCTGCTTCCTTATGAAGGGTACAGGTATACATCTATACACATATATTGTATTTTAAATATATAAATCTACATACGTGTTTGTAGATTTGTATAAAAATCAGGCACTCATGCAAACAGTCTGTCCTGCTTCATAAAGGTACACAGAGGTAACGAGCACGCAGCCTGCAACTGGAGATCTTGGGTTGAAGAACAAACAGAGCTAGAAAGGGTAAGATTAATTTGTGTTAGAGCTGGGATCACCAGGATCATTTCTCTTGTTCCATCATTATATTCAGATAACAATCATCATAGTGTTCAAGAAAAAAAGGTTAAAAAACTTGGAAAAGAAAGTCAGCCAAGAAGAGATCTGAGCAAATGGAGTTGGTTTGAACAACTCAGCAAGTGCAATGACAACACAGTTGCACGGGGAACTATCAATTTTATTTAATGGTAACCAGCTGCATAAAAGGAAAACATTGTTAACTTTGAGGGGAAAACTTGATAGGAAAATATCAGCACTAGACCCACAGGGCGTGAGCCCAGGAGTTTTCCCTGCAGCACCACCTGCACTCAGAGCAGAACCTGCTCCAAGTCCTTAGTGAAAGTTAGGCTGAGCTATTATTTCAGGGAATTTTCAACTCATTAGTATTCTTGGTGCTTCCAGACAAAGCAATTATTTTGAAGATATAAAAAAAACAGCTATTTAAGCTTTCCAGAATGCTGAACTACTTGGTTTTGAGAGTTGCACTTGGATAGTTCTACAAATCTCAACCCTTCAAAAATTTACAACAAAATTAGTTTCATTTTGAAACAATTTTAAATGATTTGAATGCTTTCTTTGAAATCAAAATTACTTTGATCCTTTACATGAAGGTTTATAGGGATTTTCTTCAATGAAACAAATTTCTAAACTCAATGTTTTAAAGCTCCTGGTTAAATTGAGACAATTTTTATGAAAGTTTCCAAAATAATTGCCTACTTTTAAGAACATAACTATGCATACATCATGGTTTCTCTACACACAGCTTTGATTTCCCGGTTACAGAAGTACAGGAAAACAAATAATGTTACTGTTGCTACAAGCAGATTTGCAACAAACCAGGGCAGCAGCTGCCTGGTTATTATCAGGTTATTACCAATGCATGCTGCTGTCAGGACAGAAGAGTCCTACGAGTATTTAAGTAATATTTTCCGCAGGTTCTGTTCTCAGTTTTTATGTGGATAGCTGTCTCCTCTGCCCACCAGAACAGCTTGCCTGCTTGCCACTCTGGTGAGCTTTGCTCCCAGAGCGGGTCAGTCGCTGTTGCCTTCCAGGGGGCCAGCAGCACAGCCACCGGACTGGCCCAGCAGTGGCCACACACCTACCCACAGGTGCTCAGGGTGCTCGCTGGGCATAGCCCGTGCCACGCAGCTCTGACCTGGAGGAGGACCGCTGGCAGAACCGCTCAGGTGGGCACCTGGTGCACCTGCTCTCAGAGAAGCGCAGGAACACCGGGTATTTCCACAGCACAACACGGCGCTGCCAAGGGATGCCCACCAGGAGCTGGGCAGCCTTCCTCCTCTCTGGAGGTGTCAGCTGCCAGCACGAGCAGAGATCTGATCACCACCCGTCTCCTGCCGATGACTGCAGCTCCCCAGCCTGCCTCTTTAAGAGCACCAGGATTTCTGAAGAGCCTCCTGTTGTCCTGCGGGCACCTGCATCCGCAGCTAACCCACAGCGCAGCAGAGGCAGAAATGAGGGCAGCTCAACAGCAGGACCACTGTGGAGACTACAGAGAGGTTATTAGGAACAAGAGGCTGACAGGCTCTAGGGGAAGAGCTGGAGGGCAGCTTTTACCTTGCATTACTCATATAAACACACCACCTTCAGTAATGAATTGCAGTAGGAGGCAAATTGGAACAGATCGCCCACAGATTACAAATGTAAAAATACGGTACTTGCTCGTGGCAGGTGTAAAGGTTAGAGAGTAACCTTGTAAGTGATAAATGATACTGATGTGGAGAAGTAAGCAGAAGGAAACAAACAAGGAGGTAAAGCTCTGAGCTTTGATAATTAGCAGAAGATTGACCATCTAGAAGTAAAGTAACAGCCTGAAGTCCTATCTGCTCTCAGTTAACACTGAAGAGTACTTGCTAAGGTCGTTCATAGGATTCAGATGATCTCCTTTCATTTTGCAGGATTTAACAAAATAGTAACAATAACAGTGAGGAATCTTCCTACGCTCACCCAGTGACAGGGCCCTCCCGTTGTTCAACCTGTGATTTATCTGGGAGCTCAGAGTGCAATCATTAGACCACCACAGGAAGCAGAAGGCTTTCTGAGGGCTAGTGATCGTGGTGGAACCCTCCCAGTGGGTGCACAGAGGGTGATTTATCATAATTTGTTTCTGTAATGCTGCTGCATTGAGCAATATTCCTGTTGTTCCATGGTCCTGGCTGGCAGAGGAGGCTGGGATGCCAGAGAGAGGCTGTGCAACCACACGACCACCCCAAGCACAGTGTTTGCACCGACGCGTGCGCCTGTGACAGCCTCATCCAGGTCAGGAGGGGCCCGCTGGGATGTCAGAGTCCTCAGGGACACAGGAACGAGTTACCTCCGTCCTGGCCAGAGAGCAGAGTGGCCAAGTACTGCAGGAAAAGGCGTCACAGTGTCTGGTCAATTGAAACCAAAGCTGATCAAAATGTTTGGTTTTTGTCGTTTTGTTTTTTACATCCTATTTTCAGCCAAGGTTGGCATGCAAGAAATTCAGGAAAGCCTCACAATATTCACACAGCNGCCAAGCAGGTTTTCTGAACTTGTTTTCTTACTAAACTTTCGGATGTTTTGTTTCTTCCCAGCACAGCAGAATAACGTCTATTCTCTGGATTTTGTATTGTTACTTGCGTGACAAAAACAAATATCCACTTCTAAGGAGAAAAGCCACAATACCTGATCTGGGACTAACTCCTATTAACTTTATGTGAATGGAAATAAGGTACTTAATTTTCAGATGCTTTTGAAAACCCCACTGCATTCCCTTTGCATCTCTGACAAGAGACTTTTTGAAAGTCAGATCCAGAGTTGCTTGGGGTTTTTTGTTTGTTTCTTTTACACACCCCCCCCCCCCCCCCCACCTTCTCCAAGAAACCAGTGCAGATTTTATGATAGTCGACCTACCTTTCCTAAAATTCTTGATCTTAAGATGAAAAACGTTAGCAGGTATTGCAATTGTCAATTTGGTTCCCAAAGTAAGTCCTTATTTTTTTCTTTGAACAAATAAAGCATTTATCACTTTTTCCCCCTTTCGTAAGAATGACAGCATTTGTATACTAACATCTTTCTGGTACTTTGTCATGTACTCACCAGTGAGACTATCTGGGAGTATTTGGGAGGCAGCAAACACACACAAAAGGAAGCATATGGTGTTCTGTTCAGAGAAGCAATGCCAGTCTCATCACTGCTGAGATCTGAAAAATGTATCTCAGATGTAAATTGGTTTCACAAAACAGGGGAAAAAAAAGTCACATTTCTAAGGAAATAGTGAAAAAATATCATCTGTGAACAAAATAAGCATCACTGGCAGGATTGGTCAGTTTTTTTTTCCTGTCAAATATTCTATTGTATTTTTTTTTTCCACCCCAGATTCTGACAATCAAGAAGGCACACAAAGGGACCAGCTCTAAAATTTGAAGTCCCATTAGGTGGAAATCAAGTAGATTTCAGAGCAGCTATTTGGACATCTGCCACGAAGTAAACATTGACTTTGGCTCCCCTCGCCCCAACGCCCAGGGCTCCTTCCCCAACCCCCCCCGCACTCCAGGTAGGGAAGTACATTTGTTCCCATCTGCCTCCCTCTCGTAGCATCAGTGGTTCGAGTCCCCTTACAAAAGCCCTGAGCAGAGTAATCTTTCTGCCCTTGATGTGAGTCTCTAGTCACTCGTCTGGGCTCCCCCCAGCCCGCACCCTTGCAGCTTTGTTCCTCCAGGACCCCTCCTGCCTCGCACAGTGAAACCACATCTCCCCTTTGACTCTGAACTGAAGTTGCAAATGACACTAATGACACCTCAATTACCCTTCTGAGAAAGCAAGCACTGACCTTCCTGAAGCAACCCTTTCCTTATCATGAACACTTAAGCTGCACTAAAGTTACACCACAGCGTTAAACACAGGAGGCCCCCAGGGGTGTTGCGCTCCCTGCCCATCCGGTAACAGTCGGGATATTCTGCCACCATCACACAAAGGAATCACAGCAAAGGCGAATGCCGCAGACTGAGGCTGCTGAGTTGTGAATGAGGCATTCAGGTCTCGGAGAAGCATTTGCTGTCCTTATGGCACATTTTTGTTTGGCAGCTGTACGGAAAAGTCCGGCAGCACACTGTGAGGTGCAGAGCAGCCACTGACCCGCTGCCCTGCTCACCTCTGGTAGCTGCAGACCGAACCGATGGTGCAGGCGCGGGCACCGAGGGTGCCAAGGACAGCGGTACGGGCAGTGCTGCAGGTGATGCACCGGTCCCACTCCACTGCACCTCCAGCCCCAGGCTTCCCTGGCCTCCTGCAGGAGGTGACACCCCAGTGCCCTCCAGACCAGCTCCAAGCCTCCACCCACACAGGGCCCTGCAGCCCTCCTGCCCAGGGCAGCACTGGTGGTGACCCCAGCAGCACAGCTAACACCTACTTCAGCCCAAAAACACAGCATCAAATAATTGCAATTCCAGTGGTACCCAGAAGCGTACTAAGCATTTTAGATTTAAATAAATGAACAAACTGATGTTCACTGAACTGCTAGCAGTTATTCATACAAATGGTGTTCGAGCAGCACTTCTCCAGCTATTTAGCCACTTGCTGCATATGTCAAAAAAAGTTACTGAGTAACTGACTTCTGTGCTGCGATGCATTTTGATGCAGATGCTTTACAGGCTCCTGGCAGTCGCAACAGTTTTCTGTTTTTCTTGTCATTGCCATTTTTCTTGAAAACTCCGACAGTCATTTGGTTTCACTGCTGTTTGTCTCTAGCACCGTCTTCTGCAAAGCTGGAGTTTATGAGCCAGAATTAATGGCAAGCGTGGCTTTTGGCTAAGCCTGCTTAGTGTACCCATGAAACCTATAGTCATTTTTCCGGAGAGCAGAAATTATACTGTCCTAAGCCTTGCCCCCAGTCAAGTATTAGCACATAGCAGAAGTACTTGCATCTTCATTTGCTTTGCTCTTGCTTACCCAATATAAGGTGTTAGTAGATCTCATGTGGCCACATCACTGATAAAAAAATAAAAAGGTTAAACAACCACCACCAGAACTTTATTAGCTGTTTGTGTGGATATATCTAGACACCGATTTTTACTTTTTCTGCTAGGGGTGGGTTAATTGGCTCCCAAATGGAGGAAAGAAAGAACAAGGTGCTGCGGCAATACCTCAGTACAGAAGAAATGTCAGTTTCAGGATGGTTCTTAACTTTGTGAATGAGCAAAATGACCTGGCTCCCCATGAGAACTGGGCATCACATTCAGAACCCAGGACACTTCTTGCTAGTCCAGTCCACCATCATAAAGAGGTCCTGAAGGGTAAACAAAGTAGGGACGGTAGAGCAGGGATTTGCTTATTCCCTCTGTCCCTGCAGGCATCTTTCTAAAACTGAGTACGGTCATCTTCTCTAAACCAGAAAATTTTGTAGAATAAACAGAATAACTTCCTGCAGGACCTTCTCCATCACGTTTTTTTTTCTCCTGACCTTGTTTTCATTACTATAATCTCAGAACATAAGCAATAACATTTAAATTTGTAAGTTAATTTCTTCTCTGGGCAACTGAAAGAGAGGACCATGGGCCAGTTGCTCACTTGTATGTCCAGAAGGTGCTCAGATACCTCAGGAAGGAGTGCATTATAACTGCCCAAAGAAAATAGGACAAGCAAGCATCTCTGCTGCAACAATTGGCTGGCACAGTGGTATTAAAGTCAAAGTAAAGATGATACAGTAAGTGCTTATCTGCAAAATTCAGTTTCTATTGCTCTATTTCTAATAGTGATAATGACCTTGTGTGCAGTATTTTGAGACAGTTACTGACCAACTGGAAGAATGACCCCTTTTTCTGTTTATATTGCTGTAAAATGCATTCCTTGTTAGCCATTATTGCTTCAACAACATATGCAAAGCTACTCAAAGCTGTGTTTGCTCTGCACAGAGCTCAATCCTAATTAATCTACGTGCATTCCTGGTTTTCACACAAACTAAGGAATGGGAGAGGTAGTGCTCATCAACACAGTTCATAAGTGCAGGGTGTTTGCCAGTTGGTGTAACTTCCCAGTAAGGCTCAAAGTTTGCTCAAATAGAACAGCAATGCTTACTGCAGAAGAAAGATTAGCAATATCACAATGGGAAGCAAATCAGGAGGAAAACAGAAAGGAAGACATCAAATGTGAAAACAAAATCTATGTCATTATTCTGCAGCATAAAGCATCCCTAGACAGTACAGTATACATTCACCATTTGAGTAAATGGATTATCTGAACACATTCCAACATTACACAGCCTGAGCTCCATTACTCCCATATGGTAAATGGCTAACGATGCTCTGGTATCTGGTAAGTCATTTACACAGCCTAACCAGTGCTTTTGATCACTTTGTAAATGACTTTCACTTTAATAGGATTCATTATGATGCCTTAACTGTCCTAGAGTTCCACATGGTAACTCACTGCTCTGTCACCCAATTGTGCTGTTTGAGGATAATTAATGTCCTTGGACAAAGGCAAAATAGATTATAAGTGCATAATACTTGTTCTGATTTTCAGAAGGTGTGAAAAAACAAGCTCCCAATTTCTCTTGTATTTTGCATCTTTAAGCCACCAAAAAGGTCATTTTCTTCCTTGTGTTGTTTACTTACTGTGGCACTAACCAAGCCCCCCTCAAATTTTATTTCAGCATGAATATTAATTCAAGTATCATTTATATTGTGAACAATGAGGAAAAATATCTCAAGGCTGTTACAACTCCCAGACTTGCTGGCAGAGCCTTCTGGCTCTTCTTAGAATAATCACACCCATTATTCATAAACTAACTGGTGCTTCACAAAACTAACACAAAAGCACAGGCCTTGCACAGACGGATTTCCACTGGACAATTGGCTCTATCTTTTCTTCCAGCTAGATGAGTATCCTACAAGACATAAGAAACTGATCAACCAGGGATAAGACAATAATATTCCCCTTCACTTTCCATATATTTTCTCAGTTGTTCTTTCTATTGCATTTAGTTTTCTCCATGAATGGAATCACAGCACACGCAGTACCATTGCCCACAAGCTAAATCAGTGCCCTGAATCACTGAGCTTAGTGTGGAAGATATCAAGCCACATACTCCTTTGCTTGGGCTGATCACCAGCATCATTAGCAGCTCACAGGAATCAAGTAGCTGAGGTTGACAAGACCTCTGGATATCATCTAGTCTGAGCCCCCTGGCTCAAGCAGCATCAGCTACAGCAGGTTGCTCAGGTCTCTGTCCAAGTGCTTTTTGGAGCATCTCTCTCCAAGAATGGAGATTCCACAGCTTCTCCAGTCAACACATTCCAGTGTTTGACTACACTCACAGTAAAAATTTTTTTTTCTTACGCTCTGACAGAATAATCACCTCCCTCAACCTGACTGCAACACTCTTCCTGATGCAGCCCAGGATGCTGTTGACTTTTTTTTCCCCTCCAGCAAGAGCACATTGCTGGCTCATGTTCAACTTGGTGTACACCAGGAAGCCAAGGTCTTTCTGCAAAGCTGCTTTCCAGCCAGTCTCAGTGTGATCTGGGAGCTCACCGAGTGCACTACTGTGTCCCACCATCCATGTCAATAATAAAGATGCCAATCAGTATTGGCTCAAAGCCAATCTTACTGTCTCTGTTGATCACAGAGAAGGAAGCACCAAGAAGGACAAGCAGGTTACTGCATGTAGGAGAGGGGATAGAACAGAACATTAAGTTCTATGAATTCTGAGCATTTAACTTAAATGGACAAAACAGTAGCTTTTTCTGCTGCAGGATTCACACATCCTGCCTGCATATCACTCGAGAGAAATTTTACATTAACTTGGCCAAGAAGTTTGCAGCCTCCAAGACATTAGCAGTTTGCACCTTACCACATATCCTCTGAGCCTTGTTCATATATATTTCATGCTAACAGCTGTATCTGACATGTTTATCCCTACCCCATACAGAATTTTATGTTTACATCACAGGTTTGGGATTCCACACCCAATCTTCCAGAGGCTGACCCTTGAACATTAGCGCTTCTGCAAAATTAATGAAAGAAACATACACTTGAGCCACTAATTCTTTTCTTCCCTGCTTAGGGCAATGTTTCCAATTGGTGTCTCAAAGCCTTCTGAGCAAAATGCTGGGTTTACAAAGCCTGTATCCAGAACTGTGTGACATATTGCAGTACTGCTGTTTTCCTACCCTTCTGGAAAGCTGCCCATGTAAGCCTTTAAAATGCCACCAAAGGTATTACCAATACAAGCAGTAAAAACAGACTTCCAAGAGTTTCAGCGGTATAGCATTTAACCTCTGAAAAAAATATTCTTGCCACAATAATCCAGGTTCTGTCCTTCCCTTCTCCAAGTCTTTTCTGGCCAGTGGTGCAAGATCATGAACTCTACATTTTGCCACTGAGAAGGGAGTTTTAGGAAGAGAAATGGTTCCCTTTGTTTCCCAAACCACATTACTTTGCCATATCCATATATTGAGCTGCAGAAGCACAAGCAGAGCTTTTCAAATACCAAGGGAAGAGCAGAGTATTTGTGTGGTCCTGTGTCCCTCCTACCACACGTGAAAGTACTGTATTTTTTCAAAACTTGTATATGGTATATACATGTTACCTAGACAAACAAGCAGAAGTATATGGAGCAGTACATGAAACAGGGCAAGCATATTGTACAGATTAGTCTTTCTTTTTTTTTAAAAAAAGTTCACATAGGTTTCATGCTGCTAGCCAAGAAAGGTTTTCTCCAGTGCCCTGAAATCCATCTCTATTTGCCAGCAGAGAGTGAGACAGAGGACAACCTACAACAGTCCTGAATTGTCTGTTCACTTCCATGAATAAATAGTACAATTCAGTAGCAACTTTTCCAGCTACACTCTGACACAAACCATTATTTTCCTACTGAGCCAAAGCTGTGCACAATGCCTGACTACCACCTAAATCATCATCTGTTTATTTACTAAATTTTGCTAGCTACTACTTATAGTATTTCAAGCTATTTATTAGGTTACCTACTGTTTTGACAGCTAGATTCAATGCCAAAACTCGAGAAATCTAGTTCTTAAATCAGTTCTTCTCCAGTTCTAGAATGACTAAGCATTTCCCCATTACAGGCTCCATCCAATACTAATTACATAGGTTGATTTTGAATCATCTGCTCTCCAGCCTTTTGGCATATCCGCTCTGGTGACTTGCAGATTTCCCCACATCCTCTGCCAGTACCAGAGGATCTCCTCTCTCTCAATGTTATTTATTTCCTTTTATTAAGTTTCCTATTTCAAAAACCATTTCAGTTTTCTGAAAATCTGGATTCTCATCTGATTGTCATTCCTCCTGCTTGATTTCTGCAGCTGGGGACCACCACTATTTATGCTGCATTGGTTCAACCATATTACCAGCTCAGAAGTATTGTCCTTCTAAACCAAACCCATGCCTTATTCTTGTCCCTCTTGCCACAAACAGCTGCTTCCAGCATTTCATGTATTGCTTCCTTCATGAGGGAAAACTGATGAAATCAGGTATTTCTTTGAGGCAATGCTGTTTCCTTACACAGCTCTGTCCTCTGGCCGCAGCAGGGATCAGAAGCAGGAGGCAAGTTCCTTTCCGCACGAGCTCAAGCCCTTCCCAGCCACTCTTCCCCCAGGGCCACTCTCCCCACCGTGCTCCCCGTGCTGCCCCTGCCCCACGGCACGGCTGCAGCCCCTGCCCTCACAGCCACCTCGGGGCTCCTCGAGCACTGCCTGCTCTGTAACACTATGGTGCGTATGCCAAGATGTGTAGTTTAGTCCCCAAAAAGAATACAGACTTATCCTTTTGAGGCAACTAAGGCTGTTCAGGTGTAATTAGCAGAGCGGAGCAGCCTACTGCTCAGGGCACTCTGCTACTAGAAACAGCTGCTGCTCAGGGAGACACAAAACTTCACCCCACAGACATTTGCAGTCCCAAGGAACACTTGCAGGTGTTAGTCAATGCTGTTAGGGGCACTGCCCTAAGAAAATTAACATTCCTGTTTAAAATTCCTCTGTAGCTTCAGCTACCTAGAGCTTTTTCCCCTGTGTGAGGAGCTGTAAAACCTCTTTGTTCTACTTCAAAGTTTTTTACTTGTCCATGTGAAAGTAACCAGTGATAAGGGAAAGTGCATTGGAATTAGCTACCATGAAAAGTCTTGCTGCTGTAATCTTCCCTGGCCATCTATAATGAGCAAAGAACAGTAAAGAAAGCATGTCTACTAGAGCAGCTAATCCCCCACAAACATAAATACTAAAAAGTACTCTTTCCTGAGCTATAAGCAAGGATTAGGAGAGTTTGCTGTGTGTTCACTGAAGGATCTGGATCAAGCTCCAGTGCCAAATAACTGACATTGAGAGGACAGAAACCTACCTTACAGCTTTGTAAGCAAGGACAATTTCTGATGTTTATTAAGCTTGTATTCTAAAAACATTAGAAAATCTCCAGCAGCTTTATTATGCATTAATTAATATGCATTTATATGCATTAATGCTTAGGATTTCTATCTGCCCAATACATTTACTTGGCGCTTTTGCTGTCACAGCAGTGACTTATTTACATTCCTTTTATTTCTCTTTTCTCCCAATTATTGCTTTTTCAATCTGTTATCTGTGGGCTCACTTTAGTACTCAAGGGCTGATGAAGACAATAACAGACAGCTTGTTGCCATTTGCCATGCTTATAGATTGAGCAAATGGGAAGAGAGGAATGGGTAACTCTCACCCAAGAGAAGAGGTCAAGAAGGAAACTACACAAAAATGGAATATCCCAAATACAACCTGATTTTCCCTAAAATGCTGCTAGTCTGAGCTCTGAGGTCAAACAAAGAACAGAAGCAGAATCTAATCTGGAGATTAGATCTCCACTCTGGAGAAAGGCAGAAACCCATGTACAGTGTGCTTGGGGTACGTTTGGAAAACGTGACTCCAGAGGGGGAGAGCGTGTTCATGCTGCTGACCAAATACACAGTGTACATTATCACATATCAAACAATTACAAATTACTAGTTTAAGAGAAAAAAGCTGAATTTCAGGACAATCAAGAAAACTGGAACAGGTTGCCCAGAGAAGCTGTGGATGCCCCATCCCTGGAATTGTTCAAGGCCAGGCTGGATCAGGCTTTGGGCAACCTGGTCTAGTGAGAGGTATCCTTGTCCATAGCACAGGGTTGGACCATTCTATGAGTCTCTAAAGTGGGATAAGAAGGATGCTTTACTTACTAAGAAGGGTGTAACATGTGAGCTGTGCTCTCTGGTGGGGATCCCCACACACCTCCCAGCATCTCCATTAGTACAGGGAAGAAGCCAACCAGCTGCTGCACCACTCTGCAGAAGATCCTCGTGCAAGTGGTAGGCTGCAGTGTCCAAGCACTCTCAAACACTGCAGCAGACCTTTTAACACAGAGGGACCTGCAACTGCACACATGAAACATCACAATTTTAACCAGCCCAGCCACACGGCATTCCAGTGATCCTTTCTCCACAAATCAGTGCAGACAGCTCCGATACAATGCAGGTATTAAATTCTGTTGTGGGCTAACATGCAGTCTTGGTCACAGCTTAAAAGCACTAACCTAACCGCACCCCTGCCCACACATGGGATCAGCAGAGCATGCTTTCCTAACCCTGAGTAACAATTCGAGTGTTGATAAAGCCTGTGGATATGAAGGAAAATGAGAATGTCTGCAAAACAGCTCTGCAGCAACACATCTCCCTGAGACCACAGAAACACTGCTATCAACATCAAAGGCAAGGTACTGCTAATGCAGTGCAAATAGCCAGAGCCAGCCAGGAGCCGGAGAAGGAACATCAGGGGAGTGCTCACAGCCATGCTTGGCAGTTTGCAGCCAGCAGTGCCACAGCCCACTGACAAAGCATTATCGCCAGCATCACCACCAGGCTCTGGTGCACCCCTACTGCACAACACCACGCACAGAGGAGCGGTCCTCCTGCCCAAGCTAAACAAGCAGGGGCGCTCACACCCTGGAAGCAGGGCAGAAACACTACAATGGCTAATTTTATCTCAGCTAAACAGGTACAGCTCCTATTTACATCTTGCTCAGTTATATTCTACCATGTAGAAATATCCTCCAAAACAAGACATGGATTATCGAACTGAATCAGTTATATCTTGTAGCATCATACATCGCATTTACTTCTCACTTTTCATATGTAGTTCTTTGTATAAATTCACCTTGGCTGTCTGTATACACTTTCCTTATAGGTTGCCAAAGAGCTTCTCATCAGAGCTCCGATTTTTGCTTTGACTGTTTTGGATGTGTGAGCATCACCCAGCATGCAGACAAGCTTTCTTCTGTAGCTGTAGCCATACCATTTCAGGAGGAAACCACCCACATTACAATCCTACCTGCTCATCTTCATTGTAGCTGCTTTCTCAGATCTTTCCACAGAGCTACTTAGACATCCAACACAGACTGGGAAACAAATACAGTAGGCTGTGTTGCTTCAAGCCATTTAAAGGGTAGGTCTTTGCTTAACAGGTTCATTTTGGATGAAAGGAATTAGCAAGTGATCACACTCAGTTCTGCTGGCAGATCAAGATGATGATTAGCAGCTGGGAGTGGTCAAAACCCTCACCCCCCAGCACAGCTGTAGCCAAAGAGGATGGGTGTCCTTAGCAGAAACTGCACAGTATTCTCTCTTTGCTGTTTTTAGGGCATGTTTCATAACAGATGGATTAGAGACAGCCTTATTTGTGTACAATTTCCAGCATTTGTATACAAATACAGCTCCTTGTACAAAGAAAACTACTCCCAAAACACTTACATTAAAAAAAAAAAAAAAAAAAAAAAAGAAGCCCTGGGAAATGTTTGCAAATGCAACTAGCAGAGGACACAAACATGACTGCACTAACAACCGGATGGCATGCAAAGTACTTCTCTGTGCTGTTTTTGCAGTGCTCAGCTGGTTCTGCTTGCTTAGACTGTAAGGAGCCCAGAAAGGTGCAAAACCCTGGCCCAGCTGTGCAGTACAACAGCTGCAGTGTTTCATCAGCCGCAGGATGCTAAGCACGGCCTAGGGGAGGCTGTGTCCTTGTAAGACAATAAATCTGTGTTGGCTAAATTGTCCATGCGCAATTGCTTGTGTGATCAAAAAGAAAGAGGCGTAACTCAGGTGAGCCTCAAACTCCATGAGCTATTATTAGCACTTTAATCATCTGTACATTGCAGAAGCCAAATATTTATGAAGCCAGTATGTCGTTAGATACTAACTGTTTATCATTTCCATCATTATTGGCCATCTGAAGAAACACATAGTCAAAATGAGTACTATGATTTCTTCTTCCAGTATCATCAAGTGAGCCAATGAGTTTTGGTTCTTGGCATTAGGTCCCTCTCCTGCCAGGGCACTAAGATTCTGGAAAGCCTAACTTAGCAAGTGGCTACAATGAACGAATGAACTCAGCAGTAAAGAAATCCCTGCACTTCTTGTATGGTAAGATACAGCTGTAAAGGGGCATTATTTCATTCTGCTGCTTACAGAGTTGTTTATAACCTTTTTCAGTAAAGCTTAAGCAACAAGCAGGCTAGTATGGGTCATCATTAAGATTCTTCATTAATCATGTTTTGGAGGGTCCAGGCTCCAGAAGCTGCAGTGTAGGTACTGCACTAGTTCTGAATTGCTCTTAAGCTTCACAGAATAAAACCAAAGCACTATCTTTTCTCCAGAGTCTGAAGAAATATTGCAGGCGTACAGGAGAAATAGAAAACTAAAGCCACCTACTCCTCCCGTGTCTGCCATCTGCATTACTGAAGCAGAGTTTTTCCTCTGGCGCTGGGGAAATGATGGACAAAAGCTGATGGCCCCAGGATGGGGGTTGATGCAATGGTCCATGTGCGTGCCCCCAGGTTGGTCACAGACCAGGGGGAGCACATGGATTCCCAAGCGTGTTGGGACAACAAGCAAAAAATTCCTTTGCTCCATCTCCTTTGTGAGGTTGATGGCAGCAGGCACTTGCGAGGGAGCCTAAAAGCTGGGTTGCAGCATCTAATGCCCATGCTCAGGCTGGGAAACCACAAACTCCCCACTTCTCTAGCTGAGCGTTGAGTCTCATAATCTGCTGCAAGCTGCTTTGAATTATTTTTACCAGAGCTGTGCTGGTTGATTGCTATTCCAAAGGACAGCTCTTTTGTTTTACTTTCTTTAAGTGGCAATACGAGTGTGCCTAAGAATATCTTCATTGCTTGGAAACAGAGTGACTTTGTGCTTGTCTGTCATATCCTCCCATCTTAGCTTTCTGTGAGGCATTCCTGGCCCTTGGAGAGCTGCTGGAGGCTACCTATTTGCTCTTTCTCTGCACCATCAGGTGTGGGGCCAAGGAGGGGCCCCCTCTGGTGCCCCTCCAGGGCAGCCTGCGCAGAGCAGCCTCCTCTGAGCCCTGGGGGGCAGAGTACATGGGCGTTCGACATTATGGGCAGAAGTGATGTGAAATAATGTAATGGAACATTCAGCTTGCTGCTCTCTGGAACTTCAGAAATTGGCCTATATGGACATTTTTCTTCCTGTATCCACTAATAACGCTTTATCCCTTTGTATCAGAAGAAGTTGCATCTCACGCTCCGATTGTATCAAGCATCAGAAAAAGGAAGGAAGGGGCTGAAGAGTGGCTGTTGTCATCTGGCCAAAGTGGGCCCGTTTTGCAGAGACACATCTTTCAAAATAACAGTTTTGATTTGGCACAGCACCACAGGATTAAAACACCTCTTTTGAAGCCCACAGCAATCATCCTGACTCACCCGTTGTCTTGGGCTGTACACTGACATTTTGTAACTCAAATCTTCCCTGTGAGAGGCAGGGGTTTTCACATACTACTCAAAGTGTACAGCAGTTTCATCTGGCAAAGCAGGGAAGAAGAGGCGGATTTCATACACAAGCTTAGAAAAAAAGAAAAAAAGGAGGAGGTTGGAGTCAGCTAAAATGTTAACATGACAGTTCTCCTTCTGTTCCCTGTATGGAGAAAGCCTGAGCCGTGGATTGCCAGAGGATAATGTCACGCTGAAACTTGTTTTGTCACTACAGCCCCGTTGCCCGACCAGAGCGGAGCAGAGTGCCTGGCAGGGGCAGCAGCCCTGGGCTGCTGAGGATGCTCAGCACCTCCACACCCCCAGTGAGACTGCTTCCCCTCAAAGACACCTCGGGACCTTGTAGCTGCAGACACCCCTGCTCCCAGCCCCTTGGCAGATTGCATGGAATCGCTAGCAAAACCCATACCCGAGACCTCTGGGAGGAACACCTGAACCCAGAAGAAGCCAAGGTCTGTCGTTAAAGCTAGGTGCAGAAACAAATACTTTCCTACAGGCCACTAAAGCTGGATGTGATACAAATGTTTTCTTGTCCTGAGGACGGTAATTTTCTCTATCCTGTATGTGTTGTGTGAGGCTCTAATGCCCAGATAAAATGCTTCCTGGTTTGAAAACTGCATGAGCATTGCCAAGGAAATAGCAAGGCATTCCAGACAATTATGCTTTAGTAGAGTTTAATCAAAGAAGCCATGGACTGTACTAGCACCGGAGGCATCCTTGAGATCTATTGATTTCTACTATGAAAGCCACATCTGTGTGCTGTTGCATGTTGAGAAAGAGAAAGAAGGGATTGTGAATCCTGGCTGGAAGATGGCTGGGATAAGCTTGATAATCGATGCACAAATAGGCTGTTTTATTTCTCAGAAATAAGTACAGAATATCTTTCACTCATCCCCTACCTGTTTTTTTTTTGTTTTTTGTTTTGTTTTTTTCCTTCAGAAGAGACATACTTTTTGTTTGAAGTACATGCTTCTGTGGTTGGTAGCCAGAGAAATGCTTTATCTGATCAGGAGGTTCAACCATTTTATTCTCTAAAGTTGAAGTACTTCAGCAATCTGTTAATATTTCTCACAGCAGTACCTCAGAGGGTAACCAGGACTGCTGGTGTAAATTAGCACGTTCTGGATTTCACATTTTATACAAAGCTATAATTCAGGGGGAAGACTGTCTAGACCCTACAGCAAATTCCTCTTTTTCTGTCAAACCATATTTACTCTAGAGAATAGAAAATGGTTTGCATTTACAGTAGGTTTGATGGTATGTTCAAGTGCATTTAACATGTCTGTAATGTGCTAATCCTAAAACTAGCCGTGTGTGAAAAAGGTTTGATTCAAAGCACTGCACCCCAAGTCTAATACACTTGATTAATGCCATATGTGGCCTCTGTAAAAAGCTGTTAGGATACATGGTGTGCATGCAGTTTGCTGTGTAAATTCATAGCTGCAGTTTAGATACGGAGCTACACTTTATGTAAAGCTATACTTTAAACAAACACACCGAGCTTCACCACATTCCATTTGTCTTTCTGCTGTCTCCAAACATGCGTTCAAAGCTGCAATAGAGCAAAAGTTCCCCTGAATGGAGAGCTCTGATTTTCTGGGACTTTTCACTTCATTAAAATATTGTGGTTGGTAAGCAGAAACACTCTTCCAGGGAAGTTGAGGGAGGGCATCACTGGCTCTGGAAACCAGAAAACTTCCAGGAACATGGGGCAGGTAGCATTCAGGGAGCAGGTTGCTTTCCAGCTGTTCCCCAACTTTTCTGGCTTATAGTGGAAAAGGATCCTAAGAGATCACTGGAAAAGAACAGCAATAACAGCTGTCTTTTTTTGCTTGGCTTTTCTTATTTTATAGATTGACTATGTTTCCAGTTTTGTAATCAAGAATTCACATTCTGCTTTGTTAGATTAAACTTGTGCTATTTTTCATATGCAATGAGTTTTGGTTTCAAATGAGTCTAGATGTGGTTGGCCAATCTGCCACACTCTTCTTTCTCCAGAAACAAGCAACACATACACTATTATCTCAAATCACAGCTCCTGGAAGACTGCAAGCTGAGCCCTGTCTGAGAAACTCAGGGAACAGGGAAGTTATTTTGAGTATCTATACCACAAAGACTGTAGGAAGAAGGAATCTTGTGTGTTGAGCATTTGCTGGGGAGCCTCTGGCAAAGCCCAGCTGCAGAGAGGCAGCTCAGGGTTTGGCTGCCTCCTCCCATCATTGCACCCCCCTTGCGCACGCCCCCGACATCAGCAGGTAGACGTCAGGGGTCACGCCTGAATTGTTTTTTTTGGTTCATCTTCTGTCAGTAGGCACACAGCGATTAATTAATCATGCTGGATGAAATTCGTCTCAGCCAACATCATTTAAATAGTAGATGCCTCACTGAAGCTAGTCATTCTGTTCCCTGTATAGGTCATTGCATACGTCATTTACCGACGGTGCGAGATCTGTGCGAGTATACTCATTATGGCATTACGGCAATTCCTCACGGCCAGGGATCTGCCCTGCTGTCCCAGCAGCCATCACAGGACCTCCAGAGCCAGGACGTGCTGGACCATGCTTGTCTAAAGCTGTTAGTCCATTCAAACCCTGGGACTCTCAAGTCTCCAGCGGGCTGAGAAGTCTGTTTCGTTCCCTGTCTGTAATACCGCACCAACTTGCTCCGCTTGCTTGGGTGACAGGCCAAAAAGCTCAGAACCTGGGCAATCTGAATGCATTTTTTCTTATTTCCAGGGCACTTAAAAAACACTAACTTCCAATGGGAATGCTATTCATCACCTGTCTTTCCCACTTTGTGAAGCTGGATGAAGCTTACAATATCATGGTTATTTAAAAACACTAGGAAAAATACACATCACTTTTAAATAACTTCTGTTGGTGTTATTAATTAGCCCTGGAGCAGATTACCTGCCAGACACCTTTGCCCTGGCTGAAGGACCAGAGCCCTCTTGTGTTTGGGCTGGATGGACACTAACAAGTCTCTGGTCTGAGGAATTTACAACAGAGCCAGCAAAGAAACCTCCACATTACTTATTTCTCCCTCAGAATGCTGATTTGTTATAACGGAAGCACTTATGAGAACATAGGTGTTTCAACTACATTTTCAACTGGAAATTTTTCTCTGCTATTAGATGAAAGTATCGATCAAGCCCAGAGAGCCTCTCAGAGGAACGACGTGGCTTGCCCAGCGCTGCATCCCGCTCGCAGGAGGGACTCAAGCACAGGCCTCCACTGCCGATGGGACTGCCCTCCCCAACAGGCATGAACGGCTCCAGAGGCTGTCTCCTCCCCTCTTCCAAATATTTGAAAAGTCTTGTGTCTGGTGCTGTTGAATAGGGGAAAAAATTAAAGCTAAAACTCTTCTGCAGGTGGCTAAGTAGTTTTCCAGCTATTCAAATTACAGCCTGAACAGACAAATGCACACTCAGATTTCCACAACCTTATTTTTCAAAGCAAACATTTTCATGTAACTTTGCAGCTTCTGGATGCTGTGGCATTGCAACTGCATGCCCACCTGTGTTCTCCTCTGAATCAGTCTTAGTCTCTCAAACAACCTGATTGCCACCAGAGCTGACTAGCAAACAGGCTGAACAAATCCCCTTTCCATACGGCAAGACAGACCAAAGCCAATGTTTTAGTAAAAGAAATGATTGATATTTAGGTATTTGGCATATTCATTGAGTAACTTCAAAGGTCACCCTTTTAAACATTTGCAAACAAAATGCAGTAAGAAAATTTAGCTACACTCTACATAGCATACCAATAAGAAGAAATTTAAACAATAGTAGTCTTTCATTTAAAAAGAACAAACAGAAAGATTTGTGCTTCTCTTATCTCTAATCCTTCCTTCTGTCTCCAGAGCTTTAGTCCAATTAGTTATTTTATATTAATCATAGTTTGTGCTGTTCATTTTTCCTATAGCAGCTTTCCACAGCCCTGTGTCAGTGTCAAAGGAAATAAAATACAAGTAGTACCAGCTCCTATACCTTAGCAAGGACAGCACATTGACTGCTGAGGAAGATCAAGAGTTACTTTTCATTTTTCCAAACAGCCTGCACATAGGGAGATCTATTTCTGTAATTGCAGGTGTAAATCTGCCCAGAAGGCTGATCTCTATTTGGCCAAAATAGCTGGAGTCAGTGCAAATCTCCAGCCATTTTTCAACTGTGGATTTTTTGATGCTATAGCTTAGGGGATCTTTTTTTCTTATTTTAACATTTGATGGCTTATCAAATGCTAAAGAAATGTCAGATGCATATAATCATTTTATATGTACAATTAGAGTGGCTACGATGTAGTTATATAAAATTACGAATGGCAGATTAAGGGTGAATAGGGAAAAATTAATCTTTAACATAATACAAGAACAAGGAACATTAAATTAAATTATCTAACAGCAGTTTTAAAATAAACAAAAGGAACTACATGTAATTACATTTTGGAAATCATTGCCTTAGAACGCATTGAAAAGCACAAAGTGTAAGTGTGTTCAGAAAACAAGTAGGTAAATTCCCAGCCAAAAGTCTGTCAATGGATGCTAAATGCAAAGGCGTAGGTATAAGGCGTGGAAGCTGGGTAAGAACCGCTACATTTTCATTCTCTCCTTTTGATGTTCCCTAATGCCCATTCTCCGAGGCAGGACTCTGTGAGAGATGGACCTTTGGTCTGACCTCATACAGCTCTTCTTCTATACTACAGTCAATAGCCCCACGGCTTTACAACATTTCAGGTCATGCAGTCTGAAGTTATAGAAAAGAGTTCCTAGAGGCATTTATAATTTCTTCCAATGTGCACTTTGGTCTCTGCTGCCTGATTAAAAGCCACAGAGATCACATTAAAGCAAAAACTCAGGTCCAAACAAACCAGACTACACAGCTCACAAGTTCCCAAGCAGATTGCACTTGTGCTGTACCTGGAAGTGCCATCGTGTAGGTAAAGCTGTGCACAGCAGTGCACTGTACCCACAGTGCAGCTACTGCGATCACTCACCCAGAGCACCCACACATGCTGCAGGCAATTATATTGCATACTTGGAAGTCTTCGTATTGGCTTAATTCATTGTCAGCAGGAGTTTGCATGCAACTTGTTTATGTACCACTCCACTGTGTATTTATGAACACATACACTACCAAAAGGGTCACCTTTCACTGTTGTAGCAAATCACGTCTTTCCCTGGATATCTGCTCAGGCGTTTAAGTTTTGCCTTAATATTTATTAACAATAAACAACCTCCTTCTGATTTTAACTCTTCAGCATTAATATGATTCAATTTTCTCTCGTTTCAGTTGGATCTCAAGTTCTTTGGCAAATAGAAAATGTTTCAGATCATAAAGGTTTTGGTAGCCAGAGCACGTTTTTTATTCCTGACAAGTGATAGACCAACAGTGAATGTCAAAGGCAATAAAAGTTGTCCGATCTCATAGTCTTTAACTTAGACATGTAACCCTATGGACAAGAGTGCATGTTAACGCAGCCTTAACCTCTTCAGTCTTGATGTAGAGACATTCACTCTCAATCCACATTACCAGCAATGGATAGGCATGTCTTGAAATTTTTCATTAAAGAGCATCCCGGTGTCTGCAGAAGGCCAAACTTGGGAAATCCTTAACTACAGCTTTCATTTTATTGTCATCTCTGTAAATTAGTCTTATGAAGTCTCCATTAATGAGTTAGAGGTAAGCACAGCTCAAGAAAAAGTGAATTTGGCAGTCAGTAATTAAATGTAAAATCCTCAGGGCACACTGTATTGGTCAAGATGCTGCACCACAGCCCAAGAGAGTGCCCTAAAATTCTTTTCCAGACACGACAGAAGTAAAAAACTTGGGCTTGTACTGAATTATCTGTTGAGTTTTGCTATGCCAAGTGTAGTCTTTTGGATTAGCTAGGTATAAAGCAAGGCTGGATGGGAGTTAATTCCCTGTCATATTACCATGCAGTGAGTGGTGACAAGGGAGTCTAAGACAAGTAAAGAACTAGCATCACTAGGGGAGGTAATCTCTTGTGTTAGATCTTTGGCCCTCATTTACAAATCAGGCTTTATTTTCCCCCAGTAGGTAGATAAAGCAACTATCACACGACCTGCAGTATGACCACTACAACAAGGAGGAAAGAGAAAAAGACTGTGTCCTCTTGATACCCTTTGCAGCCCCGTTTTCTGGTCACAAAGGATACGTAGAAAGGTGAAGGCCCCCCAGATACTACCACTCTTACAGGTCTCACACACTGGGACAAAAGAAAAAAAAAAAAGTTAAAGCAAATGAACTATCCATTGACACTCTATCAGTGATAAAACAGAACTGAGAATAATCTAGCACCTAGTGGGTCTCTTTTGCAGTCTCCTGCTTACACTGTGTGTATGGCCCACGACCCTGCCTCCAAAGCAGCATTCCTGTTGCTCCTGCTCAGCCACAGCCCTGCTTAGTGCTTGGAAGAGAACAGGCACCACACATCTGGGCAGCAGCATATTGCCCACAGTTTGCTGCTCAGCTGCAGCACAGCTGTTTCACAGCAGGCCAGATAAGACTTAGGGTAGAGATTGAAGGTATCATCCGGTGTCCTTCCCAGCTCTGCTAAGCCATTTCTCTATCAGAAGGTGATGACACATCTTCTACACTTCTGAAAGGCACATGGAGATGGGTGGATAAGCAGTGCTACTCCATAAAAAAATCTCTTAATTTCTATTCTTCTCCTATCCTGAAAATGTCACACAAATGTCACTTTTCAACATAATAGTTACTTCCATCTAGGGATTGGATCACCTCTGTTCTTCAAGGTGAGCATAATAATGTTGCATCTCCTTGTTGCTGAGATTGTACCACTGGCACTCAAAGTAAAAAGATACATAAGGAAAACAGGGTTGAGTCCTTTGCCTCTCCTAGATCACATTTTTTAATACATTTGACTTCTCTTGAGATGAAATGATTGGCATATCTCTTGAAAGAGCTAGACTGTCTTACATCTCCATTTATGTCTTTCAGAAAGCCTGCTTGATAAAGGCATCCTGTTCTCGCTGGACACGAAATGCTGTGCACCTGAACTCTTATTGATTGTGGTATTTACAGAATGCTGTACTCTGTCATCTTCCAATATTTGGTTAATATATGAGATGAGACAATGTTCCCTGTCAAAGCATACTTGGTTATATTGACCTTGTCAGTAGTATTTAAAGCAGAACAACAGATCCAATTTCATTGAGGAGGCTCTAAAAGTCATCATTGTACTCCCAAAAAGCCATAATTTGTCCAGTGTTGAGCTTTTCCACTAAAGTAGTTAAATGCACTGATCAAAAGCCAATATTTAACTCAAAAGTATGTCTGAGGCATATGTTGCATCAGTATTATTATGGCAAGCCTTTTCAAATTAGGACAACAGATCAAGACAACTGACCTGCAAAGATATATTACTCTTTGGAGGACCTACACTTGTCCTTGGGACATAACTGCTTGAGGACTTTCTGCTGCTATAATATCTGCTAATCCAAATAACCTGAAATGTGACCTGACTCCCAGGATGCCTAAAGGTGTTTTTAAATGCCTAATTCCTGTTCACTTTCTCCAGTCCTATAAATACCCGGGGGAGTTGGTCACCTAATACTTCTGTGGATGTAAGTTTAGACTGAAATTACTGGAGATACTGGCCTCTTCATGCCCAGGAGCAAGAAACTGTTTCTCTGGTGATTAGAGATGATGCTTTACTCACTTTTACTTGTGTCTTGCTTGTATGACCAGTCCGCTGAGGAAGCCACATCGCAAACTATATAAAGTTTTTAAGAAAGGAGAATATTACCAGGTAAAAGACTTACAATTTGCTTGGACTGTTTTTTTTTTGTTTTGGTTTGGTTTTGTTTCATTCAGCTGCTGTAAATATCTCTGCATATAAATACATATTAAAAAAAAGTCAAAAAATTGGATAACATACTGCAAATGCCTCCAACTAACTACCTATGAAGTTATACAAAAGACAACATTTTTTCCCCCATATCTTCACCTATACATGTAATTTCAATGCTTACAGGTTGGATTTTTGAACAAATATCATCTCCTCCTGGCAGAGGCTAGATCTCATTCTGAACTCAAGTGAAAAGCTGGTCTGAAGAAAGTCATTTGGCTGAATGATTCTGCTTTATCTCGTTTAGGCTTCAATGATGGGTTTTTATTAACTAAAATAAAAATACAGCAAATAAGAGCACCATCAATAACTTATGCCTGCTTGAGGGGGAAAAAGGATGAAGATATCTGCAGTAATATTTTTTCAACAAAATTAACTTTAACTCCACCATTTTTGAGCATTAAACACTGGAGCTTATAATATTTACAGTGCTTTTATCTTACAGTGTTTAAGACTGCATCCCAAAAAGTGGGTACTTTATAGTTAATTTAAATTTTTCTTTTCTACAGTAATTATTAAAAATTATATTTTTGGTTCTCTCCAACAATAAATTGTCATGAGGATTAAATAAGTCATCTTGATAAGAAGTCTTTATACATGCTGTTCTGAGCTCTGTTTACATGCTTATAGCTACTTCAGTAACAAGCACAGATGAAGTACTTTAAGTTGGGGAATATGAACCAAGCATGGCTGTAAGTTCTCACTACAATTCTAGTTCAAAGGCTTCTTTCAAATTTAGCTAATGGTGCCATAAAACAGCACCAAAATAGCAAGACCAAGACTACAGTTTTGTTTTAAGACATAAGAGCAAACCAAAACCCCCCAAAATACAATAAGGAAGAGATGCTTTGATGTATTTTCTCCTCCCATCTGCAGTTCTCTCTTCATCCTTTTCTCTCTCTGAAGTGTTAAACACAGAGCTTTTTCTATGGCTAAACATTTTGACTTTTGTTCACCCTGCTCCTCTTAATTTCTAAGCAGTTTAGGGTGCACCTTGAGTGAGAAGCATTCTTTATCAGATATGGAAGAGCCATTTGAAGTAAACACAGTAAAGTATACTTGGTCTTTTTATGCTCTTTACTTATCTAAATCTGGATATTAAGTTTTGCTTTTCTCCCTAATGACTACCAAAGCATTTCATTGTCTGCCCATCAGTCTGAAAGTACCTGGGCCAGGTGCATTGCCTCCTAGCATGTGCTGTGGTGTGACGGGCTGGGCAGCACCTGCCCACGCTTCCGATGCCCCTGCCTGCGGGACGAGCTGGTGGGGAGCGGGTGCGTGGCCGGAGGCTCTCGGGCACGGCCTCGCGGGCAGGGCTGCTGCTGCAAAACCACCGGGCATCACCTCTCCAGGCTTTCCTCATTGCTCGCTATCCAGCTCAGAGCATTGTAAATCAATTTGATTTTCAGAAGTGTTTGAGATGTGAATTCTGAATTTCTAAATTGCATACCTCTGCCATGGCACTCATGTACAGCTAAATTTAATAATGCCAGTGGCTCTAGAAAAGTTCAGGTCTTTAGCTTTTATAAACGAAAACATCTTTCTGAAGGGATGGGTGAAACAAACAAAAATACTGCAAATGTGAAAGTGAATTTACACTTTTATATGGAAAACCATTCATAAACAGCATTCAGTATTATTCTCTGTGTTGCTTATGCAATAAAAATGACTAAACACAACATTTTAAAGAAAAGCCCTCTGAAGATCCAAAAATGCTTTGGAAATACAAATAAATCACACTTTACAACTTCCCCCTAAGGTCACATTAATTATTCCAACTTTTAATATAGGAGTTTAAAGAACTAAACCAAATTCCACAGGCAGCGTAGGCATGGTCAAGAAAAGACTAGGGACCAATGACTTTTCTTAGCTTAAACTCATCTAGCTATGCATCTCTATAGTACAGCCCTGCTTCACAGAATTAAAAAGCATAACTATGAACAATATATGATGCAGAGTAAATTTCTACTTTGGCGTCACACGCCTGAGGATATGATTGCTGGTAACTCTTGCATGTATGATGTCTGCCTGATTAAAGAGATCAGGAGTGTGTACAAGGAAGCATTACCCTTTCAGCCCGTTAACAACATATTTCATTGCTTTTGAGGATAATCAGACCATAACAGGGCTGTTGTGTTTCTTTCACCTCCCAGCAACGAGCATACTTCAGCAGCTTTGACAACAGAGACCCTTGCTGAGAAACGTGCTGCCCTTGGCAGCTGCAACCCCCAGCTGACAGCCGTGTTTCCCAAGAGCTCGTCCCAGCACTTCTAATAACATCATGCAAGTAGATACCAGAGGATGTCAAACTTAAAAAATTTACTTTGTGCCTCGAAGAATGGAGCAAATATTTCACCACCTTTACCACTTCAGCAGCTTTGAGGTCCTAAAGAAGTCGTGAGCAATGTGTGGTACATGAAAAACACGTTTTATCACATATAGAGTCATGACCACCCCATGTATGTCAATGCCCAGCTTTGAAGTATTTCAGAAGTTTACAAAGGAGCTGAAAACAGATCACTAAAATGATTTTTTCTTAAAAAAAAAAAAGCCTAATTTTTTAAAAAAACATGCAAAAAGAAAAACCCAGTTGCTAAATAGTCAGTTAGCTGATCTCCAGGAGAATGTTTGTGGAAGTATAATCAGAACAACATAAGCCACATTTTTATGTGAAGAAAACTGTGTGAGAGCACAGTGTGAAAAACAATATGTAATCACCAGTTTAGAAGTGGGTATTTATCAGTATAAATGCTGAGAAGATTCTACTTACAAGAGGTCCCCCACCCCCCCACCCCACCCCCGATTTAAGGTCCAAAATACTTGTTTTAAATACCTTTAGTAGAGCCTGGACATTCAGACAAATCAGTACCAGAAGGCATAAGGACCTTTGCTGGGTATCCAACCAAAGTCCGTAAAAGGAATCCACATGGATTTATTTTCCATGTGGAAACACTGAATGCCTCACAATTGAGTCCACACTAAGGAGGCAGCAGTAATGCGTTAAGTTCCTGCTAATATCTTTGTTGCCTTTCTTGTTAGCCATATGCAAAAAGATCTC
The DNA here is from genome assembly GCA_013399475.1 of Chauna torquata. NCBI lineage: Eukaryota > Metazoa > Chordata > Aves > Anseriformes > Anhimidae > Chauna > Chauna torquata. The sequence goes on along the minus strand of VXAL01013491.1, from coordinate 221,981 downwards.
CATGTTATGAAAACTTATTCATTCATTGGGAAATGAGGTGCCAAAACAGTAACACTGCATGGCCTTGAACTACCCACAGGCCGGATGCCGAACTCCTTTACCTATCCCGCTGCTCCCAGGCTTGCTTCTGCTCTTAGATCTCATTCATGCTCATCTGTGCCAACTGTTTGAACTCAATGTTTGAATGATTATTTGCACTCCACTTATTTAAGTTCTGAAACCAAGGTAAATAATGCTAATCAAATAATTGCTGTGAAGAGGTGGAAATGTGCTTTGTATTAATATGCACTGAATCTTCAACTTTCTTACCAATGAATACCTGCAACGAGCTAATCAGTTTAATACCAAAACTAGCAAACAATTTACAGTTCATCAAGTTTAACCTTTCCCAATTCAATATTCTCATAATTACCCTTATTAAATAACTGTGCTTAAGCACTGTAGCTGCAATAAAATGAAATGAAAAGAATGGTAAGGAAAGTCTGAGTGCAGAGTCCCACAGTATAGGAGTTACCCTGGGACATACGGACCAGATTTCCACGCTGTGTTGCCTGAGCAACACAGACACCTTAAAGAAACGACCAACCACTCCTACTCAGCAAAGCCGGCTTAAAGTTTTCAGTAGAACCATTCTTTTACATCATAAATGGCTTTTTCAATAGCCTCAAAGATATTATGTTGGTGGTTGAAATATCAGAAAAAAAAAATCAAACAACTGCAAACTGTTTCCCCTGTTTTGATATCTCCTGACCATAACATGTTCAAAAAGGTTAAGTACTTTGCCGGTTTGGGGCAAATTAACCTGGTGTGCTTCATACAGTTGGCAAAGACAGTCAGTATCACAGAAGACTAGCTCATGACTGAGAGCGACATGTTTCTGCAAATATCATACACGTGACCCTCTATAGTTTTACATGTATACCATAACAAGTTCTTCTTCTGGGAAATGTTCCCATGTTTATTTTACTCCTCCTAGTAACAAATTTAAATGTCTTTTTTCTTTTCCCCCTACATCTTCTCTCTTTGCTTTTCTGTATTTTGTAGAGCATCTTGTCACTGTGCTGTGGTATCACTGCAGCACTAATCTGTAAGTATAATCCCTCCTGCTGCGCATGGGTTGCCAGCCTCAAAAACCACCGGATTGCTCAGAAAGGAACAGATATCAGAACAAGTGCTCGGAAAGAACTGAATTCCCACATGGCAGAGTAAGAAATCTTCTGTTTTGGAAAGCAAAAGCCTACGTGCTGCCAAGCCCACATTCTTGGCGTCAGACAGTCCCCTCTTCCTCACTGGCAATTTTAGCTGTGAAACGCAGACCTGGAATCCCAGAGCAGGACGATGCAGAGATAAGCTGGGCTTGTTGGAAGCCAATGAGAAACACGAACCGCCCACATTCTGTTGTTGCTCTTCCCTACCTGTGTTCACATTACCTCTTCTGCAGAAGAAAGCCATCTTTCCCGTAAATCTCCCAGCCAGCCTCCAGGCTCTGCTTGAGATGGGACCGCCACCACAGCTCGTCCCCTGGGCAGCCGTCCCCGGGATTGTCTCAGACCCTTTCCTGTCCCAGACCCCTGCCTGGACACATCTCCAGTGCCGAGGCAGTGGGGCTCGCTCTGACGCCCACCTGCTGCTGCCCACCAGCCGTGGCCACTGTCACTGCCTGGGTGGCTGCAGGTCGGACAGAAGCGCTCCTGGGGGCACCCGCTCCCCTGGGCCAGCCAGGCTGGCTAACGCTAGGTGCTCACTTGTCCTGTAACTGAGAAACAATGGGCTTTCTGATGCGATTTATTTCTATACATTTACTGTCAGCTCTGAAAAGATTCAGTTTAAATTATTGCGAGGTCTCTAAAACATTAACCTGACAAATCACCTCTAAGGCCTATTTAAATAAACTTTTCTAATTAAGCAGGAAGCTAGATGGAGACTTGCTCCTTCACACACCTTAGTACCTAGGAGAATACCATGTGTGCATCCCCAAAACAGTGTAATGGCGAGCTGGAGCCACGCAGGTGGGCTGTTACAATGCTCTTCTAGGCAGATCTGAACTCCCCTCTGACACCTCGTGTCACCTCTTTGGAGGAAGCACCAGCTACCAGCTCGTGCAAGGGAATGGAGAAGGACCTAGGACCAGGCTTCACTGGCAGACAGCCAGTTAGCTGAGAAAAAAAATCTCATTAACTGAAAAAAAACAACCTCCTAAACTGTCATATTTCAGGATTGCCAGTGCTTTCAATCACAATCATTTTCTGTCTCAGTAGGAAGAGTGCTTTCCATTCAGAAAGGGACCTGTTTATCAGAGAGAACAACGGAGATAAATCAATAAATGTCTGGGTCTTTATTAACTCTGGGATCAAGCCCTTTGCATCACCTGTGCAGCCACCAGCTACAGACCTTGGAGAGCCAAAGCATCCTACAGTCAGTTAGTTAAACTGACTTTTAACATTCATTTCTGCTTAACTCCAGGACACAACAGGGAAATTCAAAAGCCAAATCTGGGCCAGACTTCCAGAATCCAGTCCCCAGTGTCACATAACTCCTTCTTCTATTCAGGCTGGGTAGTGGTAGAATTGAAAAGAATCAATGTACAGAAATATGTTTTAGTGACCTCACAAAATGTGTGATTGGCTATACATTGAACACCATTTTGGGGTTGTTTTTCTAAGAAAATCATCAGTAGCTCATACTTTCAGTCCAAAATGATCAAGAAAACTTTCTGAAATGCCAAGGACATATGAGGAATGGGAAAATTAAAACCTACAGCTTTTGAGCGAGTGCTACTTTTCACTTTCTTGAAGCGTGATAAGAAACAGCTCCTTGTTTCTGGTTCAGAGAAAAAATGATTTTTAACTTTGGTAGCTTTCAGTGTGGCTGAGCTGCACAACACATGACACCACTCTGCATAGTTACCATATGAAAATGATGAATGAATATGAAGTGGAAGGAGCAGCAAAAGTAATTTTCCCATGGCCTTGAAACGAAAGGAAGCTAAACTGCAAAGGTATGTGAGGCAGCAAGCTCAGACACAGACACAAACCTCCATTCAGGTCTGTGCAGAGACCAAAAAATTGTGTATCTTTTATTAAGTGACAGATAGCTGTAATCTAGCCCTGCACAGCACTCTTATGTGTGTAAAATTCAGTCTCCTCAAGCTGAAATCCCCAAGACTTTTGCGTTGTTTTGCTCTCATCCTAGGAAATTTGTGCTGGTAGCAGTTACGACAAGCAGAGAACATGCTTTCCACTTATATAAGCAAACTGTATATATGGAAGAACAAAGCAGCAAATATTAGGAGTAATTTATTGGTACCTCAAAAGAGCATGGGAAATTTTAGACATACTACTGGGGAGAAGGGGTGGTGGTCTCTCAAGGGAAGCAATGCACTGGTTTAATAAATGAATTTTAAGCTTACAATGAGCTTGACTCAGAGAGGCCCCCAGACCTTGAATACTTACGGTGCACTGCCATCACGTCAACCTGCAAAACTGGATTAGAAATAAAGTTACAAATTCCCAACCATACTGTCCTGGAGACATGGTATGTGCTACCACTTTCACAGCTGTTTTGCACTTCTGGACTTTCCGGTCCATAGGAAACTAAAAGGGAGCTGAAAAGAAAACCTTCTTCAGCAGAGGTGTGGGAGCATTGGAGATTGGAGGGAAAAGCCTTTTACAAGCTGCTAAAAGATTTGTTTACAAAATCAGGAGGACATTCTGGTTATAAAACTGGGAGGCATTCACTGAAGGTGATCTGCCTAATCACACTGCCATCTTTTTGCAGAGGAAAGCTACCACACTGCAGCTTGCACCCCTCCATAGCAATGGCTTTTGTAATGTAGCAATCAAAGATGGAGAAGAATGCTGCATCACTCTCTCTTTTACACTCTCTCCATTATTTATTTACATCATGACTAATTTCTCTACTAGAAACGAAGTGATGAACAGTACCAGGCCAGAACTTCCCTGTTGCTTGAAATTGTTTCTCAGCCACCTGAAAAGAGAAATTCAAGGGAGAATGGCTTCTATTGCTCAATCCATCTTCAGACGAGAAGCCCACCACCTAATGATTATTTATCTTACCTAGGCAAATGGCAACATCTATCTACTTTTTTCCTGATGCTGCAATACAGGGATGACTGGGCACAGAGCCATTCATTATAGGAAGCTTGCCTATACTTAAGAAAAACAAGAAGAGAAAGAAACAAGAAGAGAAAAAAGTCAGTGGCAGGGCAGCACTAACCAAGTTTACAACACACAGAGCTAAACTCACTCTCCAGACAGCCTTGATCAATCTTGTAAATTTGACCATTAGAAAACTACTATATTGTCTTTAAAAAAAAATACACTGAATTGGGATGCTAGCTGTTCAGAACACAGTATTTCCTGTTCTGAAGTAACATGGGAATTTTCTTGTTTATTTATGTATTTATAACACAGCACTTAGCACAAGCATCTATTTTCTGAGGAGGAATCAAAACCAATCTTTTTTCTTTTTAGACTTAGGGGAGTCTCTAAATGGCCAAGGTGACTGTAGCCTTCATTACAGCCAACAGTGCAGAGAGGAGCGAATTTCCCAGTGGGAACTGAGGAAACAAACATTGAGCTTTGAACTCCTTGGCTAGGCTGCTCTGTGCTGCAATGCCAGCACAAAGTACATCCAATACGGACTGAAGCCAAGCAACGCACTCCTGCCTGGCAGCAGCAGAAGCTGCCTCCTTCCTCACTGGCCCTGTTCACCCGAATCACCCAGCGCCTCACCGCACGGTCACCGCGATCACACGCACCCTTCGAAACCCCAAGCCCAAACCTGCGGGAAGGTGAGGCACTGAAATAGCTTCTGCCGCCCCGCCTGGCAGCCAGCTCCAGTCTCCAGCGAAGGCTGCCTGGCACCCAGGGGACCCCACAACTTCCTGGGGGGCAGGCATGGAAGCAACCGATCCCCCAGGACCCTCGCGTTGGGCTCTGTGAGCCGGGGGAGGCAGCGGTGCTTTCTGGAGAGTGAAACACCCGCCCGGGAGGTTGTGTCGGCTCAGCCATGCCTTGAGCGACCTGCCAAAGCCGGTATCACACCCACCTGGCTTTAGGGTGGAAGAGGCAGAATCAAGGTGCATGCAACCAACTCTTTGGCTAGTAAAAATCACTGTCCCTAAATTTATCAGCTTTTTCTCCTAGTGAAATCACCAGTACTTTTCTAAGGTGGAGCATGGTGATGAGCGCACCACAGAGGAGGAATCAAGGTCATAAATCAATTTGCTAAACAAATGATCTTTGTTTCATTCACATTCAAGAGCTACAGAAAGCATATTGGGATTCATGAGCAAATTACGGATTTGAAGTATTATGAAGAGCTTTACCAGTATAGCTGTGGTTGATTTTAATGAATGCAATTGTGCTAAAACTCTCCATATTGCCTCAGAAATTAGGAAATGCAGCATTCAGTGCAGGGGAACAGCAGCAGTAGCACACAACATCATCACGGTAACATTATTCCAGAGCAGAAAAGTATCAAAATTCCCAGAAGACAGAATGTCAAATTCAGATAAAAAATATGAGGTAATATTTGAATGGGAGTGAAGGAAGAGCTTATCCAGCACCTTTAAAACAGAACAGTTCATACAATTAAATAAAGAGCTCAAAGCAGCACTGCAGGGCTCTCAGCATTTTGGAGATGCAGTTAACTCCCAATAGCTTCTCTTTGTAGCTGTACATCTCAGAGTCAGTGGAAAGTGTAACTTTCATTCCCAGCTATTTCTCTTTTTCAGAGTTCATAAGCATGCTCTTTTATTAAAAGTTAAAAGCAGCACATAAATTAGGTGCTTTTTCTTAAGAGAATGAGGCTGCTTTTAAATTGCTGGCATATGTTAAATTAGAAGGAAGTTAACTTCAGAAATCTTAGAGCAGTATGAAACAGTTGCCAGTAAGAGAATGATTTATTCATGCTCTGCAACGAGCTTACGCAACGAGGGAAGTTGTTCCTCTCCATTCTCTCTGTGCTGCGCAATCTGCCTTGACACTTGACCAGCCAAAAGTCCATTAAGAGGTGCTTCATAATTTATACTGTAAATTGATTTAAGATTAAATTAATTATACATGCCCAGCCAAAAACTATCACAGCATCCCATAAGCACCTCTTCTGGGCAGTCTTCCTGAGCTGCTGCTCTCCAGAGCCGAGCACAGCCGCTGAGCGCTGAGCTGAACCCTGGCTCAGGGAGAGCCCTGGAAGGCTGCCGCAGCCCCCCCGGAGCTAGGTGGGAGCACGTCTGTGGGGCAGGGGACTTCTGTCACTGGGCAGGAAGGCAGCGTGTGCAGCCTCGGTTCCCTTGGTGCAAATAAAGTCAGCCGGTTCCCTTCGTGAAAATAAAACCGGGCCACACAGGAGGGACTGCAAAGCTGTGCAAGGGTGAGCAGCAATACAGCAGAAACAAGGACAGGAAGTGGAGAACATTTCGTCTAGCTGAGAACCATCTTTGGAAGAAAAAAACAAAGACATACTTGTAAATAAGCATTTTTTGAAACATTGAATATCTTCATTGCAATGTTTTGGTACGGTTTAGGTTTTTTTGCTGTTGTTTTCACTGCATTCAAAACTTTGTTCAATACTTGGTAGGATTTTGGACCATTAGCCACAAAGCCTCACGTAACATCTGAAATTTTTGCTTTTATGTTCAACATGTTTTTCCAAGTGGTTGTAGTTGGTTTACATGGACTTTTTTTTTCTACTGTGAAACCATTATTTGCCCCCAGATGAGGTTAATAATGGTATTTTATCACACCACATGTACTCATCAGCCTAGGGGAATACTCCCTGGTTTGTTGTTTTTTCTCTTTTCTCCCATAAAATGCTTCATCAGTTCTCATAATGTAAGAAGTATATCAGAAGCCAGAATAGCAGTTAACACTTTATCACACTTTCCATTCTCTAGGATGAACTCTAAGTATTGATTCTAGTCATTTTTGTGACAGAAGATTTGCTTGAACTCCCACTCAAGTCAAATGAAGGACCACAAAGGACTTAGCTGGCCCAGGACTTAGTGAACAATTTCCTGCAAACTTCTCAACAGGACTAATTAAATTTTTAAGGTCAAGACTTCTTCAATGGCAAATTAGATTTTCAAGTAAACACTATTTTTCCACAGAAAGAGTTTCTGCAGAAAAATGCTTTCTTTATTGCAGGCTAGCAGCCTGAGAAGTGAACTGCTCAGACTCAGAAGCGCTGCTATGGCAATGCCTCCGGAAGGCGCAGTTCGGCTGCCGCCGCTGTCCCCTGCAGCTCGCGCTCCCAGCCTGGCTGCGAGGAGCCCAGAAGCTGAGGTTTCCCGTCCAAACTGGAGATTGAATGAGTAGCTCAGCGTGCAGAGGAGAAATTTTAGCATACAATCTTGTTCCACACTCTGCAAATTTTCCATATCTAAGTCTCTCCTTTGTGGGTCAGCACCTAATCTACTGCCGTGGTTAACTGCTGCAGGCTGGATCGCACAAGAGTAGGAACAAGCTAAATACTCAGATGAGCTTCATTTTCTTGCAGGTAGGTTAAATTGAACTTGATCAGGGCACATTAAGCAAGTACCTGTGCAAGTAGCAGTCAGTTTTCAGATCAAGCTACGCATTTTTAAGACAGATGTTCATTAGATGCTGTGCTCCTGCAAGGGGAACACATGCAGTTCATCTGCTTGCATACCTTTCCCCTTCCTGCACAAAAACGCATTCACCGTTTTCAGTGAAATCTTCAACGCAGATAACACTTGGTTTGTTACGCCCCTGTAACAGTGGTAATCCGAAAACAGTTAAAAAGAGCAAAAGAGAAAGAGAGAGGTAGTAACGGAGAGCTGGCCCCACGGCCTCATTAGTGATACGCTGTGCGTGGGCTTAGGAAAGCCGCAAGCAAGCTGAAAAATGAGTTTGTTAAGATCTGTGTACAATAAACAGTCCATATGATGTATGATTTATAAAATGTTGCAGCACTCTTGAAAAGCCTCTTAATTTCAGAGAACCTGCTGAAGCAGGGAAAGGTGTACTATTTAAGGAATACAATGGGCCCACAGGCAGAAAAGCTCTTGGATAACAGTAAAGTGGCTGTCTGGCATATTTGCTTTTTGTAACTAAAAGTATAAGCAGCTAATAGGAATAGAGTGGTGCAGGCCAGCAAGCGGCACAAGGGAGAATTTATACCCAGGATGGTAAAGGATAAGACAAGCAAGAAAAAAAGAACTAGGAAGAAAGTAAAATAAAAATATAGCAGAGAAGAGCAAAAGGGTCTGTCTAAAGCAACGATAGAGTTAACATGCCCTAGAAATACTCTTAACTAGCCAGATTTGGAAAGAGAGGAAAGTATACATGCCTGGGTGAGCCTGTTAAGAAAGCTGTGGCTATGTTTGCCTCCACATCCTCCTTTCCTCTACCTTATTTTTACTTAAAATTTTGGACTGTGCTAGCTCCGTGATTCTACTAGAGAGAATAGTTTCTGGGAACTAATGATAGTCCAGGAAAGCTGAATGTCCTGTACATAGCCTGGATCTGTTCATATTTCTATAAGAATTACTTTAGTGATTATTTCTGACAACCTGGTTGTTGAACAGATTTACCTGCCACTTTTCCATATAAATATGTGGCAGGAGTAATATTTTGCACAGTTGTGAGTGACCCTTGTCTCTATACGATGTTCTGCCCAGGTGTGTTTGCATGCTTTATATTCCCAGTCTTGGTTACGGTCAGTGTTATAAAGCCACTACATCCTTTCAGAGTTTCCTTGTGGCTACAAAAGCAGATCTCTTCAGATTTACCTCCTGTAGATCATTAATCAAGAACTTCAATTTCAGCAGACATTCCAATAAAATAAATGGACAAATAAATTTCTTCTATCAATGGAAAGTAATTCATAACTACTTTCTGTTTGTATTCACAGTAGTAGTAGATGAAATTCAGTCTTCTCTAAGAATTTTTTTTTTTTTTGCTAACATTATGAGTCAAGTATATCAACAGCTACTTTCCACATTGAAAGTATAATACAGAATAACAGAAAAAAAAAATCTGCTTTCAGAGTTCTTTTGGGGATTTTAGGGACTTTAAAAAAAAAAAAAACACCTTTGAAAGGATAAAATCACATTTCATATTATTCTTCAATTTGGAAAGTCTTCAAGGGACCAGTTTCATTTTTCCATATTTTCCATACTGTATCAAAAAATGCCATCAGAGCAATGGTAAAGTTTTATTCTGGGTTTCAAAAAGAGTGATTTTTAACCTCTGTTGTGCCACTGATCTATATCTTAGCAATTCAATTACTTTCCCTGTTTGTTTTTTTTTTTCAGTTCTTTCAGTTGTCTACCTTGCCTACTAAATATTAAAGTTTTCTAGAGCTGGGAATATAACTTATAGAATTTCTGCAGCACCCAAAACATTTGGCCCATAATCTACATGCTAACACAATGTAAATGGCTTATTTCCAAATATTTCTGTTATACATTACAATGAAAAAAGTTTTTCAGTAATGGAAAGACAACTGAGCTGATTAAACGCAAACTCCTGGAGAAGGACAAACACTGCTTCTATCTTAAGGGATGCATTTGGAAATTATAACTCCCTTTGGCAGCTGCAAAGATACTGAAATCTATTATTCATCAATCAAGTTGTCATCACCTAGAAGATTAGACAGTGGCCCAAGAGACATAGCCAATATAAGTTTATAAATATCTCAAGAATAAATAAATAATAAAAAAGTCAAATATATGGAGGCTTTGGGCATGGAAGGGGAGGGAAAGCACAGGATGGGTAAATGACCTCAACACCGAGGAAATATGAGATATGGCATATCTCAGTGAGCAAGGTTTTATATGCAATTCCATAAAACAGTTTCATAAGTAAAGCTGAAAAGCATAGTTAAATAAAATAAACATAAAGTGGGTACAAATATATTGAAAATAACCAAAAAGTGGTTAGTAGCATCCCCTGTGAAGCTGAGAGGACAGATGAAGTGGGGGCTCACAGTGTGCTCCTAAACAGGCTCAGATGCTGGAGTACAGAAGATACTAATATAATTTGTGGATGACAGCAAGCTAGGAGTGGTTGCAAGCACTTTGGAGGACAGGATCAGAATTCAAAACACTCTTGACGATTGTGGAAGTACTGTGAAATCAGCAAGACAAAAGGTAGTAAAGGCAGTTACAAAGAGTTACGCTTAGAAAGGAAGAATCAAATGCACTGAAAATGGGGAGCATCTGGCAAAGCAGCAGGACTGCAGGAAAGCGCCTTTGACAACTGAATACGAAATAGCAGATAGCTAATATAGTCTTACCTGCACAAGGGCTGGTCACTGAACAAAGACTAGGAGAAGGCTTTCGGAGATCATCTGCTTCAGTAGGTCTGGAAATAAATCCCCGGTCGATTGTCACCCAGAGGCAGTACCTTTGTGACTGGGAATGTTGCATCATCCCTGGTGCTGACTGTGCCCAGAGATGTCTCCTCCATCCTCAGCATTCTTTTCGATTTACAAGAGAGGGGGGAACTGTGGGCAAATGGCAATCTGGGATTGCTTAAACCAAACCACTGCCTGTGAGCTGGAAGCTTTCATGCACCATCCCATCTTTCACCCTGGTGGTCCCTTGGGTGAGCCCAAAGTGGCTACTGATGTCTCCCTGTACTCAAGCAACGCCAGGTGCCCTCACTCAGCAGTGGAACAGAGGAAAACCAGGAAAAAGGCCATAACAGAAGGTGTGCTTTAGCAAATATATAACAAAAGCATTTCAGTTTATTCACTCTGAGCGTCCTATTATCAAAATACCTACAGTCATCTCTCAGCCCTTAATATGGTTGAAATCATCTTACCTATCCTCTCCATTATTCTTGGTGACAAGTGAACAGTATAAATGCCCCACAGCTCTAGGATAAATGTACTTCCCTTACAGATTAGGTTAAATGATATAGCGCAAACAAACATCTGTGAAAAGAAAAAAGACATGCTAATCTGTAAAGATTTAGACAAACGAAGAAGTCACCAATCTGTCAGGAGTTGTCAGTTTATTTTTCTTCCCATGTTACTACAGAGATTTCTTTTTAAGCTATCTACCCTTGCTACTCAGGAGATTATGCATGAATTACAGCTGGAACACAATTTTTCCTAAAAAAAAATGGGGATTTACCAAAAAGGCATCCATCTCCCTGGTGTGGGAGAATGCCTTGAAAAAGAAACAATCTCTTCTTTGAAACTTCTCTTTTCTTAATTAGGAATGCTCTTATTATGTATTTAACAATAAGAACAAAGGGAGAAGAGACAAAAATACCATTCTAGCACTGCCGCCAAAATAAATAAAAGTGTGGCTTGAGAAAAGCTGTGCCATATGTATTTATAAACACTTGGGTCTGAATTTTGTTGTTTTTTGAATGCTTCATTGCTTTCTCTCCTCTTTATTCTAGAAGACATTTGTTGTTTTCCTAGCCCACTCCACACTTTGTAATTCAGCTGGTACCAGCACTAGGTATTGCTCTTTCCAGGACGTGCTATCTATTGTACACAGGGCAAAATGAGATCCCATTGAGAAACAGGGAAACCCAGATGGCTCCTCGGCTCTTCCCCTTCTTGCCTCAGCTCCAAGGCCACCAACCACTGACGAGTCTCAGCCTGGGTCATTGTCCCCGACCACAGGGTCCGGAACCCCCTCACACACGTGAGATCCCAGAGGAACTGAGGGAAACTGCTTCCCCACCAGCTTACTGTACACTGGATGACATTCATGACAGACAAATCGGAGGAAAACACTACTTGTCTTAAATTGTCTTAAAAGCTATAAAAAAAATATTCTTTGGGCAACCCCTACCACTTATAAGCCTAATCAACATTTTAAACCCCTAACATTTCACTAGAATGAAAATCAGGGAAAATTATTGTGCTTGTGCAAAAATTGTCAACATGAGTGGTGGTACTGCTGGCTATTTCAGTACTCAGCCTGATGGACCCCAAAACATGGGTTAATCCTTACTGTCTGCTGGGGCACATCATGGCAGCAGCTGAATGCTGCATCACTGCTTGGAAAAATGTGCTAAAGGCAATATTTGATTGGCATGAACTGCAGGAAAGTTTAAGGAGAGGAGATCCGATTTCCAAACTAGAACATGGCAGGACTGTGGACTTTCATAGCTTCCAAAAAAGCGGAGTCATACCCCAGTCCACAAAAAACCACAATGGGTTATAAACAGCTTGTCCACACTCTGTGAATGACCCAAGCGTTGCAAATCTCTTGTAGAAAAAATTATTTTGTTCCTTGCTCATATTCACTCTGTAAATTCATGCAGCTCTACAGGACCACACTGGAGTCATCCACCATTAACTAAAGAACTAACCAAATTCAAAACAAAGGGTCTTCACCACTGATGATGACTTATCTGGAAAGAAGCCAGGGTTGAAATCAGCCTGAGTTTATCATTTAGACAATAGAAAAACACAGGAAACATTAACTGGGAATTTCACATTGCTACTGGTGAAGAAAGATTCATTCTATTTATTGCATTATGCCACTTAAAAACTGCCTTTTTCTGGATATGTTAAGTGATAATTCACATCATGTTTTCTTTAATGAATGAGATAGAAATGCCTTCCATTTCTACATAAATTAGAAGCATTTATATTCTAAACAACTGAGCTGTTATTTGCTAAATTATAATGATGCAGCTCTAGTCCAACTGATGTCAATAGGATTACTCATGTGAGTGATTACTTGTCAATATGATTAAGGGGTCACTCTCTAATGGTAGATGAGACACCAGTTGCAGAACCTTGCTATATAAGTCCCACAGTGCTTTAAAAATGATGCCCAGTTTTTCACCATTGTTTTCCACATTTAGGTAGGGAAATCTCCCACTGCAGGACATTCCCCTTGCAGCACCAGAGAGCCCTTCAGTGTGCACTTCCCAGGTCTCTCTCAGAAGCAGCTTGTGGATCCAGCCCCAAGTACCTCCGTGCCAAGATGCATTACATGCCCCTTCAGGAAAGGAAGGAGTCTATGGGCCATGGTGTGTACAAAACCAGCCCACACCTCCATTCAAGTGGGAGTTAACAGAGATTTTTAACTGGCCAAACATTTATATGGTCACCTGTTTTGTACCTGCACACTGCACCACATACTAGACATGCACAACAGTAAGTGCTGCCATCGCGACTACATCTGTCCACAGACACGATCTCCTTCTCAGAAATGCTACAGCTGTGCACAGAACATCTCAGCAATAGGTTAGGAGAGAGAGTGAAAAGTAATAACACATTCTCTGAAACTTCTGAATGCAGGATTAATTACATACATTTGATTTTGGCCAGGACATCTATTCTGTGGTTCGTAGGAAATCAGATTGCACGGCCACATTTTATGTCTCCTATGCAGACGGTGCATGTGGTGTTCCAGTACCCTGGTGCCATCTGGGTGTATTTGTTCAGCATTAACTCATAGGAGAAAGTGCCATCTTCAGTTACAAAAAATTCCTCACAACATCATGAAATTCCAGTGAAATCTCTCATCCAAGTACTGGCCAACCTCCAACCATCTTAGCTTGCAAGATCTGACAAGATCAAAGACTGAAGTGCAATAGCCCTAGGCAACAGAAAGTACGAAAAAGTATATATGTCAATTCAGTGAATACTAATTCTACCAAAAAAAAAAAAGTTACAAAAATAGGAAAATTACACCTGCATCTCTATGAATACTCCGAGGTAACCCACAAATTATATGGCTATGACAGAATAGACATGGGCGTTTATAGGATGTGCCATATAATTCTCCACCTCCCTGAGGGTATAGACAGGTATTTTTAACATTAGTACTCCATGCCTGTGCTCTCCACAATAAGATGTACAGTTTTATCTCCCAGAAATGTCAGTATCCTTTCCTTTGTGATATCCTCACGAGTAGCTGCTGGAGACTACACTGAGGACAAGTGGGCGTGGCCAAGAAACAGTCCTCCTGGCAATGACTTGTATGTAGAATATTAAGATTCTATCTAAAAAAAAGGCTATATATTCAGATACTGCTAGTTCCTTTAGCTCTCAGAATAATGTATCTGTTCTTGCTGAGACTGGGCAATGACACTCACTCTAATTCTCATGCTTCTAAAAGGTTTTATGCTAATTTGTGAACTCGAAAGAGCTGATTTGCACATATTCTTTACACAATAGCAATCATAACGTTAAGCAATAAATGCAACAATCTCTTTTGACAGAATGGTTCGATATTCTCCAGGAGCACTAACATGAAGGAATAGCAGGAGTAACACAGAAGGATAAGAGGAAGGCATTGGAATGAGTAAAGTCTTAAGTCTAAGCCACTCATACAAACGAACGCACAGGCAAGGCTTACAAGAACTGCTCTCATGAAACTGGCAGTCAGTTCTTCCTTCGTAAACCGCACCTAGAGATGCATTCCCTGCTGAGCTGATTCTCTGTGACAACTGAGGTGGCACCACGTGTTGCAGTGGAAGAGCCTTGCAGCAGGACCCTCCCACGCAGCGCCTGCAGCAGCCCACAAAGCCCCGGATGATGTGGGGCAGCCTGGGAGGGAGGAGATCAACCTCGCAGCTCAAACACAACACAGTGGTTGGGGGAAATGGGGGTTCTGTGCAACTCCTCCATCACGCCTTGCTTATTAGGGGAGCAGTTACAAGCAACACTAATTCCTTCCCACCATTTAAAGAACTACAGGAGATTAGATCACTAAGAATGAGTTGCCAACTAGGTTCTAAGTCTTTCCATTATCCCACTGCACAGAAAACTTGGCCAAGAGCAGCATTCGTTGGACTACCACTTGGGAAATACACCAGGAAGCGTGGTCCCTGGCTTGCAAACAGACAAAAAGGGCTGTTTGCCTGTAGAAGAGATCAAATGAGATCTGCCACTTTCCTCTGCAATTCTCAGTTTCTCAGTCCTTGGGGGACCAGCAATAAGGAGATGTGACGAAAAGACGAGCACTTCTGGTACTAACACACAGCTTATTTACAGGACGTGAAGGCAGATATCGCAAAGATACAGAAAAAGTTACTAGAGGAAGTTAGATGGCTGTTGCCTATGCAGAAAGAAAAGGAGGCAGAGGTAAAACAACAAATACAAGAACTCATTATTCAAGCACAAGCAGGTCAGAATCATACTTAGTGAAAGCTGCGATGTATAGTCTCTCATGCTAAGGGAGCCATCTCAAGAAGGAAACTATAAAAGAGCAGTCCTTTGTAAGAAGGGAAAACAATAATTGTTATACTACATGCTTCGGCATGTTAAAGCTGTTTTGGCGGCACCTGAGACTTTAGAAATGCTTTTCCACACTGGACACTCAGAGATAGTTCCAGTCAGCTCTAGCATTCAATTTACAAAAGTTACTAGGATGTTTGTGTATCATTAAGGACAACTTGACTGTAAATCTATCCTAATAGAGAGTAAGCTGAGTGGAGCAGTAAGCAACCTGTTCACAAGTTTATGGACGGATGAATTGGCAAGGAGAATAATGAAGTTACAATCAATTTCCCCACACTTTTAAAGAACTGTGAATACTATCCTGTTAGCAAGCAAGCGGACTTGTTCCTCCAGCAGGTCCCTTTCATCCACTGAGTCAGCAGTCACCTCAATTACGCCCATGGTGGGGCTGTCTTTGATGGTCTCCAGCTCCCACCCACTGGAGGAGGTGGATGTGTTTCATTGCTTTCAACTCATGACCTGTGCTCAACTTCTGATGATGAGGCTCCCACTGCAGACCTTGTGTCCCTGTGTAAAGCAGTTCCCACTTTTCGCCGAAGCAGTGCTCTTGGCTCGTGAGTGCAGAAAGTGTGTTTGAAGTCTACCACAGGCTTTTTGTCAATACCACTCTCATCACCACCGAGTCAAGTTAATAAGCTCAGTTCATCAGCCTTGTCCCTTTGACTACTTCTTTCCTGAAGGGGAATATAATGCATTTAACATGTCAGATGCTTAACGGGCTCTTTCACATGCAGCCTCAGCTCATCACTAATAAAATACATTTTACTCTCCTGTTTTGTTCCCTGTGTGCCCCATGCTGTATTGAGTTTAAGATACAACTTCTCACCATGCTTTTTTAGCAGGAAATAGCCATGTACAGACTCATTAAAGCCTTCCAGAGCTCCAGTTGCCCTGTGCCAGATGACATTACACAAGGACTGTAAAGAAGAGCGGCGGCACCAAACGCACAAGGAGACACTGCCAAGACCTGTGTGACCATCCTCCATTCTGAGCAGCTCTCCAAATCCTCCCTCCTCTGGGGGAGGACTGGCCTGCAGGCCTCCTTCCTGGGAAGGCAGAGGGTGAGCGGCCTGACACTGCTCCCCTGGTGGTGCGGGGCCCAGCTGCCTCAGTGGATGGTGCTGGACCGGAGCGTGGAGCCCGCGGCCTGGCCAGGCCGGCAGCCACTGCTGCCCTCACCATCCGAGAGAAGAGCCCGAGCAGATTCCTGAGCTCTGGCCTCCCTGAGGTGCCTCCTCAGTCTAGCAAGCTCCCTCCCCTCCCTCTCCCCCCAAAAAGCAGCTCTAACACCACAGACTTGGCACTGTGCTTTTCCTCCCACTGTCCTATTTTAAGCAAAAATGGAAAGTGTCAGGATTGACAGACTTAGGAGCTAAAAATCCTGTTCTCATCCTCAAAGAGCACTGAGGCAGGCCAGGCACCACAATGTGCTGCTGCTCAGGGCCCTTCGCCACAAGGGCCAGCAGCCTCTGGGCACCCCCAAGGTCTCCTGCCCGGAGGATGCAGCCTCAGGAGGCACCAGACCCCGCGCCACTGGGCCTGCAGCGACCGGCCTCTGATCCCACCTGCCCTGCCTCACGAGAGGAATTGCTTCCTGAGACGAGAGCCGAGCTCACTGGCTCTCAGTCTTTGCCTCAGATGAGTTTTTTAGAAAGACACAAACTTCAGGAAGTTTGTCCTAAGCAGAACGAACGTCGTTCATCACCTTCTGAGAATCACCAATCACTAAAAGTTAATGCCTCCCAAAGCTTCTCGATTGCAAATTCCTTTCTAACACAAAGTTAAAAACAACCTCTGAAATGCAAATAACCCAGCAACCTACACAAGATGATTTATGCCATGCCATCTTTTTCATGCAAATAAATTAAAAGAAGAAAATGTAATTTAGGGTGAACTGTATTGTATAATAAAACGAGTGACTTTATGCTGCAAAACTCAGTGCAATGTGTTTATGCCATTGCTGCTGGAGGTTTAACCTTCCTGAACATGCAGAAAAAGGTTTTGATTTCTTTATGTTGATTTTCATTTGTATACAAATCATTTTATGGCTTCAGGCATGTCAGGAAAAGACAGATTTTAATTTCTTTATGTTGGTGTCATTTCAAGGGAATGCTGGAAGTTTGACTCTCAATTAATGATTCAAGTAGCACAAGAGAATTAAGAGCCTTTCTTAACAGCAAATCAACAAGGACCCAAATCACTGCACAAGTGCAGAGAGGGCTGGACCCGACACCAGATGCACACACCAGGCAAGCTGGGAGCGCTCTGCGGGTAGCAGTGGGCTTAGACAATTTCTGATAAACAAGTCCCTCTGATCCGCAGCCTAAGAAGAGGAAAGGTCTTCTGAAAGAACAAGAACCGAGGGATGCACAAAAAGGTACACCCTGAGGAAGCCAACAACAGCAACAAAAGCTAGCATGATATGAAGGTCAGCATTTTGTAACTCCTTGTTCCAGCTGCAGCAATCACAATCGGAAAGGTGACTCTTTCTCTAGGGGTTGCCAGAGACTAAAATCTGCAGTAAAGAGGACAGTAAAGAATTCTGGAAGCCAGGGAAGGGCAGTGCCAGCGTGGCACCCCTCGGCGGGAGCAGCATCCCCTCTGCTCGGTGAGCAGGCAGAGCCTGGGCTCCTCGGATGGTTTCCTGTGACTGACAGAACTGCACCTCCCCTCATGTTACCTTATTGTTCATGTTACCATTTGGATTCTTGTTCTGCTCTGTTAAACTTCCTCAAATGGAGGGGAAGAATCTATTTTGATAAACTGAGCAGATACGATCAAGTCAGATGGAATAACTGTACTCTGTTCAACAAAACTCTCCAGCAACAGCACGCCCTTATGGCCACGCTGGCTGCTGTGTTATGCGGCTCACTTCAGACTGGAAGCTAAATGGGAGAGGACTTATGGATTTGTTTACTATTGCTATGCAGCAGGTCAGGCAGGGTGCAAAAGCGCCCTGCTATAAATAATGGCAGCAAGGGGATGTCAGTTCCAGCACATGGAGGAACACTAAAGCTTTCTCAAAGGGATGACTTGCACAGTACATAAATCTGAGCCAAGTGATACCACTCTGAGCCCCATTAATAGCAAAGAGCTTGTCCTACGCTGTCGGGCTGTCACAAGACACTTCCAGCTCAAGGACACTTTGTTAAGGCACCTGGCCACGCCAAACTGAGTCAGGAAAGAAAAGGCTGCTGCAAGCTAAGGTGTTACAGACAGCTTGTGCTCAGTACCTGAAAGGATTTTGTAGTCTAACATCCACATAAATTGCTGCTAGCAGCTTATAAAATCCAGGGATTGATCTAAAAGGCTCTTCAAATTATGCTTTAAATCACAAATTTCATCCAAGTAAAGACATGGGCCTTAGTTTTATTTTTATTAATATTAATAGCAGTAAGAAAAACCTGCACTATTAAAAAGCAACAGCTACTTATAAGCGAACAGATCATTTCTAAACCAGGGTCATTTCTCCTGGTAATGATAAGACCCTGTCAGGTAATCATAATCCTTACAGAAAAATGCTTTGCCTTCACTGCTCTCCTCTAAGATAGTAAATCTGAAACAATCTGTCTGGTTCTTAAAATATAATTCCTCTTTACCAGGGTTGATCTTCTAAAATGGACGGGAGGACGTGTCTTCTCGTTCCTTCTTTTTCTCTGCATTTTCATTGGCAAAGCCTCAAATCTGCTTAGGGTTGTTTTGTTCATCTCCCAGTATGCACGTTTTTTCAGGAAAGGGAAGTCTTCAAACAGAAAAATATCATAAGCATCAGCCAGGGACTGCAAAATCCCAAGCTCCAGTTCGAATTCTGCCAACGAGACAATGTGTGGCCTGGGGAAAAATCACCTCTCCTCCCTGCAGGCTCTCCATCTGCTTCTCGCTAATAAAATGGGATTATAAAACTGCCCCATCCCAAAGGGCAGTTAAAACTTTGAAGGTGAAAATTGTGTTACAAGCATGATACATTATTATAACACAGCAAAAAGCCTTTCAGGCCTCTTTTCTCTTCTATTCACTGCAAAGCAGCCACATTTCAAAATGAAAGCTACGGACCGGCTTTTCCATTTGCACAGATTTCTTTCAGCAGGCGGCAGATTAAAGCTGAGAGAATAATCCATAGCAATTAATTTATTCAATGAATTTAGCCTCATTTTCTGCTCACAAAATGTCTGCAAGCTATCTACCATTTTTTTGTGGTTTACTCATTATTCACAATTATTGCAATGTAACTCTTGGTCTGTAAATTACTCCTGAACAATTAGCTGAGCGTATTTTAGAAGCTATTTGATACACAGGGCACATTGTCTCTTCATTCTCTACTCCCCATCAAGAATAAGAAGAAAGGGCACAGACTTGGCCAGGATAAAAAAAAGCACATTCAGCAACAGCACCCAAAAACACGCTAGTAGCTCTTCTAAGCCCTGCTGGCTTCTGCGATAGAGAAAATTGAGCCCCGCTAAGTGGTTCCCAACACACTGCTGTTTCCATTCCTTTGTGGGTCAGTCTTCCCCTTTAGAAACATGCCTCCAGAGAAAAGGCATGTTTTGAGAAGCCGAGCATTTTTTATGTCTGTAGATATTTTCCTGTACTAGTTCCTATATATATTTTCACAAACATTTCCATCAGCATAGAGAACTACTGCAACATCACACACACCCCAGAAAAAAAAAAAAAGAAAAAGGGGAGGAATTCTTCATGGTATTTTACTTAGGAGAATATCCAAAAGAGGTATTTTAACAAAATGTGTATAAGATTACTGGTGGGTAAAGGGGATGTTGGCAAAGTCCATGCAAGTTACAATTGGACTGGCTTCATGTAGGTTCACAGACATTTTAGCATTTTAATGTGCTATTGGCTTAGCAAATAAATAAATTACAAAGTGCAGAAAAAGCTTCTGGAAAATACATTAAGGCAATTTGCAAATAATTGCAGCGAGCTGGGCTATTATGACTTTGACTTCTGAAGTATAAAATCTCCCAGAGATAATGATGATAATCATATTGAAAATAGTTGCCACCCTTTAATCTTCTAAGGCAAAACAGAGATCTTTGGGAATTTGGGACCCTGTCACTCTAATTGAACATCTGACAGGAAAGTAATTAGAGTGGAAAGCAGAAAGGTCACCTGGTTGCCCAAGCAGAATTCATCAGCTTCCGCTTGCCATCGCATGGGGCAGCTAGTTCATCTCTTGCACAGGTTTCTCATTTAAATAGCTTCTTTGCCAATAAAAAGGCTGTCAGAAAGACTATTTCCAGAATGGCTTTGGATCTGAGTAACTCACGCTGGGCATGTAAAGATTCACCATCCATTACAAAGGCAGCTCAGGAAAAATGGCACGAAAACATTGGAACAGAAGTCATTTGCTGACAATTCTGTTAAGATGCAGGATCGCTTACTGGAGTTTAAGTGTTGTCTTTTTCTAAAGACAACAGAATTATATCAAAAATCACCTGTGCAAAGGAAGTACCACCATTTCCAGAACAAATATTTTCCTGCTGCTCCCACCCTGCCTACCACGCCTATTTTCAAAGTGCCAGCTACTCTTATTGCCCATTTACTTCCCTCGTTTCAGCCCACCAGGATGCTGCCAGTGATGCGTGCAGTGATGCCGCCTCCACAGCTGCCAGGGCACCTCTGGCCACATCTGGGCACATCTGGAGAGGTGGCATCATTTGGCACGTGGTCTCTGCACCACTCATGGCCTGGAGACATGAGGAAAGTCCATGGGAAAATTGCAGCAAGGCTCCTCAGTAGACAGAACAGCGATTTAAGGAAAGAGAAAAAAAATTGCTAACCGCTGCTGTTTTGTCACAGGAGGATTCAGTGTAGGTTTAATCCAAGACCCTTGGAATTCAGTGGAAACATCCCATTTATCCCATTAGCTTCAGGGAACAAAAAAAAAAAAAAAAAAAAAANAAAAAAAAAAAAAAAAAGACAATCTACTGTAACCTTTCAGTGCTTGGGTTTTGGTGAAACAGTCAGAAAGGATATCTGTCAGTATAAGACATGACATAGACATGCAAAGAAATCAAAAAATCGTCCATTTGGTTAATTCATCAGCTACTATCAGAGAGTTAAACAGAAAAGTAAATACCAGCTGACAGTCACAACAAATCTTGTAGACTTTAATTAGTCTGAAGTATGGAGGCAATTTCATCCATGATGCCTATCTTTGGAAAATAATTTGATTTTTTTTTTTTAGTTGAAATGCCTGTATCCTATTACTTGTTGTCAACACATAGCCATATTTCAACCTGGCTAGTTAATAAGGATAATTCCTCTGATTTTCCTGTGTTCTTTTTAATACATCCCAAAATAAAACCTAGAGAAGCTCCTAAAGGGCGTTCCGTATTTTTCTTGTCTAATATATGAACCTAATTCCTTTCCAGAGCAACAAAATATTGTCTGCCTCAGGATAGTTCATCTGAAGGTGGCAATTATTTGACAAAGCTGGCTCTCAGTTTAAATCTTTAGGAAAATGAGGGACAGGTCCCGGGTCCCATCTCCAGCTCTGTGCTGGCGATGCCGGGTACCAGCACGTTAGCACTCTGTCCGCCCCGAGAAAGTGGGGAAATAGTGGCAGTGCAAAGTAAACAAACTGCTTTGGGTGAGAAGGGGCTGGAGCAGCCGTGCCGTGACACCTGCCCCAGCTCTGCTCCTGCGGTGCTCCACCCCACCACCGCTCACCAGAACAGTCTTCAGAAGCTTGTCCTCAGCCACCTTGCAGATGTTTAGTTGATGCTGTTTAACTCAGTCATCGCTCAAGGCTAACAATAAGAAGGCCTCCCTGCATCTTCAGAGTTCTGGGTGAGGTATAAAAGCAAATTACCTAGAAAAAGAAGTGCTTTGGGAAAGTGTGTTAAGGTAATTGAAAAATAACTGCTTGGTGCTCAGCCAATATAACATTTGGGTTTTGAAATACAAATGATTCCTAATATGAGGGTTAAGCCCGTATCAAAAACTATTCGCATCCTTTAGATCATCTCAGAGAAAGAGTAAGAGAAAACAAATGGAAGCCTGAGCCACACAGTTTGGGGTGATGCAATGCAGTATGGATTACAATTCCTCAACTGTTTTCCGTAACTGATATAATGATATCCTTGGATACAGGTCTTTATTAGCAAAACAATGAGATTTTCTATCTTTACTAATGACAAGATATTTTTCAAGTAAGTATTCTAAAAGTCTCTCCAACTCGCAAACAGCATATAGAACTATACATTCCTTAGTACAGGCAATATAACACCTGTGATTATGACATGAAATACAAAAACATGAAGACAGCGGCAAAAATAGGCACTTCATCAGTGCAGATACTTCTCTGGGTGTTCGCTAGAGCCTTCCAGACAGCCTGGCCTTTGACTGCCGAGCTGAGCTCCATGAGCCAGGCAGGCTTATCTCATGTTAATTCCTTTTAGTTCTACCATAGTTAATATGGCATATTTCCAAATTGATCTAGCTCACCTAGACCACAGCCTGGAAACGTGCCATAGTCTATAACTCAAATTCAAGAACAGATATGTTCTTCAGTACTGTCCATTTTCCACTCAGCATCTACCACTTTTACACACAGTGAAAATTCCCACTTTGCACCCTAGGAATTGATTTTTATCCATGTCTCAAAACCAGCGAGAAGCCAGGTTCCCCCACGACAGCTTCAGAGATGAAGGTAGTCACAGGCAGCAGTGGGGTCTTCCCACAACCAGTTGTTCTCTTGATGAAAGACCAGGACTGTAAGGCAGAAAATTCAACCCTGTCTCCATTCGCTAGAATTCTTCTGCAAGTGGATCTAACTACGCCTTCCCTTGCTGAGGGTAGAAAATGTCACTGTGCACTTCAGCAGAGCATGACATTGGAGAGCTGGCTACATTCCTGTGAGAAGTGCAGTGACTTGATGGAAAGACTCTGGGCACTTGAAAACTGAAGACGTTCCTGTCATTTCCACATAGTTAGGTGGTTTTTTTTGGTTGGTTGGTTGGATGGTTTTCTACTTTACATAAATGTGATCAAACAGTATCATTGGCATTTGAAAATTTACTTTTTCTTAGCATCATCCCAATACTCTTAGCAACTCTGCTTGTGCCATGCTGAATGGTTCTTCCAATCCTTGGTATTTGTAACTTTCAAACACTCAAAAATTATACTCCCTCTTAAGTCATCGTTAGCCAGCCAACACATATTTAATTCTTTAATCTTTCCTCATAAATTCTATCCCAGCTTTAATCATTTTAGCTGCTCTTTGAATCATCTCCTTCTTCCCAGAACTGGCAGGAGGAGCAGAGTCCCAGTAGAGGCTGACAGGAGGCATATATTGAGGGACAACTGCAATCACTCTGCTCTGCGACTTAATACCCATAATCCATAATTATGTTGTACTTTCATGCAACTATCACTCTTAGAACTAGAATTTAACCTACCGTTAAAATCTCTTTTGAAGGCTGTGTTTCCCATGTGATGCTCCTGCATTATATGCATTTGATTTATGTCCTCAACACTTCAGCTGCAGGAAACAGCAGTGATGCACCTCTCTTTCTCTTTGCACCTTACAGGACAAATAACTGATCAGAGAGTTTGTCTGTAGGTATTTCAAAGACTTTCCTGTGAGAGTGGGGTCAAGATGATAAATTTTAATTCAGTGCTACTTAGTATCTTCTTTTGCCCACCCCACTCCACCTCACCCCACCCCAAAAAAGTGGTCTGACAAACTTCATCTGCTTCAGTTCATTGACAGTAAAGTTGGAGTACCACAGTTTTTGGTTTTTTTTTTGCTCTTCCTAACACCTACCAACTTACAATTGTAATGGCCCAGCCAGAGTTTTAAAACATTGGCATAGAAAATGCTGACAAGTCTTATGCTGCTCTAGAGGAAGGAAAGGCTGCAGGTTTTGATAGACAGATAGGTGGATAGATACAGCCATAAATATATTTAATTATGCTGTATCACATTTCTGAGTTTTTCATTCTGTCCTCCCTTTTTGGAATAACAAAGACAAATTCGAAAACTTGAGTTAAATTACAACACAGGACCAAGTCTACTTATTCAGACTACTCAAATGGAAGATTTATTCTTCAGCAGATGTGGTCTTAACTATGCAGTACAGCTCAAGTGAGGCTATTAAAATCCCATACCAGTCACTGGTGTGTTGAAAATTAGCCAGAATAGAGAAAATAGCTGCACAGTGTTATTATTTATTTCATACAACTGATACAGCTCACTGTTATGTGTGATCAAACATCATATCTAATACAAGTATTATATGGCGTGGTTTCCCAAAGAAAAGAGAAGAAAGGAAAGCAAAGGAAAGCAAAGGAAAGCAAAGGAAAGCAAAGGAAAGCAAAGGAAAGCAAAAAGTATTTAGGAGTTTGCTTTTCAGCTCTATTTTATGGGCTTTTTTTTTTTTTTTTAATAAATGAGTCAGACTATATGCTGGGTCATCAGGAAAGCCACTAAATTTTGCATATGAAACTAAAATAGAACTGATAAATGTTCCTCTCAAAGTCAGCTTATCTTACAAGACCTAAGGCAAAAAAAAACCTTGAAAATGAAAAGCTGATAAGCTGCAAGAAAAATTAACTCAAGGAATAGTTTTTGTCTAAAAGAATACATGATCAGAAGAAACCAGTTTTGTTCATTTATTAATATTTTGTTTTTAAAACCAGGAAGTTAGGAAGGATAGTCTTTCTCAACCCAGGTCTTGAAGAATCACAGTCAGCAAGTCAGACTTGCCACATAGTCTAGTACGTATTAATACTTATGTTAATGCTCACATTAATGTAAAGGTAGCAATGGTAGCAGAGTAACTTTTGATTTCACAGCATAAGCACA
This sequence comes from Chauna torquata, assembly GCA_013399475.1. Classification (NCBI taxonomy): domain Eukaryota; kingdom Metazoa; phylum Chordata; class Aves; order Anseriformes; family Anhimidae; genus Chauna; species Chauna torquata. The sequence goes on along the minus strand of VXAL01013491.1, from coordinate 196,942 downwards.
AATCTATAGGTTAGTAATATTGTCAGACGGGTACCAACCAGAGTGAGGTGTGAAGGTGGTCACATCATGGAGGCACTGCTCGAAAGGAGTTGCTGGGGGGACACAGATGCATTTCAGAAAGGTGTGGAGAACTTGCCACAAGGTAATGATCAGGTCAAAACTATGCTGAACCAGGTTTCCAGCGATGAACATTGATCTGCAAGCCATTATTGAACTTGTAAACAACTCATTGTTGCAAGTTACGATATATTAACATTCATTAAGATGCTCTTCTTTTTATCTTGTGTTTGCCAGAATTTCACCTATGGCAATAAACTGCAAGAGGTAGTTGTTCCTCACGTGCAAGGTCATTGTTCAAACTAGAGGAATAATGCCTACCACAGCAGTTTCAGAGCAGAATGTGAAGGGCCAAAAGGCTCCGTCTAAATAATTCAGTACAGCTGAAAATCACCAGTACCTTTTAAGGGAATTTTAAAAGCATCCCCACTCAATGACCTGCTGCAGGCCAGCGGCACTGAGGGCAACAGCCATTTTTCTGGTTTCTAAACCTTCACATGATTAATTATTGCGTGCAGCTACCAAAGACAATGCCCCATCCATCCCTCCACTGGAGCGCCCACACAAACAGAGTCCTTCCTGCAAACCCAGGCCCACATCTTACCTAGTACTCAACAGCAGTGGGTTCATCTCACCGCTGGCGAGTAATCCTCATACCCATGACTGCAGCACAGCTGCCCATCCTCTGCCTCAGGAGGGGCTGGAGAAGCCCTAAGGGGTAATGCAGGATCGAGTGGAAGCACGCTGGCTGTGTCCAGCCGCCTGCGACCAGCCCAGCCCAGGCGGGCTGGGGTTGAGCCGTCCCCCAGCCACATGGGTTAACAGACCTGTCCTGGGCTTAACCGCCATGAGCAAGAGAACAGGAGTCTGTTCTTCACCTCTCGCTAGGATTGAATTTTCCCTTTTGCCCTGTGTTTAACACAATAACAGATGTTATTAAGCAAAATTAAAGAGAATTCACTTAATGTATCTTCATGTATCTCATTAATCTTTTATACCAAGTCTCCTGGAAAACGTGTTGTTGTTTTTTTAACAAGGTGATGGTAAGATCTTATGAAGTGATAGCTCTTATGAATTGCTATTGTCTCTAGCAGAGAACTTTGACACTGGCAAAGCAGAATACATACAGTGAAGAACATTGATTTTACAAAGATGCAATTTATGAAATGACACAAATCAGCCCAATGACATGAAAATATATCTGGAGACTTCATAACATCACCTTACATTCCTGATAGGATTTGACAGATACCAGGTGAAGAGAGCTGCTTTAAGCTGCAGAGAATGCTATTACAGGGTAAGACTATTCTATTGCTTTAATATGAGCTATTTTCTCATCTCTTTGGGATTTTCTTTCCTTCTAATTTTACAACTGTTAAACTATTGACATGTTTTCTACTGTTCCAGTCAAAACTGCACTCCATTCTCAAATCAAAGTACATCTTTTTTATAGAATGAGGGAGGATGTGGAAGAATTCCTTGTTCACATCCAGTGAAAGGCTGGGAAGAGAAAAACAGCAAAGCAAACTTTCAGCATTTGGCTGTCTTTGGTCAGGAGATACTTAGCATGGCACCTGTCTTCTGCTTCATTTTCAACCTTTTCTCAATCTTACCTTCTGTTTCACCTCCTGCATGGGATCCCCTTCTCTCAGGTCAAGCTCACAGGAGTGAGCTGGGGTTTTAGTACAGCCAATCCATGCATCTCCTGAGTATTCACGCTCCTGCTGAAACCACCAGACTTGTCACAGCAGCTCTTCAGAACCTTCCAGCATTTTCCCATAGCATCTGAGACACTTAGGATCTTATAGATAAGCACAGAAAAGGGCCCAGGTACTCTTGTATACTCCTACTGTGGCTTTTGCTGACTTCAGAGGAAGAGAGCATGAGCTGGAGCAGTATGCAGCACACTGTCCAGCGCCTTGTCTCTTCAGGGTTTTACTTGCTGTTTAACACAGCACAACTGAAAAGGCTTTTGAATAAATATAAAATGATCATTTACATTGCAAATACCGCATTGGTTTCTGATGCAAAAATGTTCTGACAGAGGACATTGATGTAACCCAAAATCATGTTAAGTGACTCTCCAGATAGCAAAATGCTCTTGGGGTTTTGTATTTTTCTGATTTTAATTTTTTTTTTTGCTTTTTTGTTCTCTTCTCCTTTTGCATTATCTAGCGATTACTATTTTGCTAGTCAGCAGCAGCTTCTCCATATTTCTGGGTGTTCTAGTGTCGTGTTCTAGGCTACATTTCCATACTTCTGCCAAATATACTAATGACATCAAATTTACTACCCTGAATACTCCAACTACTATTACACAGGTATATAAGTAACTGTAGAGTCAGGGCATTTAATTGCTTCTCCTTTCTCTCCTACCCTTTATACATTTATCACATTACAAGAAGTAATCCTAGTATTGTGCCTTTTTACAATACACATAAGCCATGCACTTGAAAAGGGCCAGGACCAGTTGTGCCCCAGCGGAACCGATATTATACCAAAATAAATACCCAGTGAGCATCCCACAATGCAGCAATGTCTGAGCTCAGTGTGAAGCAGCAGAATACAAACCATTAGGTAAAAATGATCCCAAATATTATCAGTTACCATGCTAGGCTAAACTCATCCACTTGTTTTTCTGCCTTTTTGAAGCAGCACAGTGAACTAAAACCTGATCTTCTTGGCACCAGGCAGAGGTGGATATGCACAGCTTCTCCAAGGTCCCTCCACCTTCTGCTGGCACCCACAAAGCATACCTTGCCATGTTTCTAAAACATGGAAAGGCTCTTCATGTACATGTGATGTTCTCCAAGACAAGACTGCACCTTGGTTTCAAGAGAAAAAAAAAAATTATTAAAAATATTCCAGTTTACATCAGAAAAAAAAAAATCCATGTTTTACTTTTGCATTTTTATTCAGTTTCATTGCACATAAAGACCTCAATATTTTTAAAAGCTTGACCCATTTTTCATCATTAGTATCAAACTTGATCCACAGCAAATGAAGTCAAATGAAAGAAATTTACACTCATTTCTGATTTGCTTAACAGTGCGTTTAGCTCACCCCAAAAGCCATCAGCCTAATTTTCCTAATGATCTTTTTTTTCTGCAAATTGCTTTAAAATAGTGATGAGCTGAAATAAAACTTTTCCCATGAAGAGAAAAATTGGTATAAATAGAGAATTAATTGTGCATGCTAATTGTTTTAGCAATGCACTTAATGTCAAAGCTACTGTTAGCTGATGAAATAAAATTAGTTGATAAAATCTAAAAATTTGGAAAAATGAGTCAGTGAAAACAAAACTTGCAAAACACAAGAATCATTATCAAGCTTATTCTCTATGCTCTAATCTAAGTTAAACTAAACTAGGTCTGAATTTTTCTGTTTACATTGTGTTTCTTCTTATGTATGTTGCTCTGGGAGAAAATGTAACTTCATATGATATAATTACTAAATAGTAACTTTTGAGATAATTAAATGAATTTTCCAATAAACAGCTCAAGACTTTATTAAGGAAACACCAAATCATGCTGTTCGGGCCTCAGCTTCTCAAGAAGCCAGCAGAAGAGCCCACAGCCATCCCCTAAGCCACGGACCCCAGCAGAGGGCTTGGGAGGACAAAGGCACCTGGGAAGGACGAGGGACCGACAGTGCTGCACCTCTGGCATTCGTCACTGCTGACACAGGACCTGGCATTCAGCTTCCCAGGTGTGACTTCCTCCTCTAGCTTCAGTGCCTGAAATGTTCAAAAGAAGATGTTAACACATCACTAATAACATGCTTCCTTCTGCAGAGAGAGCATCTGCCACGCCAAATCTTCCCAGCAATGCCCACAAATGCCCAGGGCTGCCGGCTTTCCCACGAGCTGCAGGCTGTGCAGTGCAGCCAGCCAAGCACAGCTGTTCCAGCTGTGGAAAACGGTTTTTGTAGGGCCGGTTCCTAGGTCCACATCTTTGGCGGCCCTTTGCTGTGTTCATTCTTTGGCTTGAGCCTGCTCCCCTTCTCGATGCTTCCACACCAGCTACTAATACACCAGATGGTAAGTGTTGCTTGAGACTTGACAAATAACGTGCCTTTCAGCTACACATTTATCCCACCTACCATGCGAAGCAGAAGAGATGGTTTTGGCATGTTTTGAGGCAAATGACTAACCAGCATGGATCCTATTTGTATCTTCTAAGTTTAATACAACTTGATGTTAGGCTGAACTAGATTAATATAAAACTAAAAATAGCTGCTCCTGTTATCAGAATTGTTCACTAATTTTGACACAAGCCAACATTTGTTTTTATTAGGAACTCACAGGAGTAATTTATATAAATGAAGTTGCAACAAAAAATTATTATTGTGCAGCTGGCCCGTTGCTTTCATTGTTTTGAATGTTTTTTACACAGCTTTCAAAGCCAACTAAAGAAATAACAAACGCATGCTGAACTTTCCTGCTACCAGTTGCTGAATCTGTGTCAAACACTGTCAGAGCAGCAACGCCTGCTGCCTTCCTCTGGACAGAGGAGGAAGGACAAGCAGCACCCTGGCCCTCTTTAACCCTTTGTGCCCAGATACCCCACATCATGCACCCCTTTACTGATGAAATCCACCAGACAAGATGGGGCATCTTCCCAAAGCCACTGTCCAACAGCCGTCTTTTGATCTTTAGTTCAAGAAAACAGTAACTAGAGAGAGAGATGCAAAAACCCCAGATGAAGGGCCATTCGCACGCCAGCAGCAGCAATGCTGTGCTTGCCCATGTTAGATCAGGGGATCATTTAGGCTGGAAAAGACCTCAAAGATCACCAAGTCCAACCGTTAACCTAGCACTACCACTAAACCATGTCCCCAAGCACCACATCTACACGACTTTTAAGTACCTCCAAGGATGGTGACTCAGATGGTTCCAGATGTTGCATTTGAGATCCCGGCTGTGTGGCTCCATACCTGTCCATACCTGAGATGACCTGTCCATGGATGGTTTCAACCACCCCCAGTGAGAACCTCTGCCTGGGACAGGGCAGAGCCACGCTCAAGCCTCTGCTCTCAGCCATTCCCACCTGGGAGCTGCTGCTGGGCTGAAGGGGTTTCTCCCTCTGTCATTTCTTGGGAGGGAGGTTTAGAGAGATTTCACCCAAAATATAGGGGTGGGGAACACCGAAAAATGAATAACATATCATACCTTGGTGTATTTTGTAAATTGTTTTGTAGCTCCCAAGCCATTCCTGTCAGTGACTCTATTCCAAAAGATGCAGTCCATCTTCTCGTATTTCCAGAGTCCAGCTCATCCCATCTCTTGCTCTAGTTGCTCACACAGTGAAATCACCCCAGTGCTTTCTGCATCACACACAGGTGATTGCTCGACAGAAACATATGTGCAGCTGCTGGAGAGAGCAAAACACAAATGGAGGTTGCAGGGGAGAATATGTTTATTCAGCCATAAATATCTCCCGCAGCATTCTGGGGGAAGTAAGGACAACCAAATATCACTTTGCTTCTCTGGGAAAAATGGGAGGCAACTGAAGAAGCGTAGTGTTATGGGACCAAGGGTCTTTCCCCCATTTTCTTTGCAGAAATTCTCTTTTTCAAACTGCATCACGCCTGTCATTTGGGTTTCCTGTGTTATCAATCACAGACCAGAGGCTGTCATTCTGTGGTAGCGTCTCTGGACCATGCGGCTGCCACCGGATCCATCATCCTGGCTGTGACATCGCCTCCCAGGGGGAACGAGCCGCTCACAAGAGGCTCGCTGTGCTGCTGCACTGCTGGCGGTGCTGCGGGAGGAGATGGGTGTCTGCAAGATGCCGAATTCAGACTGAAACGCGCGGGTGCGCACACTCCCACCTGCCTTTCAGGAGGGCTTTGAGCTATGTGACCCTGTGGGCTGTTCGTCCCGTGACAATACAGCCATCTCCTGAGGAGGGCTGGAGCTCCTCCACAGAGCTTTTGTTAAGTATTCAGGAAGGGAAAAAAGTCAAACTTAAAGTGCACTTTTCTCGCTTCTAGGTCTGACACGCCACTCAAACACAGCGCTAGACCACAGAGACAGGCCTGAACTGCACCGTGGCACAGCTGCCCCCTGGGGTCCCAACAGCCGACGGCACTGGGTTGTACTGCACAGACAGAGGCTGGCCACAACGCTCTGGCTTGCACCTGGAGCCGAAGTTTAACTCATAAGCACATATGTAACTGAGTAAAGGCATTACTATTTGGGAGTGCATAAATACAAAGCCTCCTTTTAGTCAAGAATTCAAGCATCGCTCGCATTTTACATCCATGCTGAAGTCCCAGAGAACGAAGAACTTTGCACTTACCTTTAACTGACGCCCAAGCTCGATGTGTGTGCCCCAGCCCCGCTGTGCCTTGCAGGGCCACAGCCTGCCTGAGCTGCATGCAGCCAAATATGCAAGAAATGCTGGTCCTAAATGTCAGGTGTTCAGGACATGCATCTCCAGTGTATTCCTAATCGGGTCAGGAGGTGCTCGGGGGAAAGGCTGGAGCTTTCTTTTGAAGGACAGAAAAAAGAAGTGTTTTATCTGCATCAGTTACTGGCACAAGGGCTTTTCCTTGCCTCTGTCCCAAAGCAATATAGTAACTTAAGTGTCATTTAGTTAAATTAATCCATCTGAAATATTCACCTTGCAGCAATTAAGTAAAAGAACCTATAAAACACCTCCTCCAAACAAGGTAATTTGCTGTTTCAAGTCTGAATCATGTTGGCATGAGAATACAGAGACTAACAGGTACACTAGGGACATGTGAAGTGATTTTAATTGCCTGAAACTCCAGTACTGTCAAACTGCAGGGCAGGGGGGAGAAGCCTTTATAGTTATCTCACTGCTATAGATGAGTAGGGTGTCTAAGCTTGAAATGCTTCTACATGATAAAGGGCTTAAAATAGTAATCAACTTTCGTTATTAAATAGATATCTGTTTTTTGCTCCTGTGGCTTTCTGCGTGTGCTCTGAGTCAGTAACTAGGTCACACAGATCAGAGAAGCCGTGGGAGGGAAATAACTTTTGTATTCTGGGGATAATTCACGCAGCCAGCTTCCCTGCTGCCAGGCAGCGCGGGGCTGGGGCACGATCAGCGCCAAGGCTGCTCCGCAGCAGGTGCTGAGGCAGCCGCCTGGGTGTCAGGCAGCAGCACCCCCAGAAGGGCCAACGCGCTCCCTCTGCGCTGCGTGCACCAGGCGTCACCGCCTCCTCCTGCCCTGCTGGCCGGGGTCTCCGACGAGGGGGCTGGGGCTGCATCCCGCCGGGAGAACCGCGCTGCCGGGGGCTGCGGCTGCAGCATCGCTGCCCACCCGCGCTCCCGGCTTCCCACGGCAGGTGACTGATGGGGCTGCAGGGCAGACGTGCTCCGCAGCCCAGATATAATGGCACAAATTATGTGTTGCTCTGCTACCCACTGGAGAATAGGTTAACTGAGTGCTTAATACAAGTTGCTTTCCTAACTGCTGAGTATTTGTGCACTAAATGGCCTCCAGGTCCGTGAAAGGAGTGCGAGTGAAATCGTGCCTGGTGGGTGCTGCGGGCCCTGGGGCTGGGGGCTCGGCAGGGCAGCTGCCAGCAACAAGGCGCAGACACCTCGGGAACATTTCGCTTTCTGAAAATGAGATTTAAAATATGTTACCCAGGAATGATTCTGAATACATGCATTTTAGTTTATGGGGATAATCATGATATACTCACAATTGTTTTTAGAAAATGCGTCTGTATTCCTATGCTATATATATTAGAGAGCTGTCCATGTGTAGGCAATCTGTATGCAACAAATGTCTCTCACAAGCAGGGATTGCTTACTGTCAAAGGCACTATTATATCTGGACCCTGATCCACAGCCAGCCCTCGTTCTGCCAAACCAGACAAATACTACTGCAGGTGAGGGACAAGAGACAGACTTCCGCTCTTTAAAACTCGAGTCTCTGCTCCAGACCAAATAAGGATGGATTTGATTACATTTGGACCATATACACAAATCTGCATCAGGAAACTCCCATGCTTCGGTGGCATTCACCTCTGGGATTTTGTTTATATGCAAAATAAGAGGCAATGCTGAGATTCAAATTTCTCCAGAAGCCAGGCTGCACAGGGCTGGGGCCCGTAACTTTAGTAGTGACAAGAAACTAAGTGTAAAACCACTGCCCTTCCACTCTTCACAGGATCTGACAATAGCAGCCCAAATGATGCAGTTTGTGTTAGTGGTACTACAGTGGTGAAATGAGGCAGTTCTGTAAGCTACGTCAACGGGCAGCTAAGATATGCACAAGCAATAATACACACATACAAGAGGCATAGTCTATATTCATCTACACATTTTCTAAACAGAACTTCATTTTCTGCATTAGTTAGCAAACACGACTTAATCTGCCCATCCGTTGCTGACTACCTGTCAAACCGCACGCACCGCACGCGGCCGGCTGCGGGTGATGCCAGCTCGGCGAGAGCACCCCAGCAGAGCTGCGCTGCCCGGTGGCTCGGCCAGCCCAGAGGGCAGGAAGGGTCCCCCCATCCCTCGCCACCTCCGCTGCCCACAGCAGGCACTAAGGGGCTGAGTTCCTCTGAGCCGGAATACACATCGCACCTTTAGAAAGCAACAAAATGAAGATGTTAATTATGAAAAGAGAGGCTGCCAGGGTTGTTAGAGATGTGTTGAGCAAATTAGAAACTGTTATTCATATGGAGAGTAGCTTAACATATGCTTGGAATTTTTTTCATCTATTCACACCCAAGACTCTAATATAATATATTAGACTGCATCTTGTCCCCATGCTACCTACCTCTGGCAGGCATATCACAATGAATCCCTGTGCTTCCAATTTATTTCTGTCTTCCAAAGGCACCTTTCTGGCATAGTAATGCACTGAAATGCTGCCAAAGATTCCCTCTGCTGTATGGTGACAACTGGGCTGAGGTTCTGAAAGAGAAAGTTCCACAGATGGGTCCTTCAGATCAAGTTAGCATCTTCTCGCTGCTAGCTGACTATGCCATATTGTAGCTTAATTAATAACAGCCTTCTCTGGAGTTTATTCATTAAAACCACAACAAAAATTGCATAATGTAGTGTGGCAAATCGTCAACAATTCACGCTAACCTTGCATGGTAGCAGTCACATTTCTGCTACAGTGATGGAAATTATGCAAATGGTTGGATTGTTAATTTAGAGCTGAAAACACAACCAAGAGATATTTATCTTAATAATTCTTGCAGAGCCGATTAGGTGGCTTGTGTGTATCTGTGTAAGAGAAAGCACGCATGTGCTCCTCTACTCTTTTCAGACTGCAAAGCATTTTGAGCGCTTGCTGCTTTTCAGGAGTTTGCATACATTTGCAAGCATTTTCTTTCCAGTTCTTCTTTTCCTGAAACAAGCATGTAGTAACTGTCACAAATCTGTATGCACAGATAACCATATAATTTCTATGCACAACCAAGCAACTGAACATGTATGCATTGTGTATGAGTAAGTGCATGTATAATGACAACATGCAAGTGCTCACATTAGATATATTAATGCCTGTTTATTTGTAGGTATGATGTTCCAAGCAATTTCCAGTAATACTCCAAAAAATATGATTTTATTCTTCATAGTGCCTAAAGTGGGTTAAGTATGATTATATTCAGATACACTGAATATTGAATGTAGATATCTTATTAGGTGCAAAAAATATGCTCTGTGATGTGCTGGAGAAAGAGATACTATGAGAGAGTAATTAGGGACCAAATCAAGGAACAGAATTTTATAGGTCAAGAGAACTTGGGACTGCATGAGATCCCCTGGACCCAAGAGTCTGTCTGGCACCTGCCTGTCAAAACAAAAGTAAATATTACAGCCCACAACCCTGAGAAGAGTGCTCCTGAAATGAAGCTGTTAAAGACAGGAGATCAGCTCTGAAGAACAAAACGCCTGCAAGGTTGGCAATGTGTGAAACTTCTTATTTGACATTACCTTAACGATACAGCTGCAATCCAGTGCATGTATGTTGAATACTAATGTGATGCAATCATTATAACAAGGCACAAAAATTTGCTTCCTCAAAACCCAAGGTAAGCTTGAAGTACATCAACTAGAAATGTCAAAGTCATGAATAAAACAAGGAGAAAACAAAACAAAACAAAAAGGTCATCTGGAGGTAATTATAGGCCTTTAATGAAAGGAGTCATGCTAGACTCAAGGCCATGTCACATCACACAGATATGTAAATAATATGGACAGATTAATGCTGAATCCATAAAAGAAATCAGACTCATTCATTCAGAAGCTTTTAGCATGCAGCTGTGGATAAACGTTTGGTACATCATCTTTGTACCAAAGCAAAGCATGGACGTATCGCAGAGTTGCAGGACCGACCTTGCAGGACACCACTGCCCTGTATGTCCTTTCAAAGCTCAGTACATACACTACCCCCAGCAAAGAACCTGAGCTGGTGGTCAGCAAGAGCTTCCCACTAACTGCAGGTGGCAGCAGGACGAGCCCCACAAGCACAGCCTTGGTCAGTGGGCGAGAAGTGCACCGCTCCTTGCACAGAGGTAGCCAGAAGAAGCCTTAATCCTTGCCTGGAGCTAATTTGGAGTGCTTAATATAAAGAAAATCAGGATTCCGAGTGGCTTCCCCATTCAGATAAATCCCAGGTCATAAATAACTGTGCCTGAAAGTGCAAGCGTGTTCCTGCGCAGGAGCTGCCGTTCCAACCTGGTGCACCAAGAGATCCCTGGGCAGATGGGCAGGCAAAATAATTACATCTGGCAGCTGACAACAAAATTAAGAAGGTGTCAGTCCCACAGGAAAATCATGTAATATGAAAAGCACATTTTAAGCTTACACTTAAAAATCTACGTGTACACTCAAAACACCATCCAGTTTGAGCTATGTTTGCTTTGCTTCCCTTTCCTGTTCTTCTCATTTTTCCGCTAGTCCCCCTTCCTAGTTTCTAATGAGAAACTGTCCCAACTCAAGTTATACGTAGTAAAGGTACAACCTTAGAGCTGCACCAAAATCAGAATTTTTAATCAGGATTCTCTCTGAATTGGCAGTCCAAATATAAAGATAAAACATTTATTTTTCCAATCTTAACTGCACATACTTGCTTTCTACTAACTATTTGCCTGCATTAATTCAGCAGTAAGGTTCTCAAAGAAGAGCTCTGCCCTCAAGCTGTGGTGGTGGCTTTCCATCTATTTCAACAACATGCATCAAAATTTTATAAAAGCCATAAAATATGCTGCAGTCTAGTTTTATCTTCTCTCTTTGAACATGCATATAATTTGACTCCATCTTATCCAAACACTCAATAACCAGTAACAGGAGAGAACAGGATAATTTAGTGGCTGCTGTTGGCAGAGGAGCGGGAAAAGTGGTACTGGAGAGGAAAGATGCGGCTGCTTTTGTGTCTAAGGCACTTTGTGCAAACAGTGCCGCAGCTGGAGAAGCCTCACTTCTCACTCTTTTATCATGGCACACCTCTAATCTTTTCCATTTCTGAGAGAAAGAAAAACCCTCTGAACACGAGCTCCTGCCCTCCACCATGCTGTCATCTCCAGCTCCCTGCCTTCAGTACCGGAGCTGCCCGCCCCATCTGCTTTCTCTCATTAAACGCACTCTCCTCTTGAGTTCAAACCCCCTCTTTCAGCACTCGCCTTGCTCAAGGACTTCGAGCAATAATCTAGACACACGGAATATAATGGATCAGAAGCCGGCTCTGCTGGAGGTGTGCACTCCACCAAAGCTGGCAGCACCAACCTCTGCCTGAAGCCCAGGTGGGTTAGAAAGGAACGGGACCGGCTGCAGCCAGCTGCCTGCCGGGCGTTAGAGGACAGTTTCTGATGGATGGAGCCTTCGCCCCACAGGTCCCCATGCGCACCGCTGTGACCAGAGGGCTGCTCCAGCACGCCGCCCCGGGACAGCCCTGGCTCAGCTCCTGCTCTACAGGGAAGGGTATCCAAGAGTTAATTAATATTTTGGTTCTGTTGTCCTCTCTGAGAATCAGACACGGGAAGCAGAGGAAAGCATATGGTGAGAAGGAGACTGGCTAGCAGGCCAGAATGTGCAGCAGATCCAGGCGCTCCATGGGCTTGTGTTTTTCAGAATTACTTTCACCGACTTTAATTAAGCTCTCCCCAGACTCACCAGCTTGGAGAGATTAAAGCAAAAGAGAGCACGTCAAAGAACTTCCATACCACACAGCTTTCCCTATAAGCTTTTACAGTCCTGTAATTGAATTCACACACAAATGCGTCATAATTGCGCTGTGTGAAAAGCCACACTGACCTACTTTCCAACCATTTATATGGACCCCATGGAAACTTTAAACCACTTTATAAACTGAACGTCTTTTTTTTGTCTGTATTAAACAAATGTAATCATTATAGGAGGAATCAGAAATCCCTCTTGCTCTGAAAAAGAGCCCATCTCAATAGAAATTTTGCGTAAGGTTTACTTACAAGAAATGATTATCTTGCATTTCCATACAATCTTAATCATTTGCTATTACTATGTACTTAATTTTGAAAGTCTGATACACAGTATTTGAATAATTTAGTGTGGTAATGATGTGTCCTGGTGTCCATGGATAAGGATGTTAGCATGCTCTGAAGGAAGGATACAGCCTCTCTGAGCGGGCAGAAGCCTATATAACAAGGCAGGAAGCGACAAGCAGAGCTACGAACAAAACCTTCAAGCAGTTTTCCAGATGACAATGACAGTACGATGAAACTTAAACTACTTGCAAAATTGTATTGGTTTTGATTCAGTTGCCTGCAAAAACATTCAACACATCTGTGAAAGCAAACTGAAGGAAATATATTCTGGGGAAAAAAATAACCCTTCCAGATTATCTGTTCACTTAGAATGTTTTCCCATTTCCGCATTCATATTATCTTTATAATTGTGCATTATTTCATGACACTGTGAGAAATCATGTAAAATCAAGAACCTCCTCTTGAGGTTGGGGCCTGGCCGTGCGCTGCAGTGCCGCTGACTCTCTATGGGAAACCTCAGGATAGGAGCCGGGAGCGCGCTCCACCAGTACCTCCGAGCACAGACCGCTGCTGGGGCTGCAGGGGTCACCGAGACGCTGGGGCCCGCTCACGGCTGCTTCAGGGAGCTCCCGCCTGCTTAAAACCCACCCTGGGGCAGCCGGGGGCACCCTCTCCTGCACTCCCCAGCGTACCGCGCCCAGGCTGTGCAGGCATTCTGCTGTCTGCGAATGGGCAAAGGGAGGGGAAAGGGGAAAAAGTTCATACTGCTCTTATTTAGGTTTCTAAATATTCAGAGGTGGCCCAAGAGCTGCTGCATGAGCAGAGACAAAGCCAGACCGCGCCGGAGCCGGGGCCCTGGTGCTGCAGGACACGGGGGGGTGCAGGAGGGGACGCGAGTGGGTGGTGGGCACAGGAGCGCTTGCCCAAAGCAGCAGGAGCATTCTGCAGTGCCCGCCATTTGCTGCATTGTTGGTACTAATTAGGAGCTTCCTTTTGTGCCTAAATTTGCAAACCTGCCGACAGCAGCTGGAGCTCTGTGACGATTAGACAAGGTGCGTTCGACAGCGAGTTAAAGTCACTCACCTGCCCACTCTCCCTGCTCATTCCCACCCGTTTCAGTTTTAATGGGCGAGTTTTGTGGTAACATTTAAAAAGTGATAGACTTCTGGGTTTTCAATCTTTTGTCTTAAATAAATCAAAGCAAATCATAATTTGCTTACCAAATAAATAAAATATTGAGACATTAAATAGTTTTGAAGAACCCAAGAAGCAAACTGTCTGCAAACAACTCACATGGAGCAGAAGCCCGATGAACGTAGCTCCTAGGAGGATAAACTCACAAATTGCTGTATGCGGATCCCGTTTTGGAGGCTTCCGTCAGACGTGCACACGTGTCCTCCCAGGACAGCAGCAGGGCCAAGCAAACACAAGCAGGAGTGCTGCCACCCGCTCCTCTGTGGGTTTCATTTTTTGCTCCACTTCACAAGCAATAGCTGTTGGATGATAAGGATTTGCAAAACAAACTGAAAGCTGCACAGCGCTTGTGTTTGGAAGCTTTAAGCATGAAAATCCATTTCAGGGCCTATCTCCCCACTTGCTGAGATAAACCCATCCTGAGCGTGCTGCATAAATCTTCTACAGGAAACATAAACAACCCCAAAACTTGTTATTTTCTTGGCACAATTAGTGCTCAGCGTGCAGGGCCATCCCTGCCAGCCCTCGCAATCCGCATGTGCGCAAGTTCACCCTGCGCTGCAGGAGGGCGACAGGGGCTTGCTGAGACCCCCAGCGCTGGGGCTGGCCCCTTCCTCCCGCTCGGCCTCGTGGTGTGCGGGGCTGCGCCAGGTCCTCTCGCCCCGCGCTACAACACTGGCCTCAGCTTTAGCCCAAATGAAACTGCTCTGCCACAAGTCGCAGTATTTTGGCAAAGGTGCACCACCTTTCAGGGGGCGTTCCTCCGGGCAGGGGGCTCCGTACGGGAGGTGAGACCCATCAGTGAGACTTTCATCAGAGAGCAGATTTCCACTGATCAATGTTGGTGGGAAACTCACAAGCAGCAGCGTTTCTTAGTATTTTGTTGAGTATTTTTCCTCAGGAACATACGCTATGTCACAGATACATATGCTTTAAAAATAATTACGAATAATATTTTTCACTATTTTCCCAACACTCCTCATGGAAGAGCAGAAGTACCACACTCCCTCATTAGTAAGGCAAAACATTCTCCTGGGCGTCCAAAACTCCTGCCTGCACCTCCCGTCCCCCTGGCAGCGATGGATGCAGGCCTGGCCAGCGAGCACCAAAGTGTCAGCATTTACACCTAAGTGTCTTGTGGAGTGATTGCTTTTCCATCCACGAGCAGAGAACCCACTCTGTTTTACAAGCCAGCAAACAGGGGCACGGCCACTTTGGGAAAGCACTCCTTGCACGAGTGATTTTTGCAGTCGCTGCCGTTTTGGGCAGGACAGGGCTAGTTCCTGCAGCAGACCAGGAGAGCACCCACCCGTGTGTAACCTGCAGGAGCACGCAGCCCCACCAACCACGCAGTCTTCAATGCTAAAGCAAGCTTAACAAATATTTGTAAAATTTCTCTGTCGTCGACAAGACTTGCTCTCACGGCACAGCACACCCTGGGGGAATAGTGCTGCTCCCGCCTGGATGAGACACCCCACTGACTTAGGCACTAAGCTCATTATCTAGCATGGGAACAAACTGCTTTATTCCAATATGGCTATCTAAAGGCATGGTTAGATTTTATACTATCAATAAGTAAACGAGACGGGACAAATACAACGGAAGGGAAGTCCATTGAGGGTCACTGCATACAAGAGACCCATCTTGCTCTGCAAGTTCAAGAGCTGAAACCAGTCGGAGACAGGTGACTATTCGAGGGAACATCAAAGAGAAGAAACAGAGCCTTGCTTCTCCCTCTTGTGTCTGCTCACGGCCACCGCTGGGGACGGCCCCAGGAGAGGACGACGCGGAGCCCAGGGCAACCCTGCCTGGGGGACATCGCGCCCTGGCCCCTCCGCGCCACTCCAGCCCCCACCGGCTCCCAAACCCACGGCGTGCGCCTGCCGCGGGGACACAAGGGGAAGGGCTGGGCTGCAGCCAGGTCCCCTGCGCTGAACGCCCAGCATGCAGAAGCGGAGGAGAATAAAGCTGTTTGCCCTAAAGTTCAACACAGAATTTTATTTTCAGAGCAATAAAGCCCCAAAGGAGACAGAAGCAATTTTGTTAACATAAAATTACCCCTTTTACTTGCAGTCTTTACAATTCTGAAAAAAGTGCTTTGCTCTGCCTTTGCCCTGCCAATCTACAGCTCTCTCTCTGTATTTCTAATAGGTCTAAACTAATTAAATTAATTTCCCAGAATAATAACCTCCCAGGGACATACAGCTAGATAATCCTTAACTCCTCATGAAGTTAGTTTCCTGTAGGGTTGGGGAGCAATTACAACTCATTAGTCATCCATCTTAGGAGGAGACGACGGGGTTTTATATTGATTGTTTTTCCAGGAGCACCGTGAGAGAAAGAAAGAGTGCGTGGGTGTCTGTGTTAGCAAAACCTTTACGGGGAGATAGCATCAAGTGAGAAGCTTGATGTGCAAGAGCATAAACAGCTCTTTAATCTTAATTTATTGGAGGCTCCCAAGCTGCAGCGGCAGCACAGCCTGCCACGGCGGAGGTGCTGTGATCTGGATGGTGCCCCCGTGCCAGCACCAAGGCAGGTCCTCCCCACTCAAGCACAGACCTCCGAGCTTCCTGGAGAAATACCACAAAAACCTAAGAGCTGGTGGCAGCCAGAGCCAGCCACGCCCAGAGACAGCGCTGCCGGCGGGTCCCGCGGCCAGGCTGGGGCTGAGTCGCATGGGGGGATCCCCTGGGAGCCTCCATAATCGTACAGGTGGAACTGTTAATATCATGCAGTATGTATAATATCCACATGCATAAGCAAAATATATACTATACAAGGTTACACGGTACTGTGTTAATACTGACAGGTAAGTTTGCCAGCTCTCCGTGCTTCTCACAAGGTTTGCTTTCAGCAGAGCACAGAATAGTTTAAATAAAATCCAAATTAGGCAGAAATTAGCCTTTTCTGGACATACAACACAAGGACAACAACAACAACAGAAGCTAAACAGTTTTCGTCTGAGTGAAAGCCATAGATTGCATTTCCTGAAACAGGGGTTCATAAACATTGATCAGATACCTGGAAAGCTGAGTGCGTACCCATGAAACTTCACGCACTAAGAAAGACAACCTAGGTTCTCCAAACAACAGCATTACTGCTCTTAATATAACATAAGCTTAGCTCAAATTTCATTCCTTGCGCTAGGTGGTGAACGCAAAATTGTATGTAAAATCATTCATTAGACTACCAGCAATAACAAGTTTCCTGCCCATCCTCCAGCTCAGGTAGGTAAAGGAAACAGCAAGGCTGTTTAACTGGATGCAAAGTCAGGTTTCCTGCTGAGAAATACATTTGGAAAAACTCTAGCTTAGAGTGGAGCACGAGACCCGGGGTCAGCAGCACATGCTGCCAGGAGCTCAGCAACATTTTGGGACATGGAACAGACACCAAAGTGCATTTGGAATAAAGCAGCCATTTGGCTTAACTTAGAAAATTTATTTTCTCTTTCTGATGTCCAGCTATCTTCAAAATTTACATAGGCAGACTGGATTGGAGCCTTTCACATTCTGTTTTTGAACTATATGTGGTATATATTACAGTGCCATAAATTTGACATTTCAAATGCCAACAAATGGCTAGAAAATTGGCCCCTTGTGAATAATAGCCTAGCAGCATTTACATGTAATTATTTTGTCCAGGAATTTAATTTGCTAGACATAAAAGTTATACTGAATGAAAGAGCGCTGGATAATGATCTTTAAGCTCAGCAAACAGACAGCCATTACTATAGGCACTGAGAGACGTGCCGCTCTTTTCAAGTCATAAAGCAAATTCCCTGTGGCTAGGAGCATTTCTGTAACAACTTTAGATAATGCTTTATGAAGAATGGCGCTACTTAATTTGCAAAGGCTGTAAGTATGTAAACCGCCAGCCACCACGCTGCCAGGTCTGCGTGGTTACTCCAGGTACCCCAGCGTTAGCACCAACCTGCGTCCCCAGGAGCCACGGAGGTGCCACCACAAATGTGGCTCCAGCCTGTGGAGCAGAAGGAGCAGCCCCAGCCTGAGGGGGGAGAAGGAGGAGGAGGAAGAGGAGCCAAGGGGCTGGCAGCATGCTGCGGAGTTGAGGATCCACACTAAAACCACAAAGACCTGCAACAGTGACAATAAAAGGAACATTTCAGTCCATTATTAGCACAGTTCATCTACATACATAGATTCAAGCAACTACCAAAGGTTTTCTGGCAATTGCATTTGTTGCTACCTTAAATATAACTACTGTTAGGAAAGAAAAGATTGGAGGGAAAGAGGGAAGTAAAATAATACAAACAAAAGTAAGGGGAATCTAGTGCAGGGAATACAGTACTAAACGCGTATCTGGAAGAACACAGTATCTGTTGTATCAATGCAACAGATATAGAATACAGAATATGTTAAAATGTGTATGGATACATAGAATATTTGTTAGAATACAGAATAAAAAGGGTGCTTTTCACCAAATTTGAAATACAGAGCTGGGCTCAGCTCAAAATTAAGCAAACTTTTTTTTCTTTTCTCTTTTTTTCCAAAAAAAAAAAAGTTTACCAGATAGATAGGAAAATTCTGGGATTTTTTTAATCACTAAAGATAAAAAGATATTTTTCACCTCTTCTGTGATACTCTGGCACATCCTGCAGTTAGCGAGCAAGCCCTGCTGTCCCATCAGGCTCCCCAGCAATGCCAGCACCACGCCACAGCCTGGAGAATTCCTCAGGCAAGTCCCAAACCCGTGCTGCTGGCTGAGTCCCACTGCAGCCACAACCATGACTTTATTCCCTAGCTCGTTGCTTCCAGTTTTAAAACATGCAAAAACAACATTTTGCTCAGCATATATGCACATTTAAGGACATATTCTGGCACACTGAGGACTGTGTAGTGCAAGTAAATTGCTAAATTAAGACTCTTAACAGCTAATAACAGCTACAGAAAATCTCTAAATCACATGAAATCAGCCAGCAGACTTATGCATAACTCTCAAACCAAACGTCTGTTTCTGTCCTGGGGAACATACAATAATTTGAAACTGATAACTTGCAGTAAGGGGTGTTGGGTTTTTGAGTCACACCCAAAGTAGCATTCAGCTACAGTTTTAATTTTTTGCATTTATTTGCTTTCTGTGGTTTCAAGAAGATGAATGTTTAAATACATTGCAGGAATATTGGGTACTCATATAAGTACATGCATGCAAAACAGTGCTGAGGCAGAGGCAGGCATATTGCTAAGGGAAGACTCAGCAAAAATTGGATACAGCATCTTGTCACTCTTTTGACACTGGAAGTACTAATTTGAAGCCAGATTTGAGTGACAATAAGGCTAAATAGATTATTTATATCTCATACCTGTACTTCAGGCTGTGATGTACAAAAGATGTCTAAATCCTGGATCATGCTACATTATGCTGACTGTACACAGTGTCCGGTGGCTAAGCAGGGCTCGTTAGACTCCATGCCATCCTTCCAGAATGGTATCCAGCTGTATTCAGTAAGACCAACATAGTCTGAGTAGCCAGGCTGCCCAGAATTATTAGCTTTGGATGACAGCAAGCACTGACTAAATTTAAAGCAGATGGCACGTGAAGAATTTCGTATAGTTTTCATCTTGATTTACTCCAGATGAAGTCCTTACATAACTTTGACATTTAGTGGCTTAATCTACAGAGAAGTTTCCTATTCGTTATCCTGCATTCTCTCTCTCTTTTTTTAAGATTTAAAGTTAAATGTTGATCAAGTCACTGTTGAAATAGATTAACTCTTCTAGTCATCAGGGAAAAGTAATCAATAGAGCATAATGTGAGCTGTCGGATAATCATATTTCAGTTCAGACCCGGTTCTGAAGCAGCAAACTACCTCCAGGAGTGAGGCATGGCGAGAGCAGTGCTGTCTGCTTTTCTGGTTGAATGCATGTTCATTACCACGGAGCCAAGGAAAAGCCTGGAGCAGCTGGGGACTAGCAGAGAAAGTTATTTTAGCTGAGCAATATGAACCAACTCGTTAGCCATATCTGAAGTGCCTTTCATCTCCTAGGAAACCTGGGATTTGGACTGAGTGTACCCTCAGTAGTTTTTTTCTGAGTTTGGATTGATCGTGGGGTGTTGCTTGTTCTGTCTTGACTTTCATAGGCGTTTGGACTTTAAATTGCCTACCTCCCTGCTCCAGTTACTTCCTTAATCATCCAGATAAGGGAGTTTGCAATTCCCCTCAATGTTTATACAATGTTCATTCATTAGATGTCCCACAGTTTAATGCCAGTGGCAAATGTGAGCCATTTCATTCTGTATACTCAGTTTTTGTCTGGCCTGACACTTTTCACAGAATCTCACAAATCTGGGAGTTTTTTCTGCTGTTGCAGGGAAGCCATGCAGGGCTGGTCCATACAGGGCTGGGCAATCACCGCATTAGCTACTCAACGGGATACAACCAGCCAACAGTGGGGTAAGACAACCCTTCTGCTGGCAGAGTCCACGAAGGGCTGAGCACAAGGCATCCACTGCATTAACTGCTGACTGACAGAAGCAGAACTCGCACGGCTGACAGGAGGAGAACCACAGGCAGAACAACAGGGGGGAGATGTGAACATCAGTGAGAAGTTGGCAAGGCAAGTGAGGACCTGTGACACAGTCTTGAGGAGCAGCTAGAGCAATGATGCTGCAGAGGCAAACAGCAGCTGTTTATGCTTGCTGTAGTCCTGAAATCATATCAGACTAATTAGCCAGCAATGGAGTGAATGAAATAACACAATGTTATTTCATAGAAAAGTCTACTGTGAGTCAGAATATGAGACTGGATGTAGTATGATGTCCCCATGTAGCTTCTGGGTTTGAGTTTACTCAGACGTGACCAGCTAAACCCATGGGCAGACTGGTCTGCACCCACTCACAAACCATGGCCACAGTGGCATTGAGATCCAACTGACTTTCCTTTATGAGGCAAAGCTTTATGAAAGAAGTTATAACCAAGTTCAGTGCAAAGCAATAAAAATTATGTTTCTTGGGACACTGTTCAAAATCATATGTGTAAACCAATGAATCTCTGTCCAATTTCCTTGGAAGCCTCATTGCTGGCCTCCAACCACCAGCCCATCCCAGCCACCACCCCAGTGAGACCACCAACTTCATGAAACAGGGAATAAAGCCTTCAGCAAGCTGTTTTTAATAGCTAAAAAAACCATAATCATCATTGAATCTCCTTCATTTATTCTCTGCCAATCCTTTTAACCTCTCCAGCTCTTTGCCTTAAATGATACAAATACTTGGCATCATTAGGTTCAGGATTTCACCCTTAATTGCTTAAAACAGGAGGTTGATACCACTAGGGTCTCTACAGGGTCAGTAGAGAGGGAGCAGATGCCTAATTTAGGTAATCTAAATCAGTTACAGTAACTTGACGGGAGAGCCAAGACAATTAGTGTCCTAACCTGGTCACATCACCCAGCTTAGGTAACCACCTACTTTAACCTCATCAGCTTCCTACCACAGACTCCTCCAAGGTGTGGAACCTTGGCTTCGATTATCCAGCCTCTTCTCAGGAAATTTTTCTTCCTTTTAAGAGTAAAAAGTCAGCCAACACAAGAATATCTGGATAAATACACTGAACAGCATGTACACATTTCCAGTGGCTATCAAACCCTGAAATAAGAATCGTAATAAATATCTTCTCAGATTTTGAACAGGGAAACATTTCTATCCGGAACAAATTTTATTTACTAGAGATTGTTCTAGTTAAACTAAGCTTAGCAAGTACGTCCTCTAAAGATCCACAAAACACAGTCGAAAGACAGGAACAAAGAAAAATCATGGGATCATGCATGATGTGTAGAAATAAGACGCTGCCGAGTATTCAGTTAGTAAGATCATATCAAGTCTTATGGGATCCAAACCTCCTGGCTTGATCAAAAGGACTAAATCCTGATGAATTCTGTTATAAGGTATCAGAAATAACAGCTTAATACTGTGCTTAATTTTGACATCCTTATCTTGTAAATCTTCCCAAGTGCATTGCATAGCCAGAGCCAACAGCCTCAGAAAAGTTGTGAATCTCCATTAGATCTTCATCAACATATCTAGACAGAGAAGTCTCTCAAATCATTAGAGAAAATTAAACAAACATTCTTTAAGGGTATTTTAAGTACTCTGCAGTATGATAACATTCATCTTTCTCTCTGCAGATACACGGCAGGTTGTTCGTTATCTCCTTGATGATTTTTAACTAAGAAGCCTCTCTAAATAGTTTTTTATCCCATACTACAGATTGTTAATTCCACATTACCTTGCTTATTTGCAATTGATAAAATAAGTAACAAGGCCCAGTTTCAGCTTGGTAGCTGTAGGAAGGACAACTCCCACTGTAGTTACTTGTGTGTTAGAATGTGAAGTTCTGTTTCTATGAATACACGCACATACCCTTTAAAACCGGCTTTCAGCAAATGTTTGTCCTTAGAGAACCACACTGCTGATAAGTTTCTGGAAATCTCACATGTAAAGGAAAAATAGATTTTAAAAAATCATTTCAAGATAAAGTGAATTAAAGTTTTTTCCCCCATAAAACTCATATTTTTCATGAAATAGCATATTTTAAAACTTGTACCCCTCCCCATTATTCAAAATAATAAAGAAATACATAAGCTAATCTGCATGCCTATGAGAAATCAAAGCTACAGGCATCAGTCATGTTACAGAAGATATCAAACCTTGCATTTTTTGCTAGAACAATATCCTAAATACAGGCAGATTTGTAGAAATATCTTGTGACTTGGTCACAATCAAGGCTTCTGGACAAATCATTCCCAACCATTTACCTGTTGTTTTTTTTTCAAACAATATTATCTGTGTAACAGAGAACACATACGTACGTTGACTCTTCGTTTCCCCTCCATTGCCTTGCCAGAAGCACTGTCATCAGTCAAACGCTGCTCATGAGCCTGGGAGCCCGCGGAGCGCCGGAGCACGGCACATGCGGGAAGTGGGGATCGGCAGAGACGCTGGCCCGTTCGGCTCAGGCTCAGCCACTGTTCAGGCCAGGCTTTTGGGACTGATCGTTAGTGTTGTCTGTACTGATTCAGTCTTCTCCCTTACTTCCCTCCAGCCTCCCAGCCTGTGGAAGTGCACCATCCCACCTTTTCTTAGCATGCTCATGGCCAAGCTTGGAACACCACACAGATGAGTGGCTCTCCTATTTTATTCCCTAGGAGGAAGTTAGGCAGGCTTTTCAAAACACCCAGATGCAGCCTATTTCTTGAAGTAATGACAGACATCCACTGAAAAATGATAGAACCTTAATGAAAGTCAATGTTGGACAGTTCTGCAAATCCAGCCCCAGTGTAACTTTTCTGCAGGTGATAGGAATTATGAAATAAAAGCCTTTAAGAAAGCTAAAAACATTTTCAAATCAACATGTTCTACAGCCATTTAAATGTAGGTATGCTCATTTGCACCAGGACATAGCTGATTATCTTTGAATATTAAAGCTCAAATTAAATCTATTAATTAAGGATATTAACTCAATTCTGCATCCTAGACTAGCAAACTAGCATCCCCTATGGCATCCAGAAATTACCTCCTAAAAATATAAGAGAGATTATAAACCAAATTGGTGTTACCTCCCTACCTCATCTGCTGGTTAATTTTCCTCCAGACATATTAAGCCATAAAAGCCTCGCAAAGATAAGTGCCCATCAGCTACCAGCTCAGAGCAGCTCCAGTTGCAACCCTGCAACTCCAGCAGTCTGGCTGAAAGCCTCCGACTCTCTGCATGCCATTGGGGTGGTGTTTACCTTATTATTTACATTACACTCCTCATAGCTCTCCTGTTCAGATGCACCTGTGCTCTTTTAAACTTAACAGCTGCAGAAAAAGGAGCTGCCGTTTTCCCTCTTTGTGCAATCTGGATGGCTACTTTGTGTGGCACTGATCTACCAGACAGACATCATCATTTTCAGTATTGTTCTGAGCAACGGGGACTCGCACGTGCTGGTAAGAGTGACAAGCCCTGTGCCACTTACAGCCTTGCTTTGAGTTCTGCTCTCTGCTCGTCTTGTGTGTACAAAGTACAAAATGCCATCCTTAGTAACACTTTTCCAGCACTTTACTTAACTACCATAGGTGACACCGATAGGAAAGAAAACAGCCTTGTGTAAGTATTATGTAAGCATTAAAATAAATGTTATATATTGTGTATGTACATTTTATATATTAAATATATTGTATGTTATGTACACTTTATAAGTATTAACCAATATAATCAAGAAACAAAAATATTTCAAATCAAAATGAAAATGCTAAACATACTTCATCAGTGATGAAAAATGATTAAATAATAAAAAATCCACCTTTACTATTAGCTAAAGCGGGGCAGACCAGCAAAGAAATTAGTGAACAGTGTGGCAATTAATGAGAGATTTTAATTGCTATCCAACCGTCTTTTTATTTCTAAAGTATTATTCTGTGAATTTTGTACAGCATATTACAAGAGATTACTGAGCCAATTAGATCTTATGGAAGTTGTTAAGTGAAACATTTATTCAATTAATTTTAATTCCTTCTCCTTTTTTAATTACGCATGAATAGAATTGGATTGCTATGGGTGCATGTGGCTAATATTTTTTTTAAGTAAACATTTCATGAGATCTCTTCTCAGGTGACTTGTTCACAGCTAATTCACCTTAACTGTAAATTATTCGTGGCATGTGACCACTCAAAATATCACCTAGGAGTATTTCTACTTGGACTGGAGGAGTGGAGCTTTTACAAGTAACAGGAGTAAATAGTGATGTTACAGCAGCATGACAGCTGTGCTTGGAAGTGTTTGAAAGAAAACATAATTCACACAGAAAAAAAAAAAACAGAAAAGATCATATGCCAGTAAAACATTTTTTTGTTTTCCACTTGATCAAATAATTGTGAATACATTTTAAACAATAATCATCCATCTCACTCACTGCTAAATGCTTTGCCCTCTATTCGTATGTTATACAGAATTGAAAGTGAATTCTTTCCAAAAAATTCCTGCTCAATTGAAATATTAATCTTGTGGACGTCTGGACAATTGCAGATACATAGATCTGTGGTCAGCTCTTATCACAGCCTGCCATTTTTGTTGATATCTGAAACTCTTAAATTGTTATCCATGAGTTCCAGATTGCTCAAAGTAAAATGCAAAGTGCCATGCAGAGTCCATGCTCATGGCTCACCCTTGTTTAATTACCTCGGCTTGCAGTAGCAGAACCATGCACGATGGCTGCCGATGCTCACACTGACACACGGGCACAAGGCTGGGGGTGTAAGCTGGGCAGCGTCTCCTTTTACAAAGCTGCGCACCTGACTTGGCAGCAATTACAAGAGCTCTTCTTTGAACACGAAGAGAACACTCTGCTCTATCATTCGTTTTTTTAATTCAGGCATTTCTGCTTACATTTGTGATGGTTAAGGATGCTAAAAATAGCTTTCCTTTTTATTTATTTTTTTTTTTTTTAATCAGATAGGCTGTAGTTACGTGTCATCTTGTTATAGCAGATGCAGCCAGGTTTTTTGCATGTAATATTGGCCAACACGTCCTGTACTCTTAAAAGTTAATACTCCTTCCAAAGGCTTCTGTGATGCTTTATTACTGCCTTCTGCAAGCAGGGCTTCACTGCTGCTCTGAGAGTTTGCCACTAGAATATATTTTATAGGCAGATGAAGACTAATTAGAAGAGAAAATAGATTGATATTGAAGCAACAGAAGGCTCTCATTATCCCAAGAAATCCGAAGTTGGTGAGTTAAACACATTGTCCTCCCACTGTTTGTGCTTCACCATCTACTTTTAATGTTTTCCTGGGTCTGAGCTGTAGAGAGGGCAGAGAACAAGGATAACGAGCACAGTGTATTTGCTCCAGATGACTGAAAAACAATTACTTTGTCAATTCGGGCTCAAGACAATGAGAGCGCCAGCAGCTGCCGCTTGCTGGGGCTGAGCTGGCGGTGCCCCCCCAGGCTCCCCAACGCCTCCCTCCTGGCCAGGCCCCACAGGCCCTGCACATCACCAGGACATTCTCACCTGCTGGTGGGATGTAGTGGTAAGCCTGTCTGCATGTGCATTTGCACCAGCAGGCCGCAACGCTTATCTTTAAAGATACTTAACACTCGCTGACCCAAGCTGAAGCTACGTCTATGCAAGGCACGAAATTCTGTATGTAAGGATGACTTGGTTTTCCTGTATTTGTTTTGTATTTAAGTAACAGCATGGTTATTCTCAAAATGAGTTCAGGCTTTTTTTTTTTTTTTTTTTTAAAAAAAAAAAGGGGTCTTTTTTAAAAGATCTTGTCTGTCCTTGAGATCTTCTAGCAGCCAT
>VXAL01013491.1:93427-170845 GCA_013399475.1 Chauna torquata | reverse complement strand
TTTTTTGTATTTAAAGAACAGAGTGGTTATTTTTAAAATGAGTTTAGTCTTTTTTTTTTTTTTTTTTTTAAAAAAAAAAAGGTGTCTCTGTTAAAAGATCTTGTCTGTCCTTGAGATGCTCTAGCAGCCATGCTACGGGGGCAGAGAATTGAAATATTATTCTCCATGAAACTAGTTATGGGCTATTAGTTATTGGTTAATGGGCTAAATTATTCTCTGAAAAATTACCCCCGTTTGACTTTATCATAAGCCTTTGGCCACATAAGCCTGCTTAGAGGAGATAGAGATCCATTAATTAATACTCGTTACTGTGGCCTCAGGCAATATTAATTCTGACTTAGCTCAGCTAGTTGGTTTTGCAATGCAATTTTCTTCATGGAATACACATGCACCAAGCACAGGGACCGCCAGGGACAGCCCGGTGCCCAGCAGAAGTGCCCCTTAAAGATAACAACAGTAACTACCACCAGTTAGAGCTTCTGGGAGAGGGGGTGAAACCTGAGATGGGGCAATAGAAGGCATCTTTAGAAGTCCATGGATATTCCCAGGAAAAAAATGAATACTAATACTAAGCATTGAGATAAACAGCTATGCCACATTTAAAAGGATGCTCTATTTACTCTGTGGATTTTTAATTATAAAATCAATGAAGTGTTAATGATTTCAAGCATTACTTCAGCTCACTGGGAGTTCCAAACAACTTTTTTTAGTCTATGGCATAAATTCATAAGTTGCTCAGTTTGACCAATTTGTCAAGACAATTTCCATTAGTAAACATGAATATTTAATGAAAGGGAAAACTGGCATGAGCAACTTCACTTAAGCGATTAATGACTTACTGGAAAACAAGTAAGATATATTAATATGCCACTTGATTAAGTATTTGCAGAGTGCAACAATCCAAATATCTCAGCAAAAACCTCCTTTACTCTGCCTGTCTGTATCTATGTATCCACCATCACCATGGTATACAGATGTCAGCAAATCAGCCCAAAAATAAACGCTTTTCAGCTTTAATTACTGCTTCTTGTTTACTCATGGCCTTCACAAGAAGATCTGTAAGCACTTTCAACTCTTTCATTCCTAAATTAGCTAGGGTTTGTTTGTTTCAAGGTAAATACAAAGGCCTTATGACTATAAAGCACTTGCTGTTAACATACATGGAAGTTCTGCAAGGCACTGAAAACGCGAACTTAAGACCCAGGAGTTCTTTCAGAAGGTTTAACACCACAACAGGCTGCTGGTAGCAGCTAGCAAACACCAGGCTCTCTGCTCTCCAACCACCCTTTGGTGCAACATCTCCCTATGAAAACAGCATCAAAATCAACCATAATAAATACATTTTAGAGGGAAACATGAGCAGAAACAGAAATGCAAGCAATAAAGCAAGACTGTCTAACAGCGGAGCCCTGTGTACAAGGAGAGGAGCAGTGAACTGCACGGTGCTTCCTGCACGCGTTGCCTGGGTGGTGGTGCAGACCCCGACGCGGCAGCCTGCAGCCTGGCTGCCAGCCATGAGCTCAGCACAGCCCGCACCAAAGGTGCTTGGACTCGCCCGCTCGCTATTTCTCCAGCTGTCAGATGCTTGGGTGCACAATGCTGCCATGCCTCAGCCTCTTAACGCCCCAGCAAACCCAGATTTCCTTCAGCCCACAGCTTCTCTGCCCAGGCTTCCTAGCGATGGAGATTTGTTCTTACACAAAGTGAGCTGGCATCAAAACTTTCGGCTCTGCATGACCTGCTGACACTCTCTCCCTCTGCAGAAAGGTCTGTGGGGTTAGGTTTTAGGGGCTTTTTCATCTCAGATTGCAAAGCAGGCTGTGCATGCCCCGAAAGCACCAAGCCAATGCATATGTATGGCATCTGTAAAAAATCTGATGAATCCAGATGAAAGTCTGATAATTCCAGTGAATACAGTTATATCCATCCAAGAAGGAAGTCCGCTTTCTCCAGCAGGAGGTCTCTACTCAACTGACCTTGCTTTGCCACAAATCTCTTTTGACAGGCACTCACAATTACTAAAGTGAAAAGCTGTTTCCTTTCGTCACTATCCCCATAAAACACACTGACTCTCTTAATTACATGCTTAGTTTTTTTTCCAAAGGCTCTACCCATGCATGTAGGCAATAATTCAAGCTCCGAGGCAAGGCACCGTGTAACAGAGCAGGAGCAGCACAGGCAGATGTAAAGCAAATGGCCATGGAGCACGCACGGCAGGAGCAGGGTCCAGCCCCGGCTCCTGGGGCACCTCCCGCACCCCGCAGACATCAGGGCGCTGCTGACCACCTGGTCTCTGGGGCCGTACACCCACATTTCAGAGGCCCCAGCCAGCACAGTCACACGCAGCTTGCGTTTCCGTATGGGTGCAAGCCCGCCGGCTGGCCAAGCAGACTGAGGACCTGGGAACAAACTCCTGCCAGCTTCACCTGTGATTCACAGCATGGAGCATCTCCTTTCCGCAGCTGCTGGTCCTCGAGGCGTGAGCCGCTGCTGAAGCTCCCAGCTGGTCGGAGACACTCAGTGCTCAGCATGGCTTTGTGCTGGTGTGCACCAAGTTAAAGCAAGAGAGCTGGCTTGAAGTTTTGCTGAATGACACTTCTTACAAAGAGGAGAAAACTCCATCTGCCCTCCCAGGCTATTGTAAGGGCGGCTGCATCCTCCAGTTAACGCCCAGTACTGGCACAACCCCCACTGGGTGCCCAGGTTTGGTGCAGAAGCTCAGCTTTTGTTTAAAGGTATCCGTTCACCTTTAAAGGATTTGTTCAGAGCTAAACTCATCTCCCACTTGTCTTCTGTGGGGGAGGAGATGTCTACAAGGTCTTCCCACGTGTGCACACGCACACTCATAGTGGCATGAAGTTAATCAGAAATTGTTAGAATTAACAAAGCAGAGAGAATATGTCAGAAAAATTATCAAAATACTACATTGCCTCAATTCTCCCTTCTAAATACAGAAACAGAAAAACAAACCCACTCAGTTACTCTATTTTACTTCAACAAAATAAGAAAAAGCAGTCATAATACAAATACCTGCGTAGCATCTTCAGTTTGCCATGTGAAGAGGTCCCCTCCAGCAGCACCTCCAAGACTGTCTGCTGGCAAGTCAAAATTAATTCAGTGACTTTCACATCCCCACCTGCCAAATCAATGTGTCTTGCATTCCATGAGAGGTGGTGAACGTTGTGCAAGCTCAGCCGTGTCTACCTTCCCCTCCACTATGTGGGAACACCTGAGGATAACCACTTTACTGGAAAGCTGAAGGTGATCTGAATGTTGTTATTGGGAAAGGTACCAATCGATCCATTTTATATCAGAAGGATGGGAACTGCTATTAGCTAGTGCTCACTGAAGATGAAGTGGTTTTTGTTTGTTTAAAGAAATGCCTGACAACTAAAAATCTTAAGAGATAATCTGTTCTGAACACTTTTGTGCAGTAATTCAAGAACATCAAAAGCATGCTGGCCAACCCAATTTTATGTGAATTTGATATGGATTTACTCATGGCAGAGTTTGTTTGAAGTCTGCAAAAAGACACCTTTATACTCTCTCACCCCAAAGCATCCTTCTTCTCCTATTTCATGGCAGATTAGCAAACAAAAGAAAAAAGTGAGTAAAACAAAACCAAATCAAATAAGAAAAACTAAGAAGCTATTAAAAATTATTCCTCTGAAAACCACAAAGCAAAAGAAAACATACCATATTTTCCATATACTGCCTATGGTGTCTAAGGTCTATGAACGCCTCATGACACCAGCTAACTTCTAATTGGTCTGATAATCTGGTTATTTGTTCCAGCATAAGTCAGGAGAAGCCACACTGAAGTCAACAGCACAGAAATCAGAAGCAAACCTACTCTCTCTGTGTCCGTTCCTCAGGTATTTTCCTCCTCATGACACCCAGTACTTACACACAGGGATGCTCCTGTAACAGCATCACACCTGCCTGCCCCAGTTTTACCAAGATAGGTCCTCACCCGAATCTCCCAGCTAGTGATTATGTCTTCAGATCTAATATTATTGAAGTTAACTAACATCAACACTGTATTAACATCTGGGGGCTTTGCCAAGTCTTCGCCTCAGTCCTGCAAATTCACTGAGCACCAGCAGTGACACGATGAGCCCTCAGCTTTCCTAACAGGGAAAGGCTCCCCATCAGCAGCAGACCGCCTCATCCTGCAGGATACCCTTCCAAAACTTGGGGCAGAGAGAAGGAAACACAGAAAACATTCCCCAGTTACGTGCAGAAGATGAGAGTGAGGAACTATTTTTTCCATGTTGTTTTACTAAGACCCATGCCTATGTTACCTAGCAATCCATAATATTTTCTTCCTTATCACTCAACACCCAGCATAGAAAGAGTTTACTTCTACATACATTAAAGGGATCAACTTAAACCTTTCACCCTCCTGAAGGCACAGCTAGTAGCAGAGAGAAAGCACATGCAGACATCCACATATTTACAGAGAAAAAAAAAAATCAAACTTTTCCTTCTGCTGCCAATGCACCTCCAGAGTCTTGACACCATTCTCCTCTCTACACTAATTTAAGGATAATTTGGGAGGGAGTGGGGAACAAAATAGAAGCAGTTTCCCTAGAGCATGCAATCACTTCATCTGGTTGGTGATCTCAGATCACTAAAATCTTTAATCTTTTGAGAGAAATGTGAGCCAGTTTAGGACAGCCTCCAGGTGAGTGAGCCTGCCTGGGTACCTGGCAGCCAGGTGTGTTCCCCAGGTAAGGGAGGACTCCCACCATACCTGGGCCCTCCAGGGAGGGATTTCAGTTCTAGTCATAAACCTCCACCCAGAAGTCAAAGAAAAACAAACAAAAAAAATTATTCAAAAAGGGCAGATTCCCTGAATTTCAGTATGGGTTTGGTGGTTTTTGGTTTTGTTTTTTCCTCTCTCTCTCTGCTAACTGAGAAATCAATATGCAAAAGTCTGTTGGGCAAGTCACCAGAAAATGACAGCCCTTCTCAGATAGTGTCTGATGTTTTTCAGCAGCAGGAAGATGGACTCCTGGCTTCAACTGTCCTTCTGCCTGCTGGCAGACAGGCTGGCAGCCCTCCTGCCCACCTTTAATTACCCTCTAAAAATACATGTCCTGAAATACAGAACTCTGTAACGCTTTGGCACTGCAGTCCTTCTAAAACGCAGAGAAGCTGAAGGGAAGAGCTGCGGGAGCTGCTGGTCGCATGGCTTTCATTCACGTCTGCAGCCGCTCCGTCGGCAGTCCTGCAGAGACGCAGCTCCCACGGAGGAAGTGCTGTCTCCAGGAGGAGTGCAAGTTCATCAGCTCCTGGTCCTGAGCAGCCGCGTGCTGTTGGATGCCATTAACGTGCTTCTCACAAATGGTTTGGTCATTCCACCAAAGAGATGTTGCAAAGTTCCATCTAATCTTTTCATGAGGTTGTTGGAAACTCAGGCCAATTCCACAGGTATTTCTTGCATCTCCTTCTATGCCATGCAGCACGTCCCTCTGGTGCACAATACACCTTGCAGCAGCTTTCTTCATTTCTAGGTTTTGCATTCTGGCAGTGGCAGGGGTGGCTGGAGGGAGCGGGACACTGCCAGAGCAGAGCAGGGTGTTGGATGCTGCCTGTCAGGTTGCACCAGCTAGCACTGTGCTAATAAATACTTACAATCCAAAAATAACGTGTTGGCACAAACCCAGACTCCTTATTTTTAAGCCTTTGATCATCAGAAGTTTAAATGGTATCATGTGGAAATATTACTTAACCAAACTTCAAATAAATTCAACCCTTTCGTTATTGACCCTTGCTACCAGGAACTAGGGATCTATTTTTGATCTTCAGCCTAGAGAGAAATCAGCTAATCCCGTGTTCAAAGAGAAGGGAGGGTAAAACTCATTTCAGTTTCTTCGCCCTTGGGCAGAAGCTTCAGTGAGAGGTAACAGAAGAGCTGAGGGGAGGCAGAGCCCTGCCTGGCACCGCTCTGCCTGCTGGGGGAGCCTCCGCTGAGGGCTGCTCTGGGAGCTACAGCTCTCTGGTCACGGCCAGGCTCAAATTCCCAAAGTCTGTCCCCACCCCTCCAGTGGGCCCCCTCGCCGATGCTCCTCGCTCACCCCTCGGTGCGCCCCAGAAAAGCCTCACGGAGCCGTCCCGAGCCCTGGCCCCGCAGACCAGTGTCCCACTTCTAACAGCAGCTTTTCACTCTCACAGTTTCACCAAAGGGTTGCAAAGCATCAGTCAACCCAAATAAACGTTAACTTTGCTCCTCTGGGTTATTTCAGAAACAAGCCTATTTTATGAGTGCTAGAAACAAAGAGAAATTTCATGGCCCTCCCAAGACCACTTTCTGGCACATCTGAGGACCTGGTGCAGAACCACCAACTCTCATCAACCGCACTGTTCACTTTCATAGTTAACCCATGGATGTTTAAATTTTGGGTCGATCTGGAAGAACACAATTTCTCAGAACCATAAAACAAATATTGATTAATAAACCCGGTTGCAGAGTATTTTTTAATATCAGCTCTCACCTCCTTCTTAGCAAGATGGAAGAAGGGAAAAAAGCAGGAAAAACTGCATCCTCAGAACTGCACTCAGCAGACAAAGACTGCGTCCCAGTTCTGACTTCGTAGCAGAGCATCTTTCCTGTTATACATCACACACTCTTCGTAACCTCAGGTCACTGATTTCATAACAGCAAGCTCTTCTGGTATAAAAAAAAAAAAAAAAAAAAAGCAGAGGATGACATAGAAAACACACTGCAGTCATGAATGGTGCATTTAGCCAACAGAAACAGGAATGAAAATGGGGCTTCGGTTAGCAGCCATCTGAGGGATAGGAGGGTGAAGCAGAAATAACAGCAAAACATCTCATGTCAGACTTGGAAACCGTATTTATAGTTTCTGAGGATACAGCACGTGCAACTACATAACCCCCTGCTAGAATAAGACCCTTCTGCAGATAAATGATGGAGCCAACTGGAGCTGCTGCTACTTTCTCTCTCTCTCCCTCTCTCTCCCTCTTCTAGAGAAAGAAGAAATGCTTCTTCTTTTAAAGAAGCATTTAAAGAAAGAAGAATTTAAAGAAAATGCTCCTTCTCTCCAGAATCATGCAAGGAAAGAAAGACCATTTAGACTGGAGAACTGATAAATACTCCTGGACTTCTGCAAGGCGCCAACAGCCTCACTCATTGTTTTAGTAAGTCAGCACGCATGAATGGATGTGAATCAACGTGCCTACAGCACACAGCAGTCACCTTGTGCCATGCCTCCTACAGTAGCCATTTGTGCAGCTGTAGTATTAAAAAAGTCTCCTGGACCCACTTACACTGAATACCCTGGAGACAACTGAATTAGTGGAAATGCAGGCTGCTGTTGTAGTACTGTAAGTAGTTCGGGATGGAGTTGCCTGACTGCATTTCCCCAGTGAGCTCTTTATATCTATCTAAGCTGATTGATGTTCAGTCAGTTTTCTGTGGGATGAGTTCAGATTCCCCAGCCTCAAGTATGCGGAAAGAGCATGAAGTTAATTCACTAAGCTACACAGTAATCCATCCACAGCCTCTTCAGGAAACGCAATGTACAAAATGAAGACTAAGTGCCCAAAGTTTTTTTGTTTGTTCATTTATGGTTTTTTTTTTTTTAAAGAGCTATTTATCTAACTCTACCATCATGTTTCCTTCCAAATCTATTCCACATGAAATCAATAGAAATAGCTGAGTCCTTGCAACTTTTCAGCATTCCCTCCAGTTCTCTGAGTCACAGTCAAAATTCTATTTATGACAGTTATTTTGGATATAATTTTATTAGAAGGGAATGATAAAATTAAAAAAATTTCTTTTCTGGTCAGAGAGCTTATTGCTGTTGTTTCTTCTATATTTCACACTGAATTTCATTTTTTCAGTACATCCTTTTTCCGGAGCTATCATTCATAGAGATGATATAAGCAGGGTGCTTGGACAATAGCTTTCCAGCACAGGGAATTTATTTGGGAGGGTGTAAAACCCTAAGAACTGATAAAATATTCTAGACTGCCCAAGGCAAAGCATGTGCAAGATAAGAATGGTCCTCCCTGAATGGATTATAAATACACACCGTGCATCAAGTTCCTCCAAATTCCCTTCCCCTACTCCACCCACTTTTTAACACAAAATCAGATAAAATACAAAAATAGCTTTGAGCATACTTGGAATTTTAATCTAGTAATGGGAGAGCTGCAGAGTGCTGCTCTCCTTACAATCTAGCCAGCTGCAGCACAGATTAGAAAAAGCTCGCTCCTCCTTGGCTGGCGGGCACGTTACCGCAGCGCCCTTGCTTGCTTCGCTGAGATGTGCCTCTCCCGCGGACTGCTGCGGCAGGTGTGAAGCACGTTTACAGCAGAAGCTGTGAGGAGCAGGGGGAGATCTGAACGAGCCTTGTGGGATGCAAAGCAGGACTCTAATAATAATATCACTGGAAAACAGATGCTGGAAAATCTTATGCTATTTTATCACAGCGACAATCAGATCCAAATCCAAATCGGTATGGGAAGGAAGCACATTTGCACTGAAGGGCAGGCGTGATAAAATACTAGAATTCGTTGCACATATATACCCCCCACACACACTTCAATTTAATAGGTACAAGTAAAGCTTTCATTTCCATTAATTTGCACAATAAACATCTTCACTAATTATAGGCTGTGCTTACACTAATCACTTGCCTGAAGCCATCAGATTTTATGCAGGGTTCCTGTCAGATCTCATAAACTAAATAGGGCTGGATCAGATACTTGGATAAAAAGTCCCCTTATGATACACCCTGGTGCTAAAATAATGTAATCAGTTCCAATTCTTTCGTCTCATTGTGCAGAATAACAGCTAATTCTCAGCTGAGTCTCTGTCTGTGATACTGTCCGCTCATCTTCTTGGATCCCATGATAAGGCTATAGTTCATTTTTGGTTTTTTTTTTTCACTTTTTTTTTTTCTTCCCATTGGGATGCTTACTGCTGCTTTCCACCCAAAATCCAGTTCCCTGCTGGTTTCATCCTTGCTACCTACACTCCTGTCCCAGGGCACCTTCTCATTCAGAAATGGGCACATTTCAGAAGTAGATACACTGTTCTGTGCTTTTTATGTGTATTGAAGAGAGAATTCATACAAAAGACTTCTCGGACTCTGAGCTAAAGTACCTTAAAATGGCTCAGAGCTATTGTACATAGACACCGATAAGACTGATACTGAGGAGAACCTCATCTACGAACCAGAGCATCCATCAGCTTCTTTCCTCTCCCTTGCCCTCTGTTTCCGCGGTGCCCCAGCTGCAGCAGCACGCGCGGGCTCTTTGCTCAGACCTCCGGGCTGCTGCCATGGCACTCAAGGCAGCACCGTGGCACTCACAAAAGAGAGGCGATGATTTAGAGCATCGTGCTTCAGCAGGTGTGCAGAAACACGGGGAATGTCATAGGAAACCCCCCAGCAAGGTCCGCCTTGGCTCACCCTCCCCGCAGAAAGGCCTGTGCACCAGCCTTCCACAACGGGCAACCCCGGTTCCCATAACCAGGGATGCATGAGTTTCAGTCTAGTTTGTCGAGAGAAAAGGGAAACAAAAAATGACAACAACAAAAGCAAGAACCGAATTTAACAAAATGGATAGACTTTGTCCCGCTACTTTATTTTGGTATGCTCAGAGCAAATCCATAGTTTCTCGTCACCGCCACACAAGGAGCTGCACTGCAGCCCCAGCACAACTTGCACACTATACACCAAGTAGCTAACATGAGGACAGGTTCTTAAAATCCAAATGCCCGGCTCCTCCTCCTCCTGTCACTCTTCTCAATGGCCCTGAAGCAGTCATTTATTTCAAGGTGATTAACTTCCTGCCGCAGTAGCAGCCCCATACACTTCTGAATGCTTTGCGCAAATGTTCCTTTATTAGTGAAATTAAACATCAGAGACACATGCTGTCAGGATAAATTGATACAATAAGCTCTTCTTTAGCCCAAGTCTGATAAATCACGTGCAACACTTAGAAAACAAAAAAATTGTAAGGGTATATTAAGAAGCTCGGCTACTTTTCAAATCCCAGGCTCTGATCCAATGAGGTTGAAACTAGTAACCCATTAAAATTAATTGGAAGTGCTGAACCGTTTCTTGATGACTTCATTTCATACTTAAATATATATAAAAACAACCGGACTGGAATGGCCTCTGGCCATATATATAAAATATCAAAATTACTGTCTAGGCATATGGAATAAATAATCTACTAGCACCTATAGCAAGGGCTATAGCAACCTTATACACCTCAGAATTCAACATGAAGTAGTTTTGAGAGGATGTGGGTAGCAACAATTAAAAGTTTAGTTTTACTGTTTACTTTGTAACAGCCAGCCTTTTGTGTTCTCTGCTGTACTCTCTTCTTAACCAGGGTAAAAATAAAATATTTTCTTTTATTTTATTTTGTTGTTGGTTGGTTGTGGTTTTTTGTGGTTTTTTTTTTGGAGGGGGGAGACTTTCAGTAAAATAAATCAAAATGTAGAACCAAAATATATTTGTTCTAGAGTTTCTAAAACGGAGTTTAACAAAGACTGTAAAATTTTCACAGCATGCTGCAGAATCAGAGTATAGAGGTGGAATTTGCTTTTGCAGTGCTGACCACCTGTGAAGATCAACTTGCTATGCAGAAGTGAGCCCCAGCAGAAGCCAAGGCCATTATCTTTGCAGAGCAAGTCATTTGTCACCAGATCACAGAAGAGAAAACAGGCAGTAACATCTAGGCAATAAATTCACCTTCTTATTTCATTGCAAAGCTCCTTTGCCTGATCCAAAACTTTCAGTTTCAGACCCATCTTACCTAAGCATTTCATTGCATATCATTAGTGTACTTTTCTAGACTCAGGAGATTTCATATATTTCAAATATTTTAGAAAAATTTTAGAAAATAGCATGACAAAGATTTTATAAATGTGGCACTTAAGCTTGCAGTTCAGCTATACAGAATGCAACAAATGTGAGTGCAGGTACTTCAGAGGTCTGCGTCGGCATTTCAGGTACAGAAAGCAAAAAGAGCACAGAGTCTTTCAATACTTTGCTCAGATACTCTCCTTGAGGGCTCCCACACACATCCATTGATGTGTTCAGGATGCCTTCCCTTTGGAAAGTGCTGTTTCGTAAAGGGCACAATTCCCTAGAAACGCTCATTAGAGCGAGCAAGGTTCAGAGATCAAGATCTGGATATAATTGTCATTCACTCGCAAGGATCTCCAAAGTAGCTCTGCATTTCTCACGAGCACTGGGAAAAGTTCAGAAGTTGACCTCTGAGTATTATTGCTACTCCATTATGAAAAAGGCTCAACCATTAGCAAAACACAAGGTCAGAGGTAGACTGAAGGGGAATGCTGCCAGAGGAGAGGTCCTGGGGAGGGAGGATGAGAATGCAGATAATCAGAGAGGTAGATCTGGGGCACTATTAAATTAATATAACCAAATGTAGAAATGGGCCTTTTGCTGCTTCAAGGTTTGCCAGCAACAGGAGGGCTTCTGGGTTTGCCTGTGATGGCA
Source organism: Chauna torquata (assembly GCA_013399475.1). NCBI lineage: Eukaryota > Metazoa > Chordata > Aves > Anseriformes > Anhimidae > Chauna > Chauna torquata. The sequence goes on along the minus strand of VXAL01013491.1, from coordinate 159,335 downwards.
AATTCCTTCCCCAAAACCAATACGATCATCAAAAACCTCTGAATGCCAAACTTCAGCTTGCAGGAGACATCACACCGCCTCAGCCTAAATATGGTTCAAGGCAAAAGTCCCTGAGCACTGCATGAGTAGTGTCCAGATGCAATCTGCCACCTCTTTGAGGCAGAGCATCCTAGAGCAGTGTATTCATCATGACTTCCCTTCCCCCGGAACTCACCAGACAAGCATAAATACCCATTTTCTTTTTTAAGGTAGCATCAGGCTTTCAGTACAGGATGAGCTGTAGCCAGGCTCCCCGCTGGCCGGGAGAGGCTGGGGCCACGGGCATCTTTTGGCGCTGGGCGCAAACCCCTTTGAGGCTCCACCTGAAGCCATCTGCAGGCAACCCAGGTGCCAGGTCTCGCCCATCACAGCCAACACGAGGCACCAAGCCTGCAATGCCTTCCCCGGAGCAAGGCCCGGGGTGCTCGGTGCGTGACAGCCCGCCCAGCTGCCGCGCAGACCGCGCCGCGTCACCAGCCCACGCAACCGCGTGGCCGGGCTCGGCCAAGCTGCGGGTGCCCTGGGAGACAGTCCCTGCCCCCAGGCTTGCTCGGGTTTTGGTGTCATGCACTTCTTCTAAAAAGCCTACCTGCAACATCTGTGTGTTCCTGACGGTCTCCTTGGCAATTTGTTCCCCTAACTTTCAATGAAATTCATGAGCAGTTGGGCGCAGAATGATTTTTTTCCCTCTTGCAACACACAAGAGCACACCACCCCCTCTCGGACGGATCTGTTTGGATCCAGACCACACCAAGGGCTCATTCCAGACCCCCTTCCCAGACGCCCTTATGGGCACGCTGCTGCAGTCCGATGCCACCGCCAGCCCGGCCACTCGAGGCCCGGCAGAACTGCGGTAAGGCGTTACCGACACGCACACCAGGGCCGAGGGACTGCTGGAATTGTGACCAGAGAAATCGCAGCGATGGGTTGCAGCTGAAGAGCCACAGCCCGTCTGGAGCATATGGTACGGAGGTACGTACGGGCAAGACCAAGCTCTTCCCATGGATGGCTGTTGTATGAGACTTTTTGCTTGTGCGCACGCAGAAAAGGAAACGAACGGCTCTGGTGCGTGCGGCACAGCCGCTGCCACCCCCGGGGGGGCACAGGCGCCTGCAGATATCTTCCTGCCCCCGGGGAAGCGCCTGGGAGCAGGAGCTGCTCCTGGCCCTGGCTGGAAGCTGTCTTGAGCCGAAGAACCTGAGACTCAAAGGCTGCGCCCGGCTACCGCATCCTGTGCCTCAGCTCTGAAAATACAGCCTGAGAGGCAAAAGACCATGTTTAAAAGTGGCCTGGCAGCTGTAAACTCGAGTGGATTTGACAGGGCAGATCCTTAAAGTTACACAGACATTGTTTTCTCTAGTGTAAAATCTAATGGGAAATATCACATCATTATAAAACCTCCCAAGGAAAAGAACATGATGCGCCTCAGGTAGAACTAAAATTCGCTTTCTTCCCCAGGCAGCTGGCAAGTTTACTCACAAAAGGTGACATCCGCTCTCTGCAAAGGACCAGCAAAATAGAGGATAAGTGGCATGGAGCAGTATTAATGATTTCTGCAGACCCCGGTTTTCACTCAAACAAAAGAAACAGCAAACAAAATACAGCCATGGGTTGGTACAATGGCTCCACATGATTATCCACTAACTGTAGCGACTGATATTTATTTCTGCAGGGAGCAAATGCATTCATGACATTGAAAGCCTGGATATTGGCGTGCCGTGATTCATCCTTCCTCCCTTGCACCTGCAATATTTGGCCTTTTACCAAAAGCTGTGTTTTTGTAGGAGTTTGGAAGAGGATTAATTTCATTTTTTCTTCATTGAAAGTCATGTTCCCCTCCTCCCCTTCTCAAAAAATAAAAGATTAATTAAAGCAGCATTGATTTTCCATTGCCTATGTTAGTTTCTATTTGATCTGAAAGCTTAATAAACTATTTCTGGCATACAACGAAATATTGTGAGTTAAATTCAGATGAGAGTTTGCAAGCAGTGTCTTACTTAATTATAATCAAAATGCTTACATAGGAAAATATTAGAGTTGGCGTATAATTCCAGTATTAGTGAAGAGTCCGTGGAAATAGAAGTAAAATAGGCCATCTTGATTGCAAGTTTGTCAGTCCACTCATCCGTCAGTGCTTTTGGCACTGTCAGGGAAATGCCGTCACTACATGGAGCCCAAGAAATAAGATGTTGGTCTGCATTTAACCATCTGCCTTTAAGACTAGGCAGCTTCTTTCCTCTGAGATTCCGTATTTTTCACCTTCTCTGTCAAGGTCCAATAATAACCCAACTGAGAGGACTTCACACCAAGCCCTGTGCTCCTTCACTGCAGGCTCCTTCGCTTCCTCCTCCAGCTGCCCACGTCACCACTGAAAGCTCTTACAGTTAATCACTGCAGTTCGTCATTATTGGATTTGTTCCAACATAAAAAAGAATTCAATATTTACACTTTATTGTAATACTCGAATTCTGCCATATCAGAACTGCAACCTGAAAGCATCTAACACAAAAAGAAATCCTATCAGGAAAGTATCAGAAGCAAAACACACCTAAATGTGTGTGTAGCTTTAAAAAAAAAAAAAAAAAGTCCAATTCAAGATTCATTTTAAATTTATTTTCAGTGGAGAAATAATAATAATTCTATAATCTGTATATGAACTCTCAACGTTTTTGGAAAGTGAGCAAAAAAGAAACAGGAATACGGTGAAGCTGATGCTTGATTTTCAGTGTGAAAGTACTTTAGGGAACAATTTTCCTGATATCTACTGCAGCCTTGGACATGTTATTTTGTTATTAGTTCAGGGATTTATTTATTTATTTTTTAACTTGTCATTGTTCAGCAAATTATAGCATTTAAATTGTCATCTGAAGCTACTAGTATGCTGAGTTCTACTACTCTGAATCTAAAATTCCTTTCATACACCACACAGACCAGTTCTGGAACCACTCTACAATGTAGGAAAAATGCTATCAGGACACCATACAGATTTAAATTACGTGCAGTTGTATGGCCCACAGAACCCCTATAAATAAATTCTGCTCATGCAGCAAGTCACTAAATTCATCATCAGATGCCTTGCCCTGGTGAAAACAACGTAAGGATGAGAACGGTGGGTTTTGTCCCCCCTCCCCAGCTCCCTGCACTCAGGAGGTTGATGCCTCTGTGTTAGCTAGTTTTTGTGACTGGAGGTTTATTCATCTAAGCAGGGTTTGCGTACGATGATTTGTCTCTATTTGAGCAGTCTCATTTTGCTTTATGAGCGTCCTTTTTCCCTTATTTATGAGCGCCTTCACTTTTCTACATTAAAAAACAGGCTCTCAAGCCTACTTGCTACATTGCACTATCTTCTCATCTCTACAAAAGTTTTTGAAGCTATGTAGAGGATATGCAAGAGGAATGTTATGATCTCACCTTTTTATACTTGCTGAATATTTAAAGGTTTTTAGCTCCCTTAAAATAAATCTTTTCCATTTGGAAGGACAGAGGGCTACTGTTTCCATAACAACCACTCCGCAGAAAATTTTCTTTTGGTAAATACAGTAGAATTAACTGCGCAGTTTTAATGTTTAATCATATTCTGTTAGATACTGACAAAAAAAAAAAAGGTAAACTTTAGTTCACCTTGCTTCTCTATCATCTGTCTCATTGACCAAAATATAGCTCCTTTCAAGCAACTGAAAGATAGTAAAAGAAAGCACCTGTGAACTCTTTCATTATGGTGCTAAGCAAGCTGATAGGCACCACTGGAAAAGAAATAAGACTGAAAATTGCTGAAGCATCTTCCATCACTGCAATTTCCACAAGGTTAAAAAAAGTCATACTGGATAAAATCTTGGAAGTGCTAAGGCAATGGTCTGGGAAATAAATGCAAATAGGCATTCTCCCTTTTGTATTAGGTGCAGAGAAACTGGAATTGAATGCTCCTGGCAGAAAACCTAAAATCAAGGTGTGATTTTTCTGATCTGAATACGACAGGAGAGTGGGCAGGTGAGGGGCCCGGTGCCCAGGCTGAAGGCATGAAACACACTTGTACCCATCTCACCACAGACAAAAAAAGCCCCCTCACCCCCTCAGGCATCCATCCCATAAGGTGTCTTGCTCGATATTCACAGGAGCTGAACCAAGATTTGTGCAGACCTGCAGAGTTTGGCAGGACGTCGTTTACTCACTGGACCGCTGGTGCTCACGTACTTTGCAAGCACCGACTCTGCAAGGCCCTGAAGAAATCAGGATGCAGCAAGCTGCTACCTCAAGAGCTTATCTTTACTATCACACGGTTGACACCCTGTATGCCATGTTCGATACAGCAACAAAATGAGGTTTTGTTAATACTCTTTTTAAATCAGACCAGTCCATTTCTAATGTTTGTGTCTTTGTGTGTTCACTTCTATGCATACTCCACTAAACAATTCAGCACCAGAAATGCCTATATATAAGGAAAATATTTACTACAGATGACCTATATAAACCAATGCCAAATGCCTAATCATGAGCCTTCACACATACTGAAATCCAGCTCTCAGTTCATTTTCTCCAGTCCAGACCTAGAAGACCACCTGACCTGCTAATCAGATCAAAACTGCTCAGATTTCAAATTAACTCCCTACATATGAATGAACTATGAAATTGAAATTCACAGTTAAAAAGTTTTAGACAAAACTCAGTTTTCACCAACTACAGTTGGAAAAAAACTTGAAATTGGTCTTAAGACGCCTTTTGCTGTGTTCATTAGACCTTATACATTTCTGCCTATTTTTAAGAAGAAGAGTTCAGCGCAAAACGTAATACATGAAGTGGGTAAATATATTTATTGTATGTAAATACATATGTGGGGACTTTATTAAAATTCACTGCCATGCCATTCTGACTATGTTTCTATTGCAAAAAAGCCTTTGGCTTCAGCCTCAGAAAAGATGAAAAAAGCATCTCCCTCCTTAGCAAGTGAAGACAGTACTGTATAATGACACAAGAAGAAAGAATATGGAAACTCACCTATTTTTTTTAACCTCTCAGTATAACAAATATGAAGATCTGACTTGCAGCCTCAGCTAAAAAGCCTCTTTGAAGCTCCTGATAAAGAAAACATTTCAAAAGGGCCATTTCTTGCTCACAGCACCACTTACAGAACCTAAGGCACAGTTCCAGTTGTGCCAGAACATTAGTGAACGTTATCCTGGGCTACTCAGCTTAAGTGGAGCCTGGATGTTTTAATCTATGCACAGATGCCCATACTGCTGCATTATCATGTAGAAAAAGGAGCAGAGAAAAAAGAAATCAAGAGGTAGATATCAAAACACTCAGTGAAAGAAGTGCAATAAAGCAATTAGTCTCTCTGAAGCTAGAAGCTATAGAGATATTGTTATGGCAAACCGATAAACCATAAAACAAGATTAAAGGATGCGCCCATCATGCATGAAGCAGCACAAAGGAAGAACAAAAGCCTCTGTACGAGCTGGTTACTTTGTGTGGCTTCTGGGGTACATCACTGAGGACTAACCAACTTGTTCTAGGACATGCTGTTCAATCCTGGCGTAACAGTACCTGGCGCTACACAGCAATTGCTCTATGAAACACGGCTCGTGTAACTGAAGGCACATATTTCCATAGAAGTTTCCATCAAGAGGAATCTCGCCAGGAGACCTTGCCCCGTTATCAGCAAGTCCTCAGGCTGCTCCACCATGGGCAGTCACCAGGGTGCCCAGCAGGGACCTCGCCAGCTGTGGAGCAGGTCCCTGAGAGGCATGGGGCCTGGGGGATCTTCCAGCTGTGTCCCCAGACTCATTTACAAATTTCTCCCCCAAATTACCCCTTTCTCATGCCACATGCAGCGACATCCCTACAGCGACGGCACAGGGAAGGAGACCCAAGGCTCTCCCAGCCACATCCCTGCTCACCTGAGCAGAAAATCCGTCCTGGAACTACAAGGAAAACAAAAACCTTCTCTTTTCTCTCCAGCAGCACCTTTTTGCTGCAGCTTCTCCTTCAAAATGTTAAGTGCACTTTCCATATCAAAGGCAGGAGGCCGATCCGGCTGCGTTTGACATGCGAAGGGCTTTTTTCTTTTAACAAGCAGCACAGGGAGGATTCAGAGGATAGTGTAATCAAGGAAATACCAACACAATAGGCTCCCTTAGTGAAAGCTGCCTGTGTGCAGTGATACCTTGTGGCACCTGCAAAGTAATAAGCAGTGGAAAGAGTTGTTCAAGCTAGGAGAAATGTAAATTGCTGAATTTGGAATTATTGTACAATAAAGCAAACCTCAGCACAGTAAACTAGCAGGGAAGAAAAAGCCACATCAGAAGTTACAAGACATGCAATAGTAAGCCAGGCTGTTTCATGCTTCTGAAGGCTGACACATTTACCAGCCAGCAGTAGCTTTTTGCTTTATGTTTAGGTATCAATGCATGCAATGTATTTCTGTTACTAGGGCACCTTAAAACAGCACTTGATGATTACAATCAAGAACAAGCTCATGCAAGGAAAGCATCCAGCTTTTCTAGAGGATTCCAGCACTCCATTGTGCAAGCATGGTCTGAACAGCCATTCAAAGCCTTGGGTGCTGACACCAGGGAGAAAGAAACCTGCACGAGGGATGGAACCAGCGCCTCTGCCTGCACGCGGCCATATCCTGCTTCAGACCTCGCACCTCTCAGGGTACCGTGCCCTCAGCCCTGCAGCATGCGAGACCTTCCCTTCTTTCCTTCCCCAGGCCTGGCCACCAGGAACCCTGCAGGCATCCAGGCACCCGATGAGCAGGGTCAGGGGATGTCCTCGCAGCCTCCCCACGAAGGCAGCTGGGGAGGTGACAGCGAGGGCATGGGAGGACACAGGGTGAGAAGGGGAACAGCCCAAAGAGTTCATTCTCCACGTGCAGTTTGCCAAGATGAATTAGACAAATCACACCAATGTCCATCAGGATACATGTCCTCCCACAGGAGTCTGGCAATTGTACCTGCATGTCTCACTAACTGGAGAAAACAAGTTAGAGGGCTGTGAGGAGAGCAGTGCCCTGCCTCCAGGCCCATGTCATTGCCTCTTCACCCAAATTCCCTCCTCAAAAACGACATGTTCATACAGTCCCTTGACCATGTCCTTCCCCACACCTACCTCCACAGCCACTCTCCTTAACTGCGGCGGGGCACCAAGGACAGCTGTGATCTCACCTGCGCATGAAATTGCAGCCGAATTGTGAGGAAGGGGGTCAGGTATGAGTTGTTTGCTTTAGAAGTGAAAAGCTAAGCTACAGTCTAGTAGTTTTCAGCTTCCACAAAACTGTCCATATAACTCAGTCAATGGTCTGAGGAAGCTAATGCCAACTGTGTCACTGCAAAGGTTAGGCAGGGGCACCGAAGTCAAAAGGAAAGTAGCCCAGGCCTGGTTTCTGGCTGGGAAAAAAAGAAAAACATTCAACGAATAACCATCAGAGCCGTTAAGGAAGAAGTTATAAGAAAACAGATTTTTGAAAAGGTACCAGTCTAATAACTCCCTGGACCATGTCAGGTGGCAGTAGGGCTTCTCACACTGCCAGATCTGGGAAAAATGAAAGGATTGGTACTAAGGATGGGAGTGTGAATTTCTACAAAACACACAAAACTTAATCTCTTGGGAAGTGCTGCCATCCTATGAGGAACTGAATTCCTCCCACTTTCTGTAATATAGATGCAAATTACTCATTTAGATGTTTTTAAAGAGTTTGATTTATCAAGGATCTAGGAAGTGGTGAATAAGAGTGACTCAGATGTAAATCAGCTGTCACAAACTTGGCTCAAACCATCTATGAGAAATTGAATTCTAGTTTGCTAATGCCATTGTTAAGTAGTTTGGCAACATGATGTTACAGGGATTGAAAATGTGTTGCGTAATTGATGATTTTACACCGACAATACATCAAAGCAGCAGGGATGAGGAGTGTTTCGCAGCAGGGTTCGCCCCTTCACTTTGCAAACGTGTAGGGAACCATGCCAGCAACAAGCAACAACAAGAGCGCTCTGGGGCATCTTCTTAAGGCAGTTTGATCAAAAGGAAGCAGTAAAACTTATATACAAATAAAAATGCACTAATAAGAAATGAAAAGCATGTCCATCGACCTGATGGCTTCGTTAACCTGAAATGCTGTGTAGCTGTGTCCTACTGATACAGCTTTGCATAAGAAAGTCTCGCATATTTCTAGTGTTTCATAGCATGCACTCCATTACAGGCTGTGTTTTGTGCCTACTCAGTTATGCAAAGGAGAGGGCTTTGGGTTTTCTAATTTTACTTTGAGGGAGGATCCCACTGTAGTCTTTTGTATTTCCATGTTGTGTTTTCTGTCACACAAGAATTGTATCCCAGGAATGCTATTACTACCAGCAATATCCACGGATGAAGTCACATCAAGATATCAAGCTGGGATTGTGAATGCCTTTTCACTGCTATGCTGACTGGTCTGTGCATTGTTTGACGGAGCCACACAGGCTTCGTTATTCCAGTGTAACGAACAGCGCAGATGACACCATTCCGAAACCAAATGGTCTGTCAGTGAGGAAAGAAAGGTTGTTTGGTCTGCTTAAAAAACGCTTTGTACTCTCAGCATCTCTAAACCCTGGCATAAGTAATGGCTATTCTGTACCATGAGTGGGGACTAGGATATTTTTCCATTCTCTTCAAAATTTTTGTTTCTCTCATAGAGCGATCAGGACAGACCACATGTTCAGAAGGATTTTTCACAGGTAGGCAGAGAGGGGTCAGTTATTGCACCTCCTCTGGGAGCAGACCCACGTCTTGGGAACACTTCAGGGTCCTCAAGGCAAGTGGCAGCCCAAGCTGTAGCTAGTGGTGAAATAGGACTGGCTTTCAGTGCAGTGAGGAAAACCACGTTGTTGACCAACGCACCACCGCGGTTCCTCAGGCAGGACTTCCTGCAGGACGCACCACCAGCACGCAGGCAGACAAACACCGTGCCCAGGAGAGCAGCTCCCTGGGAGGCATCGCAGGAGACAAACTCGAGCAGCTCTACTTGTTCACTGGCTTCACTGACCCTGGGCATTCTGCCACAGCAAACTACCTATTTAGAAGATTAAGAAGAATTGGGCTGTGAAGAGAAATGCCTACTGGGCTCTTTCTGTGACTCACTCATTCCCTTTTCTGACGGGATCACTGGATGTTGAGAGATTTCAAATCTGAAGAATTCAGATCTTAGGTCTGTATTCTCAATCTGTCAAAACAATATTGAAAACAGCTCAAAACTGGGGGTAGAGGAGGTATGAATATGGGTAGTAATTTTGCAGCTTGAACATGTTGCCATTTAACTAAATAAATTCTTCACAGATAATTTTAGAAGACAAAATGTTATCCTGACTACGTGGTTCCACATTTTCATTCTCTCCCAGAGACAGAGAGAGGGGAAGGGACAATGCACACCACGGAGGAAAGTTTTGCAGCACAAACCACCACTGGTGCTTTAGGCCCTTTATAAAAGGTGAGCCTTGCTGAATAGCACCAGCAGTTCACTTTAATAACTATGTGAAAAACTGTGCAGTCAGTTGTATGTTCTACACCCAAATTTTTGGCCCATATTAAGAATTTCAGAAGCTGGTTAAACTTCCATACATAGAGATTAACGCAGACTTAATGTCACATTGTAAAGTCACTTGCAATGTTTCCTCTCAAACAAGCGCGTGTTTTCAAAATTCTTACTTGGACTGTTTTCAAGTTTTAGTATAAGTGAGTTCAAGAGCCTTCTGTCATTAAATTCATTGCAACCAATATGACTTAATTTTCTGTATGCTGCAATCCTTAAAAGAGATACATTTTTAGAAAAATGGACTAGAAAAAGATCATTAAACGCTACAATGCATGACTAAAGGCTAACAAACATGATGAACATTTGCCTACCGCTATCTTCCAGTTATATGTAACATGTAAACTGGAATTTGCTTTAATTAAACTCAGAATGATTGTTACATAACAGAGAAGGCATAGAAATAATGCAGATGGTACCATGCTGCATTAAGCAGTTAAGGTCACATTAATGGCAACAGTTTCTTTCATAGTAATCTTGACACAAAACAGAATGATCCTGTGAGAGAAGAAATTGCGCCTTATAGATGTGGGAAATTGCATGCTCCATCCATTTTTTTCTTTATTTGTTCTCCTTTATGGAAAGATTTTGTAGAGTACTGTTCGCTTGACTGACAAGTATATATGCACAGTTAACCTTCTCATTAGTTAAACATCTCCTTGGGGAAGTCTAAAATCCTTCAATAATGACCAGTATGTATGCTTTCTAATGCAGTTGATGGGTTTTGCCTTCGGAAAGGCTGAGGGCTAAAATGAGCTCAAGTAGTATATTACTTAGAAATCCTCCTTTGCTTTACAAGCACAGGCTTAAAAGAGGTTTTAGGGAGCTCAGCAGCCTTAACCCTCTCATTGCTAAAAACGGGCACATTCACTGCGATGTCCTCAATGGCAATCAGGGGAATATTTTACGTTAAAAATATCAATATAGGGTATTTATGTAGGTGTCTAAGTCTCCTTAATTTTCTAAATATCCTTATTTTAAACAAATGAAACCATGAGGCAGTGAGCTCTTAAAACTACATGCATCTTGAACTGCAATGGGAAATATGGTCATTCTTCCAGATAACTGCAAGATGCCTCTCAGGAAAACTTCAAAATAGTTTGTTTAGAAAATAACCTCTATGATACATCTTCTGTGTCTGGTTTTCATTGGTTTTCATTATAATTACTTTGACTGAAAACAGAGGACCAGACTTGAGTCTTGGGATTCAGAGTCAAGTATCCTTGTGTACTATCTGTTATTTAAAATGTATTTATGTATCTGTGAGAATCAAATGAAGACAAAATACATTGACTAAAGATACAGAAACTGGCCATGGTTTAGATCTGAATTGGAGGGTTGTTACATAACAGGTGAAGGTAGGTTTTAATTTTATTTTCTGGGAATTTTTTTCATGTCATTTCAGACAAAAATAGAATGAAATGTGTCATATGTGAAGAAGTGGAAATCTCTCTAGTTAGTGTCTGTGGAAAGCAAAGTGATACCACAAGCAAAGGTAATGTTTCGGATTAGAAAGCACCACAAGATGAAGGTTTCAGAAAAGATATACCTGTGAATTATCAAATCACAAAGCCAAGGTTTTATTGCACTCACCCTTAGTATAAAACAAGGGGTTGTTTTCTGTTTGACACATGTAGCAATGACTGCATTTGATTTTTAGTTGCACATACTCAAATTGAAGAGTTCTGCTTAACGCAAGGATTGTTCACCTGAGCCACATAGAAAAGAATGAAAGGTAGTTATATCTAGGAGGAAACAGGAAGATGACAGATCATTAAGGATATCTCCAACTTTGCCATATAGCATTGGGAATCGAGGACAGACAAATCAGTGACAGGTCTGTGTACCATGGGAACAAAGGGTTTCTTCCAGACTGACTACCTAAGAAATGCTGAGGGTTTGTTCATGTTGCAGAGTATACAACAGAGGAATAGAAAAGTAGAGGCAAATTAGGTTAAGCATGCAAGAAGCTCTTTTAATTTTACTGTCTCTCATGTGTATCAATTCAAGGTCCAAGATATGGTAGGAAGAGAACACTACCAAACACAGTGCCTGATATAACCAGAAGAACTCACAGTCAATCCTTTTAAGAGTCAATAAGAATTGGCTTTCTCCACAATTAATTGCACTGTGCTGTGATCTTATTTACAACCGATTTGGGAGCAAAAGTGTTGAGAAGAATGCAGGTGTCTTTGACCTTCATCTCCTCAGAAGGATGGAGATAACACGGCTATCTATTTCCTGTTCCATCCTAATTTCCATGCCATAGCACTGCTCATTTGGGAAACATGAAAAATATGGTTGAGTCAATTCCTCTGAGTTATTCTGGAGGAGTTAGGTTCTTCGTAAGATGGAAGGTGATTGAAATTCTATGGCTCCACTTTAAGTTATTGAAAACAGAAAACTGTCAGCTGCACAGTACTGAAAACAGTAGAGTATCTTGGCAGAATATATTACAGCCCATTATTTTGCTATTATTTATTGTGCATTTTTAACCCTTTGTATTCATGCAGGAGATTCTTCCACAGTGTTCACATGAGCGCACACAAAGCCACACTACAGAGGTGGCTCTCCAGCCAGCCGTTCCACCTCCTCAGCAGCACTGACCTCACTGGAGTTCTTTTCACCTTGATGTCCTCCAAAATCAAAACTACCAAGGGGAAATTATGAAAGTTTGGGGAATTCAGGCCCTACAGGTGTTATCATACTTGACAAGCTGCCTCAGCAACCCCTCACAGAAGCAGTCTGACATGATTTCAGATTATTTCACATCTTACACAGCTCATACGTCGGAAAAAAAGCTGGTGGGGAGAAGAGGTGCAAGGGCAGAGCAGGGAGGGTTCTGTACCCCATATTTGGAAAAAAGGTTTCAAAGAACACAAATCCTGGCAGACAGTAACAAGACAGAAGACAGTGGTCCAGGTTGAGATCAGAGGACTAGGATGGGTCCACCACCCAGGATAGCCTCTGGGTGATGTTATTACACATGACCACCACCTTACTCAGGGACACTTTGGTTTCTAGTTTCACACTCCCATTTCAGCTCACCATCAGCGCATGGGATGACAGCTTTAGTGTCTCAGCTCATAGAGCTGTTCAAGCCTAACGTGAGAGGGGTCTAGTCTTTTGGATATTTGCTGAGGCCATAACACATAGCAGAAGCCTCCCCCAGCTCCAGCTGGAAATGAGCACAGAAACGTGCATGCGCACAACCAGCACCACGGTGCTGCCGCGCTCCCACCTGGGAGGTCCCCGCGTTCCTGAGCGGTTGTGCCACGTGCAGCGCAGAGCCTCACCCTCTTCAGTGATCATTCACTCTTCGGGATCAAAATGACACCTGACTATTTCCAGAGCTCTGAGTCATCTGGGGTTGGCTTATTCATTCATTATACCCCAAGGCTATAGAAGTCTGATGGGCACTGTCATTCATCCCTACTCACCATCCATCTCACTGTCCTCAAAACTCCATTCTCTGCCTGCTCCCCAGCCTGACATCATGAATAAATAACAGCCAATGCTTCAAAACTTCACTTAAAGTATTTGGTTTTCCTAAGAAATTTTTCTCTTCTTACAGACAAAAGCTGACAGTTGATTAAGTAGTTTTGTCTGTAGATGAAAATGCCCCGTTGTTTGTTGGTGTCACTTTAATATACCTTCAATACTAACCTTGCCTTGCTCCTGAGGGCTTGTGAGAGAGCCTGAGATGCTACAGCAGAAAGCATGCAAGTGAAATTAGTTTAAATTTACAGTTACATCATGGATTTTTGTTCCTCCAGCTAATTTCAATTAGTAAATTGGTAGTCATGATGTAGTGAAAAAAGAACCAGTGTTTTTATAGCACAAAGTCCAAAAGAAACCATGTTAGGGTATCAGCCTAGGATCTGGGAAATCTGTGGTGAAGTTTCAGCTCTCCTACAATCTTTCATAGGCCAGTGCAAGTTGCTGCCTCTCCACACCTCAGTTTTTCATCTGTAAGATGGAGATAACGGATCCACCCTCCTTGGGCATGATGGGGGAGCCTCCAGTAAGACCAAAACAGGGAGCTATAGAAACCCTAAATTAAATACAAAAAGCTAGAGCTTTCGCTTGCTATGTTACTTAGATTAAAAGTGGTTTACAAGTTTTCATCTGAGAAATGAAAACTCTATCAGCAGCGGTTTGACTATGTTAAATTTCATCTCATGTTCTGTTTCTGTGGCTCTTCTTTCTCTCCCTCCAAGACTGGCAGTACACTCAAAATATTAATCCATACTACACGAAGTATTTACAGCTATGCAGTCAGCTATAAAAGAACAAAATTATCTGTCAGAAAGTAGAGGTGGCAGTGATACATTTTGTCAGGTTTCCAAGCTATTTGAAGTTCAGAGATTTAAAACATGAGGTATTTGTTCTCCTTATGTGAATGTGAACACAAAGATCTGATCCTGCCTCCAACTGTAGCTCTCACAGAGTCACCTCAGGAATGGGACCCTGCTGCTCCTGAAGGTAAAGAGCAGCTCTGGTGACGGGGACCTCAGTTAGTAAGGGAAGATGTTTTGCAAGCTCTACACAGAGAAATCAAGATTTCACTATTGGAAATAATTTAAGTTCCATCTATCACACTCTTCCTTTAGGGCTGATGGGTGGGATAGAGCCTAATTGTCTTCTCCCCTCAAGCTAGGCAGTCAATCAACTTCCAGTGAGCTGGCCAAGTAGCTGTACAGCTGGAAAAATAAAGTGATGATGTCAGATATACGAACTCTCAGGCACCTTTTAAATAGCCGCTGCCCATTATGACTAATATGAAAACCTCTTCCCTAGCGCCTGGGAATGTCTTGATGTGCAGCAATCTCAGAGCTCTGCAGGATGAGACCTCTCCCAGTGCTCACCACGGAGACCCCTCTGGTGCAGGATGAGACCAGGAGAACCAGAGGTCCTGCTACAGCTTTATTTGCCAGTACATTTTGAGATAGTTGATGAACTATTTTTAGGGGTGCATCCACACTTACATTTGCAGTCAGACTTGAGCCCAATCTACCAGCCCACCTTGCCCCAGCCTGTCCCAATTTCTGAGCCAGTATCAAAACTGCCTCTTTTGTGCTTCTCGTCTCTTAAATCCTGTGTGCTGTCCTGTGGTGACTGGAAACCCCCTAGAAACGGCTCTGAGTAACTTGGCCTTCTCCAGCTTTGCCTTTGTTTTTGGGAAGACCCTGTGCCGGAGGCAAAGGGGACAGGACCACTAAGTGAGGATCAAGAAGTACGGGGGCTGGTGTCGGATCACCTGTGGTACCCAAAGCCTTCAGTGCCACAATGACTTTGAGATCTTGCAGGAATTATCTAGGAAATTGGGACAGATCAAGTCTATCCCAAAGTTCAGCAGTTTCAGGTACAGTTCATGGAAGATGACTGGGTGTTGACAATTAGAAAACTGGACTGACTCCAATTTTAAAGTGTTCACAAGGCAAATAACCCACAGCACATTTCATTCATTTCCCTGTATTTAAAGAAAACAGAAGACGACAAGCAGATAAAGCAATGAAAGACGTGCTTACATAGAGACACACTGACCAAAGGAGACAAATTAAAACCAATTAAGATTTTAACCTATCTTTCATAAGCTGAAAACCCAGCTCTAAAGCAATCCTTCCAAAGCACATAAGACAGACAACTACAGTAATCCATTTTAGCAGCCAGATTTTTGAGGTATTCATGTTATATTGGGAACACATTCTGTCTGCAGCTCTCCTATTCCCCATGCAGGCACTTACTGTTTGTTCAAGTAAAACTCAAATCTGACCTTGAAAACTGCAGAAAGAAGTGAGGTGTTATGTAACTAGTGACAGTTGAAGTTAAACAAATTTTACAGAAGTAGAAGACATGCATCACAAAAAAGAAAGGAAAGGTCTTCCACCAAAAAAGAATTTGAAGCAGCAGCACTCCCCAGGTAAGGTCTACTGTTGACTGTACATATTGGCAATTACAAATACCAATAACTAACAGTGATGGAATTAAAAAACTATTTACTCAATTATTGGGCTACCCACACCTCATTCAGACAAACACAAGTTAACGTTAAAACACCAAGAACCAAACGTAGACAGAAAGGATAATTAAAATTGCAAGTTCACATTGAGTGCGTTTGTTTGAATCAGATTTTGCATGGACTGAACTATGACATAATTAATCATCCATAACTATGTAAAGACAACAGCATGAAAATAAACGTATTAGCAATTCTGTTTAGGGGAGGTGGAGGTGTTGCATTTTGTAAGTCAGCAGTTCTCAGAGACTAAGATCCTGTTTACTACCACTGTGCTTTTACAGCACTCACCTCACTGGTCTGACTCATAAATAATTATGAATCCTTGGGAATAACAACTTTTGTTGCAGCCAGCTGGTTTTATTTCTGAGCAATTCAGGCACCAATCACTGTGTGCACACCAAAATGAGCTTGTCGCTACAGAGAGGCACCAGGGTCACTGGGAAAGCACAGGGGCAACACGTTGCACCAGCCAGGATCTGGTGCTTACCAATGCACCTGGCATGGTTTTTTTTTTTTTTTTTTTTTTTTTTTTTTACCATCACCACCAGAAATCAGCACAGCAGTTTTCATCCCTTCAGTGTTTTGTGTTGAAGTATTTCAGCACTTGTGCTGGCAGACACGTGCACACACAGCCTGGTGTCAGGGGATGCGGGGGCTCTCGCAGGGGAGCAGGCTGCTCTGCCATCGAGTGGCATCGCCCCCATCACGTCCCGCACTGGGAGTCGCAGCACAGACGGACGTAAGGGGAAGGAGGGGAGAGCAGCAGCAAACAGCAGCAGTGGGTTAGGAGCAGCAGCCCCTGCTCCAAGCTCTGTGCTGCAAACAAGGAGGGCTTTCCGAGCTGGCTGCAGGACTGGTTACTAGGCAAAGCAGGGTTTGTAAATAAAGGAAGTGACTTATCATTTGGAAGTGCTTGGGTGCAGTTTGGGTTTCATTTTGTTTTAAAATCATCAGAGATTCTGCTCTAGGAGGACAAGCAGACTACCTACATCTCCAAACACTTTCAGACTAGGGCTGTGATCCAGTTCACAAACCACTCACCCAGAAGAGACATGCACAGGCACCTAGAAATTTAATAGTAAGATGCCAAAATCTGAACAGTACAGCCAAAGTGACATGCTTTTTTGTTACAGGGTCTCAGATTTGTCTGGGCTTTACCTTCCCTGTAGTAACCAACATTTGGTATTCACAGGGCTTTTGCTACGTCTCCAAAGTGTGATTATATATGACAAACTGCACAGAGGTTCTTGTTTAACTTGCTTAATTCACCATTTCAGACCTTACAGGGGAGGCTGCGCAAGACCGAGAGTGAATGGCCAGCAATAAGGAACTAATTACGCCAAGAAGAAAAACTGTACCCTTGGGAGGCTCTGCAGACCATTAAGGGGAATGCTCATACAGCTGAATGGGCTTGCTTTTTTCTTTTTTAAACCTGGAAGAGAGATGCATACATCACACTAATATGTTTTCCACCTTAGCGCACCCATCTCTGTTGAAATATGTACAGTCCCAAGGAAGGGCTTCCATTTTAATAGCTATAATCAAGCTTTCCTTCTTTCAGAGGACTATAGTGAGATCATTGCACACGGAAGTACAAAATGTAGAGCCTATTGCTACAACAGAAAGGCCAGAATCATTTGTTTGCTTCCTCATCGCAAAGTACGCAGAAGCATGCGAAGGCACTGCATTACTCCACAAGCCTTGGCAGCACACAAAGTGCGCAAAGCATGTTTTACAAATCTTTCCACTGTCTGAATGGAAACCACGCCACAAGCAGCACAAGTGCAGAAGGTGTTTGGGTTCATGCATTTTTTGACAAGCTGATACCATCATGGCAGTCCCCAGGTGGGCAATGCCGTTCAACATTACTGGCTGATAAGGGTTGCTGGCTGCACGTTAGTGCTGTTCTTAGAATCCTTTGAAAACCATCATGCTGTAAGGAGCTCTAGTACCTTAGGACTGATTTTGTCTTCACTTCCAAATGACTAGTTTGGGGTCTCTAGCACTATTCATTAATGAATTTAGGAGCTTTCTGTCTTCTGGGCACAGAGTTCATCTTCCTTCAAGGTCTTTGTCTTCAACAGCTTTCAGTTTACAAGTCCGTTACTGTGCAAGAGAAGAAACTTCAGCTGTCTTCAGCTTGTCTATATGCAGCCTGGTAGTTCGTTTCTAACGTGTGCTAAGCATAGCCAACACTGAATGGATTCTAACTGTCCCCAGGAGAAGATGCAGCAGTCACAGAGAGGGGCTGTGTCCTGCTGTCCTGTGCTACTCTGTTGTATCAGATTGTGGATGACCGGGATTTCACCAGGTGCACCTCTTGTAGCTTACCTGTGTGAGCAAGTCTACACTGCCACTCAAAAAAAAAAAAAAAAAAAAGCTGTAAGGAACTGTATAAGAGGGAATAGCAGCCTTATTCTAGTGCCTGTGTACCCTGAGGTAAGCACCACCGTGACCTTGTTCTATGGGAGTCACTACATCACCTGTTACTATATAGTCACAGCAGAACTGTTCTGCCTAGAAGTCTCAATATTCTCAGCAAACCTTTGGGCAGTTGTCATTCTTACAGCCTTTGCACCATTGACTCCACACTGGTTCTTTTCTCTTTCAGTGATACTGTATGGCTTTCTACTGCCTACATCCCAGCCAGAACTGTCTCACTCATGTGACCTGCTTTGTAGACAAAGCTAGACAGGAATCAGTCTTCCCATCTCACCACCTCAGGGCTTCAACCTGCATTCTCAGTGTCCCAACTGATTCTCATTAATGCCACCTTATTTAGTCCCAGAGTTTCCAGACTGATTTTTTGCATCTGCTTACTGAAAACAGTAAGTAGCCTACATTACATTGGCAGAGAAGAGCTTATACTAAAAAGGGCCATCATAGCGAAAAGCAGAAAACATGCTCTTATACAGAAAGTTTGATCATAATTTTATTCAACTGCTTTGTCTGAATGCAATGTTATCCTGATATATCAAAATGGCTGAAAGAAAAGTCCAGACATATTCACAAACCCAGACAAATTCATCCAGAGTGAAAGAATGGAAACTGCAGCTCTTGAAGTCATAAGGGGTACTTTTTCAAATACTCCAAAGAGCAGCATGCACTTATGGTAGATGAAATAACAGACTCCAATACTAGTTGTTTTAAACCTCTGATTTGCAGATGATGGCATAAATATTCATGAAGCATTCAATGAATTGTACAATGTACCATGAACATCAGCAGAACTAATTGTGTCAGCAATTAAAGGTGTTTTATTGCACCTACATCAGAGAAACTTCACTGGTGCCAATCATGCTGTGATAGGATGCTGCTACCCACAGAAAATGCAGCAACCACACTATTACGAGAAGCATCACAAATTTTTATATTCATCATCATTGGTGCACATTAAAGCTGTCAGGCCCAATACTATTAAAATCAGTAAAGCTCTAAAAGATACTCTTGAAATTTCCATGCTGCCACATCCATTTGAAAATCACCTAAATTGGTTATTGCATTTCAGAACATAAAATAGGCCTGAAATCCTTCAAGTACATTAGTAGATATTTGGGTTCTCTGTCCAACACATAAGATGATCCATGGGGAAGCATTATCTCACACCTACTCAGACATGTAATTTACTTTGAGCTAAATAACCGGACAGGTAAACCTTATTCCAGGAGCTAGCTTAATGATATTAATGTCTAAATTCACAAGGAAGAGAAATGCTGCTGTCCTAGTTTTGGATGGGATGAAGTTAGTCTTCTTCATAGTGGCTGGTATGGTGCTGTGTTTTGGATTTAGGAGGAAAATAAAGCTGGTAACACACTGATGTTTTAGTGTGAGCACTGCTCTGCAACAGCTAAGTCAAGGACTTATCAGCTTTTCACACTGCCCTGCCAGCAGGGAGGCTGAGGATGCACAAGGAACTAGGAGGGGACAGGACCAGGACAGCTGGCCCAAACTGGCCAAAGGGATATTCTATGCCATATGGTGTCATGCTGAACAATAAATCTGGGGGGGGCTTCCATTGCTTAAACTGTCTGTATCTCAACCCACGAGTTTTGCTTCTCCCCCCTACCCCGATTCTCTCCCCCATCCCACTGAGGGGCAGAGTGAGGGAATGGCTCTGTGGTGCTGAGCTGAATGCCAGATTAAACCACAGCAACTTCCAAGAAAAATGCTAACAGGAGCTTGTGACCCACCAGCTACTCAAAAAAAGTTTTGTAAGTGGAACTACTTGAAAAATCATTTTTAGAAAGAAACAGTTCTGTTAAGTCCTTTGCATTCTTTCACTTCAGAACAAAAAGCCACAGAATTATCCAAGGATCGTGAAATCTGCAGAAGAATACCAAGCAGAGCAAAAACACAAGCATAGTTGGTGTGTGCAGTTCTGATTTCAGATGTGATCAACTGATTGCTCAGCTTCAGCTGCTGCAAACAAACTGGCAGAAAGATCACAGAAGTCAGTTCAGAAATATCTCAGCTCGCTCAACCATACTACAGCCCCTTCTGAAACAGAGTAACTGATTAAAGTGGCCACCAGTAGCTCAAGAGTGCAGTTTGAGGGCTCTGACGTATTAAAACAGGAGTTCAGTCCACAATAGGATAATCAACTGATAGCCACAAAGCATAATCAGCTTTATACATAAGAAAAATGTATGTACATAGCAAAAGCAATTTTAGAAACCTCAGATAAGTAATATTTTGAAGATGTTTCCTAAACACAAGGTAAATCTGTCATTGCTTGTTTAAATATTGCAAGTAGCTTTGTACCATCACCGCGCTGGTCCACATTTAGCGATAGGTGGACCAGCTCACACTCAAAACGTGATTATTTAATGAGCGCAGTCCCCAGGCCTTCCCATTGTTTGCACCCAGCAGGAGAGAGATGAGGATACCCATATCTGCAGCAGGTTCTGAAGGCATAAAGAAATGCACATCTAAAACAGCGAACAATAACAGAAGGAACCAGGATTGGCTTCCAAGGAGGAAACGAGCCCAGTTTCTACTGGGAAAATGTTAATGTGCAGGCTGCCTAATGGAAATGAAGAGAGACCCTCCTGATTTTCTCCATCTAAACAACTGGCCTTTTGCCTCAAAAACACATATGGAAAGCTGCTGACATATTCTCGGAGGCATATCAAATTTGTGCAGTGTGGACAGCATTCAGAGGCTTTATGCGACACCGAGGACACCGACGCGGCACAGCCCTAAGCCCCCGTGCCACTGCTCATCACCCCGTGAGCATTCCCGTGCTCCCCGCTGCCGGGGGCAGATCCCCACGGCCGGCAGCCCCTCGGCAGCGCGGCTCTGCCAGGCAGCACGCGGGGGATGAGGCCCG
Source organism: Chauna torquata (assembly GCA_013399475.1). NCBI lineage: Eukaryota > Metazoa > Chordata > Aves > Anseriformes > Anhimidae > Chauna > Chauna torquata. The sequence continues at coordinate 138,386 of VXAL01013491.1, read as the reverse complement.
CTCGCCTTCAGCTTCAGGTTAATGCAGAAATCGGGGAAGATTGATCTAAAGTGACCTAACCGCTACTTACTCTGCTAAACACTCCATTTTGCTCTGGCAGGACAATTAACGTTTTCGTTAGGCACTTTCATCCTAAATGGGGCAGGGTCATAATTTTCACTTGGTATTGAACTGACACCTTCCCTAACCTCTTCTGAGCAGTGGTACATGGGCCAAGGAAAGCAGCCACAGTACAGAGGCATTGCCTTTTCATCCCAAGCAATCTCAAAGGTCCTCCTTCCCCACGAGGACCAGGGAAGAGCTGGAGGTGCTCACATCCCAAGGTACCAGCAGCTGCAGACAGCTCTTGCCAGTGCAGGAAGCCCTGAGCAAGGTGAAACCAGAGCACTTTTCGGAAATGGCAGAAATTCTTTACCAGTTACTAAGTTTTTTAATCTGAAGTAGCAGATCTGGTAATTACTAGCAACTTGAAAATTTAGACTGTAGTCACTTGCAAAGAATCATCACGGAGCCCAAAACTTGTCTATAAATCCAAGCTCTCATCTCAAGTATTTATTGACGTTGTCAAAAAGAGGCATTTCTCCCACTCATGGTGTTACACCACCATAAATTCAAATGATAGAGTTTATTTCAATCACTTTATCATCCTAAAAGACAGCATTACATGGATAGCCAACATTATTGGGTGGGGAGCGTAGCAGGTCTGTTAACTTGGGCCTGACCATACCATCAAGCAGCAAGGCTGCAGCTTTCACCACTTTCTGTGTCCTCCGCCAGCACATTGATATGTCAGATAGCAGATTCATAAGCAATATAATTTGCAGGACTAGTTTTCTATGAGCTGACTACTTTGGCAGCACAAAATGAAATTACGATAGTACCATTTTGCTCATCTGCAAATCCTCTGGCAGGAAATACGCACTCCGCACTGTGACTAGTTTGTTTTGAATTCGTCACAAAGCAGCCACGTAGTTACTGAAGCCTACAACACATCACAGCTTCGCCCAACAGGAGCTGGAACTGCACCAGCTGACCATCTTAACCATCGGTTATCTTAATGGTGCACCACAAAAGGCATCCAATGGTTTGGAAAGGAGGCTTGTTCTAATCCTACACGTCTTTGGGGCACGTTTGGGCTATACAGACTCCTGTCAAAGAGACACTTTAGGGCAGGTAAAACAGTCCTACAAGCCACATGAAAACTCCATGGAGAACATGGCTCATACCACATGCTGCAAGGGGAAGGATGGCATGCCAAAGACTGACCATGTTGCATACCGTATACACACAGACTGTGTTGTATACCATAGAGAAAAATGCAAGCTCTGGTTTCTTGATTTTTATTTATTTATTTTTGAAAAGAAAAAACACTCATCAATATGGCAGGTTTCTACCNTTTTTTTACTTTTTACTTCTCTGTACCAGATCCCACCATTCAAAGACAGGAGCAAGAACCAAGAAAACAGAGCCAGTCTGCACCCCAGCACCGCACCCACCCCATACCCCTGCCTCCCTCCCTGCCTCTGCACCAAGGAATCACTTGTTCATCAACACTGAGTTCAGCCAAACCCACTATCACGTGCTGGTACTTTTAAACCCCATACACAACCCCAGAAGTGCACTACCGAAAGATCAGGCTTTGAGGCAGGACCAAAGTCTCACCCTCCAAACTTGCATTATAAGGAAGCTCTATAAAAGCCACAGAATGCGTGAGGCCAAGAGTTATATCTTGGCCATCTGCAGTTCTCCAACAATTATGACGATTTGCTAACAAAGACACATCACCCCTCGCCATATGGATCCCAGGCAAGCCTCCTTCCCTCGCCCACCTGAACAGTAGCCCCATGCCTCAGCAGCAGGAGTGATGCAATTAGAGACGCGTTGCACGCAGGCGGCTGCTCAACGTCCTGCCTCTCATGAACATACATGAGAATAGAGCTGGGGAAGCGTTAACTTGTCAGCGTGGTGACGTTTGTATTAAACCGTCCAACAAGGTGACGCCTGGCTTGCTTCCCTCCCTGCTCCTTATATTGCCTTGCTCAGCACAGCCATGTACTGCAGCACAATGAGGGCATCATGAGCACAGCTAGAGCCTGTGCATGCCCTAACCTGTGCAGAAGAGCCAAAATCGTGCTATTACCATTTGCATACTACAAAATAAACCAAGCAGCCTATGTCCTTCTAAAGGGCCAGGTATGGACCAAGTTAAAAACAAAAAAAACCATACACCACAACAACCACCTGAGCTCAGATGTATGTGTTCCTGTGCGAATGCAAGTAGTTTAAAAAAAGATTAATTCATATTGTTAACTGCTGGGTTTTGTTTTGTTGTTTTTTGGGTTTTTGTTTTGTTTTGTTTGTTTTTGCTGCTGCTTCTGAATACAGTTCCAGCAGGATCTGATGAGATGCAGACCGATGACAACAGTGAGCAGAGAAGCAGAAAAGCTCCAGTGACAGCTTAACGAAGCCCAGGATCCCCTGGCCCACAGGGACTGCAGAAGGACAGACATGATGCAGCTACATCAAATTGTGAGTGTCAGAGGAAGCAAACAGGGAATGCATTGATTGCTGTTTCTCATAATGCAAGAATAAGGAGGCATGAAATGAAGTGACAAGTAAGCAGTTAAACTAACAGATGGCGATCCTTTTAACACAAAACATAGATAAACTGCACAGAAGTGATAAACTAGATTTATGGAAATAATGGTCAAAGGCTAACAAACAATTCAGAGAAAAACACCAGCTCAGGATCCCCTGAAAGCATGGATTTCCCAGCCTTGGCAGGTACACGGAGCACCTCAACCCCATTCTCACGGTGCTCCAGCCGCCTTTGGGAGACATCCCCTGCAGCAGAGTGGCTGCACGGGGGCTTGGGCAAACCCAGCCATCCCCTGGCAGAAGCCCCACTTGTACCTTCCCTGCTCAGCGCTCGCATCCCAACAGGCAGGAGAGCGCCTGCATCAGCAGCAGGGTACCTGCAGTTGTGAGAGCTGTGCCTTGAGCACAAGGCTCTGAGCAGAGCAGCAAGGTTTTAAAAAAATCAGTATTTGCCCCCACCCTCTGGCAGCAGACAGGGATGGTGGTTTATTCCTGTCTATTCAGGCAGGGGCTGGAGACAAGACTGACCCAGGAAGAAGCCATCCCAGAGCTGCCAAGGGACAAGGCAGGTCGCAAAAGCAGATGGACTGGTTTTATTTGTATAGATATATTCCAATTAGCACTTTGTGTTCACTTAAAGGGGGTAAAAAAAGTCACCGACCGATCTCCATACAGAGGAAATGAGTATTTTCCTCTTTGTTCAGACAGAGCGAGTGCTGACACGGCTGCTCAGATTTAGTGACATCACCAGCTTCCATATGCCCATGCATGAAAAGATATTTTCTGCCTCTGTGCCAGCCTTGTTAATTGAAAATATTTACAGAAAGTTTACACCAAACCTGTTTTCCACTGGAAAATGTTACTGTATTAAAAGCTCTTAAATAACCAATTGACAACATTTCATTAAATATTGTCAGAACTGTCAAAACAAGGCATTTTAGTATGTTTTCCATTTCCAAGTTTGTTATTATTTTTAATACAAGGCAGATTTAACACAGAAAGGCATTTTGGTTGATCTTCGATTTCAAAAATTTCACTTAAATTCAGCATTTTAAATTTAATGCCAAAATACAGGATTTCTGATCTTGTTTGAGACCCTTTTCGAGACCTTTTCAGAAGGGCACGCGAGCTAGAAGTAAGCAGGACTTTTAGTAACTGCTTCCCCATCACACTGCTTGGTCCTACCTGTCCTTGCCCGTGACCTGCCCCACGCAGCAGATCCCTGCCACACGCAGAGCCCAAACTTAGACTTTCCGTTAACCATTTTGTAGCACCCGAGGCTTGAAGGCAGAGATTATTCTAGTTCTTAAAACAAACCCAGACCTGTAAGAGGTCCATTAGATTTTGAACAGCCATAAAACCAAGAACCATATTGCCAGCAGCCATCCCAATCCTGGTCCCTGCACTATGCAGGTAAACCATTTTGGTTGCAGAGAGCCCATGCAGATTTAATTCAAGCTTATTCTGTAATGAAGATTAACGGCCTCTTTACTTGCAGCTCTGCATTAAAGAGGGGGGGTGGAGGGGCATAACAAAGTCTTACTTTAAGAATGACCTCAAGAATTGCTTTTCTAACCTGGCCTAAATTAAAGAAGTCTATTTCAAGAGACTGCTTGCACAAATTAAAAGACCATTTGAAATATAAGCCTTCCTTTCCACATCACAAAAGCAAGGCAAAAAGAAATCCCATTCTGTTCTTTCCCGGTAATTGCACAAGGGCTCAATATTAACCTGGTCAATGAAATTCAATCAGTTGATCATCACAGGTAACACTGAACAGAGCAGGTAGTTCTATCTTGGGGACATTTCCTTGCAAGTAAAACAGAGGAGCATTTACCCAATACACGTTCTTTGCTCACTCTCTTCAGGCTCACTCCAAAACTGCGTGCTTAATGTGATTCTGAACGATCACCTGCTACTTCTGAAAGTAACCCCCAGCTCACAGGTTCGCTTTTACAAAGCCTGTTCTTATAGGCTAAGCTGAGATCACTGGTCATTAAGAAGGGATTTTATGGAAGGAAAATGGAAAAGTGAAGACAGAATTGTTATTTAATTCATGATCTTCTGGGCCCTCAGTCACAGCAACATTAAGAAGGAAAATCTTCCAATAAAGAAAAAAAGTAATAATTTCAAAATGATGGGATGGGAATTCTTCCTAAAAGAAGAAAATAAAGAGTTCATTACAGTCTAAAGCAGCAACATGTACAAAAGAATCATAAGATGAAATAGCAAAAAAAAAAAATTCCTGCTCCAAATCGCAGAATTTTCCCCTGGTTCTAGAGATGAAAGCCCATGAATTACAGTCTAATCTGCCAGAGGGAGTCCGCCCTGCATGGCCGCTCACTGGCCTGCACCGCACTGCCCTCCTCGCAGAGCTGGGGTCACCTGGAACCAGCTCCACTTAAAATAAGGGGGAGAAAGAGGAGCAACGCCGGGGCGGTGCAGGGGTGCTTCTCCAAGCAAGAGCACAGGAGGGTCACGCTGGAGAAAGTCCTCTCATTGTTGATCTGGCATCAACAGTACTATCCTGTTATTTGTCCTACTAACTCTGTTCGTCCCCTGTTAACTGTTGCCCTGTGTTTGTCTCTGCTGGCTTCCAAGAGAAAAGGGGACAGGACCTGTTCTCACTGCCACCTCAATGCAGGCCCCGCTGCAGGCAGCATCTCACCAGCGGGCACCTGCCGAGCAGGCAGTGCCCACTGCAGGGACCGAGAACAACTGACCCCGTTATACAGCTGAGGAACCAAGCTCAAAGCTGCTGGTTTTCACCGGGGTCTCAATTTCTCTCTCTCCACTCACAAACAGCCAGCAGGACAGCTGCATCCTGCCCCAGCAACACGTCCAGATGTGCTGCATGAAGCCAGAGGGCAGAGAATGGGGGAAACACCACCACCACTTGACCCAGGCCATGCAGCAACAGGATTAGAAGTGAAAACACAATTCAGAAGCCACCAATTACTCTTAATACAGTCAATAACAACACCAACACAAGCGCTTTTTCATTAGCTCAAGTCTGTAGGGTCTTATGACTGCGTGAGGCTCTCAGACACTGGGTGTCCTTGCAGGATAAGGCTTGAAAACATGAGCTAGACATATTCCATGGGCTCACACAGTTCAGACACTCCATAGTATTGACAGCTGCACCCAAACAGGTTTGAAGGAGGCACAACTCATCGTGTTCGAGTACACAGTGCCAGCAGCCCAGCCAGGAGCCCCGCAGCATTGCCCAGATAGGGAACACCACAGACCAGTCAGCCCTCGGTCCTCCCCATGCTGCAGGGAGGCACAGCCCTGTCCCACAGAAGCATGCCTAGAATTTTATTCTGATCATAAAGTATAGCAGCAGATAGCCAATTGAGAAATTTTCATTTTTATTTTTTTTAACCAAAGGGAGGAATCCACTTGCTAAGAAAACAGCTGCATTTTCCTTCTTCTCACTAGCAGTACAAAATGCCAACAATTTCTAATGCATTTAGAAGGAGTCCTATCAAAAAAAAAATCACTACAGAAGGGTTTTTTATTATTGTTATTAATTTACTTCTAGAGTAAGTAATTTTGGCCAACTGTAACATTAGTTGAGCCAGGTTTTCTTTTAAGATGTAATTCACCATGAACTTAACAGCTTAGAGACTTGGTCTCTAGAAGATAATTATGGCTGTAGGTTTCAGATTTACAGTTTTGCCAGCTGTGTGTTAGATACCATGCTGGGACGCAGCAAAAGGCAAGGCTTTCTTTGTTCTCCCTTGGTTTATCTACAGTTCCAGTAAAACTGAGATCCCAAACAACAGAGCAAAAGTATTATTTCAGTGACACCTAAAAAGGGCATTTGAAATCATCCAGCAAATCCTGCAGCCTCCTCCAGCTAACAAAGGCAATAGACAACCTGCAGTTGGGGAGTGACCCATCAATAAAATCAGAGAAGTGTGCTCTTCATGCTCCTGATTTCTGGAGCAAAAAAAGCCATGCACAGATGCATTTTATTGCCATCAAATCAGGACTTAGTCCTATCTCCCAGCAGCTAATGTCACTGGGTTTGGGTCTCATTTCATTAAGCAAGAAGTGCTCCTTCTTCTATCAACATGATTGGAAGAGGAAGTTCTCAAACCTCATTTGTCTGGAGGGGAAAAAAAAAATAAAGACTAAATAGCAATTGCTATATTCAGAGCATTGTCACAGCATTCGCTAGTTATATCTCACAGGAAGCTGAGAAGTGGGTAAATCATTACCTGCTTTACAACTGGAAGAAGCAGACATTGACACTGAGGGACTTGCTCAGCACTGACAGGAGAGCAGTTGGTACAGCAGAGCCTAACGCTGCCTCGGATTTACTGGCAACCCTCACTTCTGCTCAGTTTTTGAGACCACACACCCCAGTCACTACAGTCAGCCCAGGACTGAATTCAACCCAGAGTTTCTCAGCCCCAGCTCAGGAAGAAGGCACAGCTTTATGCAATCCTTTTTCCTTCTTCTCCCGATGTCTCCTGTAACTGGCTTTGCTTCCGCATCGCATCAGTCGGCTCCCGCACAGCTGAGCAGCCTCAGCACCTGCCACGGAGGCAGCCACCAGCTATAAATACTTGCTCTGTTGAAAGGTCTGGATCTTCTCCCATTACAAATCACTGACAACACCCTCAACCACCAGTGTCAGCAGTATCGGGCAATCGAGATAGCGCTTAAAGCTCTGTCACACACAGCTTCTTTGTGAAGTCACTTCTGATCCAGAAGGTGCTGCTTTGTTTTTAATGGCATGGAAGGAATGACCCAGGTAGTCCTGTAAGAACCTGCTTGGAAAGAAAGGTATAGGTGCCTTGGGCATCCCTTGGGAACCACCTGTCCAGAGCACTTTGGAGCTGATGACAATTCCCTCTGCCTTAAAAATTAAATTCCATAAAACAAATGTGAGTCACCATCTTCTTTGATATTTTTAATATATAAAACATCAATCACAACTGTATCTCTCTATAGGTACAGAATAGCACCTTGGCATCCTGTTGCATTACTCCCAGGCTGCAGACTTGCATCCTTCCTGCAGCTTGAATGGGCTGCTTGCTCTCCTCTCCTTGTTGAAAGCTTGCCCTGCCTCCAGCAGGCAGACAGCTGCCTCCACGGCGGGTGAAGTGATCCCACTACTTCAACGACCATCGTCAGTGAAGCAGAAATTCACTACCCCAGGCAAGTACATTCTCTTTTTTCCTGTCTGTGGCATTTTTAACCCCAACAGAAGAATCCCGCCATAGCAATACAATAATGATAAACCCTCTTTTGATCTTTTGGGACATCAGACTATCACTGCTGTATTGATGCAGCACAAGCTACATGCTCAGATCAGTGCCTTTCTCCAGGCTCAGAAGGCACCAGAACACATGAAATACCACAGCTTTAATTAACTGTGCTTATGCTTTTTATAGCAGGAGTTAGTGAACCTTGGATTATGAATGAAACTCTAATGAGAAACTGGAGATGCAACAGCCCTGAGTTGCAGTAGACACCTGCCTGGCAAAGCCTTCATCTGGCACATGCTTCCTTTACCAGTACAGGCCACGTACTGGCTGGCACCCTTGCTTCCCAGTGATCTACGAGGTGAGACTTGGTTTTGCTTTTTCGTCCTTGCGGGCTTAGCTCAGATGTCACAGCATCTTCCAGTGACAGCCCGGTGCAGGCAGCAATGCGCAGCTGAAGCTTTGGTCCAGCGCAGGCATGAACTGAGGATGCTGGGGTGTCCATGCAACCAGCATCTGATGAGGACCACATCCTCTGGACACGAGACCGCATGAGAGCAACACAGTGAACAGTAAGAAGGTGGAGCCCATTTTAGGAAATGAAGAAAGTGTGTTGTTACAGTCGACAAGGCAGAAGTCTAATCCAGGATATTAGTTCCCAATAAAAGCACAGGTTAAAAATCCCTGCGGCACAGATCATCACGGGTGACTGGCACAGACTCTCACCCTCAAAGCCACACCAGCAGCCTTGGGCCATAGGCAAGCGCCAGGCTCCCAGGGCTGCGGCACGGGCTTGTGCTCAGGAAACTGCTCTGGGTCTTGCTGCAGGTACGCGAAGGCTGCTCGCTAGCAGCCGTGAGGACAGCCAGCACGGCGCACGATACGGCCCCGGCCGGCTCTTGCAGCCCAGGCCTTTGGCTCAGCCCTGCGGCTGTGGTGACGCTTCGCAACTCTCCTGCTAGGGGCTTTCTGTGCACTGCTGCTGGGGGATGCTTCAGCCTCAGCACAACGCAGAGCTGGCTCGCAGAAGCTGAAACCACAGGTTATTCATTGCTACAACCATAGGCTGAATTTGTGTTCGTTTGTTTTTGGCTTCAGTACTGATGCATGCCTACAGCTCTGCCGCCGCTTTAAGCTGGTGCAATTATCAGCAGACTCTCTACAGCAAATAAATGTAAGTCTATAAATAAAAACATACGTAAATCACCAAGTTCTTTTCCTTCCTCCACTTAGACTGGGAAGGTTTCTGCTGAAGCATGCAGGAATGGGGCCATGTGCTGTATGTTGTGAATATGAGGACGTGCAGCACCAGACCACCAGCACCGGTAATCGCCACACACAGGATGTGAGCTCCTGAGCCAAGTGCCGGGGCAGGGAGGAGACGGCTGCAGCGATCCCAAAATGTTTCTCCCAGGCACTTTCTGTTGCACCCAGCTGCAGGTGCTCACCTCTGACGCACTGCCACCCACGCTGGGACACACTGCAAGCACGAGGAGTCTGAACACCAGCCGAGGCACTGCAGGAAGAGCACGTGCCTTACTGCCCGCGTCACTCCCTTCCCCACACGTCCACCCAGATGGACAGACTGCAAGCCTAGCGCCAGTGACAGTGTATGTTATCTGGATCCATAATCAGAAAATGGCAAAACAATAGGAGCCACATCCACTGAAGCGACAGCGGTAGGTAGAGCTGCTGAACTTCATGTAAATACATTATTGATTTTTTTCCTCCTCCAGATGGTGCAATTCAGAAAAAAATTGTTTTTAAATTATGCCTTGCAGAAACACCAAGAAGTGCAGCTAATAACAGGCATATTTCAGGTGAACGCTGACCTCCTTTTCTTCCCCATCAAGCGCAAGCATCCAGAGTACTGCAAGCACTTCGTATAAATTACCTGCAGCCTATGAACTTGAACAGAAGGCACTCTAATTGGAACTGCAGCACTGCAACCTCTTACCTATTGCTCATTTATGTTTCCAGCAGTATTCAGAGATGGCTACAGAAAACATCTCAGATTGGTTGCAATGTTCAGCGCAACTCTTGCCTTTCCTTTTAAAGGAAGATAAAGCATACCCAGTAAAAAGTAGTTTGACTCATGAGCCCAGTATACCTGTGCTTTGAAATGCTCAGAAAGATTTCAGCAAACAACATGGACAACAACAGCCAGAAGCTGAGAGCTGGCTCCTGCTGGCTGCCTTGGACCAGCATCCCCGCATGGCACAGCCTGCGGCACCGTCCCCACCACCGCCGTGCCAGGCAGCTGTTTGGTAAGGCACTGGTTAGCACCTGGGACTCATCACCAGAGGCCGGTTTAAAATCAGCAGGTGGAAGACCTGGGAGGGCTCCATAGAGCTGATGCTGCTGCAGTCTGTGGAGGAATGGGGAGGCAAGGTCTCCTCTGGAACGTTAAATTGGAAGAAAGAGATTTGCATCCACACTTCCCTGTTATGAAAAGCTGAAGCACATCTTCTGTTCTTTCCCACCAGAACTGATGGAAAGATCCCAACTCCTCCAGCAGGACCTGGAACATGGTTTTCCATACCAAAGCAAAGGCAAGAGTGAAAATGCACAAACTTCCCCCCCAGCAATCCATTGCTCAGTTGTGAATTAATATCAGACCAACCAGTGTAACCACTATTGATGTTTTGCTACCAAAAGCCACTAGTGGAATACTTTACTCCCTAAGTATATTAATGGATTTTATGCTTAATCTGCTTTTAATTATTATGCACCAAGTAGAAATCTACATTTTTCTAAAAATAACACTTGGCCAAAGTGCAAGACTTCTATAAAAATGTTGACTTTCTGCCAGAAAATAGGAACTCACCTCCTCTATTTTTATCTTTATAGCTGAAATCTTCTGAGAAGACAAGTGCCACAGGTGATGCAGAAATCCTCAACAACCCAAAAAGTCCAAGAAAGTTACAAGCACGCAGCAGCAGCTGGGCCCAGGGAGGGGAAAAAATAAGAAATATATATATACACACACACACACACACATATATATCAGTTTAGAATAGAAGAGTTCAGTTGGAAGGGACCTACAAAGGTCATCAAGTCCAACTGCCTGATCACTTCAGGGCAAACCAGAAGCTAAACCATATCAAGGGTGTTATCCAAATGCCTCATCATCTTCACTGAGGGAGTTCCCAGATTTCAGGAGTCACCACCAGAGGCCCCGGGGGGTCCCTTCCTGTCCAGGCTCTCCCATGACCTTCATGGCTGAAACCACTGAAGGTAGAACAGACGAGCTTTTCCCCAAAAAGTTTTACTTTTGAGAAACCAGGAATATCTGCACTGCCTTTTTCTTCCCCTTGGAACGCTCTACCAGACCTATTAAAAGCGACAGACTTGGTAGATACAGTGATCTCCTGGTATGCAAATTTACTCCTTTTTCCAGTGATGCATAGCACTGATCTTACAGAGCAAAATAAGTGGATTTCACATGCGCTCCTGGGTATTTCTCAGCTAACCCCAGGATTCTCTCGATATAAAATTGCATCCCTGTAAATCCAGCTCCTTTCAGAAAAAGCTGACCAGCTATTCCTGCATCCAGCAGCTCAGTAAATACAGGCTGCCCCAGCTGAGGAAGGAAGCAGTGATTTCAAAGCTCCAGGTCCATAACAGGCCCCTGCAGGAGCAGCTCGGCAGCACCACGCTCCGACGAGCCCGCGCAGCTCTGGGCTCACCCAGGGAGCAACACTGCAGCTGCGACTCCACCGCCCGCTTCGCTTCTTGTAAGGAACGACAGAAGCGAATGGGGCAACCTCAAAAATAAATAAATAAATGAATAAGACTTCACTGTCTGGCTCTTTCCCAGTACTTTAAAAAACTGCTGTAAAGTAGGTCACCATACAGCATGGAATTTCCCATGTATTTGCACCTTCTGATAGAAAGGTGAACACCGGAGAGGAAGGACTTGGACTGTGAGTGAAAAATGGGCTCAGGGTCATCTTAAAATGCAAAAAGCAGCTTCAAACACACCCAAGATGCCACGGTCACACATCCCAGGGGCTGAGCCCCCGTGATGCTCCAGACACAGCCAGCCTGCTCCTCCACCAGGGTCGGCCAGGAGCACTCCCCGCCAGCCCCTGCTGCTCCCCTCAGGCTCCTCCACACCTTCCCCAGCTCTGCCGGATCACAGCATGGGTCACAAAAATCCCACGCAATCATCCCCAGCCGCTTTACAGAGCAAGCCTGAGCAGCCAGGATCTTCTGCTGATGGACAACAGGGTTCCAAGTACTGCAATTACTGAACAGCCACAAGATATCTTATTTATCACATTGAGAGAGAGAGACCTGATGACTGTACAAAGTCACTGAGATTTGATGCACGTAGATTTTTAATTACAACTATTTGCTGCTATGTGCTTATGTATTTTAAAACTAGTATGTCTGACAAGGTTGACTGAGGGGAAGAAAATATTAGTTTCTCACATTAAAAATTAGACTGCATGACTTCATGTTCTGTGAACTCTGTCAGGTAGAACAAGAGCAGCATTTATCTATGAGAGCTTCACATATATCCCAGCTCAAGTGTAAAACGCTCTGGAAGTCTCTGCTTTGATCTTACAAACCTCAGGAGAACAGTGGACAAGATGAGCTAGCATGGACACGAAATGGACCAAACAGAAGCCTGCTGCAGGGAAACTTCAAAACAGACCAGCTGACCCGTAACCAAGAAATTAGAATAAAACTGTTATGCCCAACACATATCATGAAGGACCAAGTTATTGTGCTTTTTCTCATACATTTAAATGTGTATTGCAATGGAAAACACATCAGCCTCTGAAACCAGCAGCTTTGGGCGATTTGAGTTTATAAATTCGTCATATAAACTATTCAAATGAAACGTTCTTCAGGGATTCCCAAGTTGCACTTTCCCATCACCACATCTGCACTCCTTTGCCAGCCCCGATGCAGAGCCTCACAGCCCAGCCCCCGGTTTCAGACCTTCTCTGACACAGAGGTGACAAAGTTGGATGCAACCCAGAAGAGAATCGTTGCCCTTCCTGCAGGAATGCTGTTCCAACCACCAGCAGGCAGCCCAGGGAGGGGTGTTGCAGGCAGGAAACAACACCAGCAGGGGAACTGGCAGCATAGCTTGCAGGAGTTCTCCCTTGTGTCCAAAGCCTGCAACTCCAATACTAGCCTTTATACCACTTTTAACATACATTTCTTTCAATCCTCCTTTTGGATTTAGAAGCAAAGAAAAGTATTGAAAACCCAAATGCTGTATCACATTCCCAAAACATTACTTTCCCTCCTATTTCTATTTTACTTCTCTCTACCCACATATGTAAAGTGATATAAGCTCCTGATACAGGTAATTGCCCAAGAAGAAAATGATTTGTTTACCCAAAAGGAGGGAGATGAGAGGAGGTGGGACATTCACTCCTGCTGCGGTGCTCGTTTCCAGAGCAAACGTCCGCAGGGGACAGAGCCAGCCTTGTCCTGAGCAGCACAGTGGGGAGCGCCCAGCACTGCCCTCTCCACTCCATCCCACCATGGCAAAGCCCTGGGACAGCCAGGAGCCGCGTGGTGACACTGGGGTGGCAGCCACCACGCAGCTCAGCTCTCCAATAAACCCCAGCTAAGTTACACACAAGCTGTTTAACGCAAAAGCAGGCTTCAGGATGTAAAGGAACACGCACGTACACAGATCTGGATATAAAGCGTTCTTCCTGGGGAATCCTCCGCTGGGAGGAGCGCGCACCGCTGGTGGTTCTGCACCCACCTGCGCAGCAAGGGCACGGCCTGCGGAGGGATGCGGCAGGCACCGCCCGCAGCACTGGCAGACCCCAGCGCCGCGGGAAAGCCGACCCGGACCCGGCCACGAAGGGCTGACTCTCCGTACGCAGGGCAGGGTGCTGCCCTGAACAAAAGGACTGAGCTTGCGAGCAGAGAGTCGTCTGGTTTGGGTGTTGGCAGCTTTTTCTTTGCTTCTGGGGCATGTCTGCTTGGAAGGACGACGACAATGCAGTGAATAAATACAAGCCATCAAACACCAGCTCTCACGCCTGATCCTGCACCCAGCCTCCGCACAGCTGCGCCGCGGGGCAGCCTCTGCCCCCCCGGCAGCGGGGGCCGGGCGCACGGAAGCTCCGCAGGGAGCAGGACCAGGCGCACGCGGCCGCCGGTGACAGCACGAGCTGCCACCCGGCATCCCCAGCTCCCCCCAGAGATGCTCCTCAGGCCCGGGCGCATGACCCTGCTTTCCGCATTTTATACAATAAGAGAAGCTGATGGTGGGGGGGTTTTATACAATAAAAACAGCAAACATTCTTGATCAGGTCAAATACTAAAGAAAAATGTGAGAAACTACATTATAAGAAATAAAACCTACATTTTTTTTCCTTTTAATATAGATAGCAATTGTTAGCAATTTGCTGCTGTGCTTTTGAATGCAACTGCAGTACTCCCTCCTGGAGGTTCAGGTTCAACTGATGTAATAGGAAGAGCCCATCTGTATTTAAACAGTTTCCTGCATGGCAGAAGAATTTTCAGCATGCTGGGTTATTATTAATTACTGCCTTTGCTTACTTTAATTTTCCTTATAGTAAAGGGCAACTTGTGGGTTTCTGCAATACCTGCAGAGAAAAGCAGTTGTAGCCTCTTTGTTAACAGGTAGCAGGGATTTTATGGTGCTTTCAGAATAACGTATGTTTCCTTGTTAATGAGATCTATTCTAGTACTTTGTTTTATTTGTAGCACACCAACTCAGAACCTTCACAGCCATTACACAACAGCTTATCTGACCAGTTTTTAATATTTTTAAATCTCTTTTCTGAGGTGTTAAGAAGGGAAAAGCTAAACATGGGGAAGGAAAGTAAAGCTTGCTTACAAACCTCATACAGAAACGTAGTTAAAGTCAGCTTCATTTTAAACAGCAATTACACTATTCAGGTGCTCCCTCCTCTCCAGAGTAACACTTTCCTTTATAATACGTACTAGTGAGTGCCTGTTGGCTGCATACATATAATTTTGCTGAAGTCAGTCATGACATGATGCATAACCGCTGTAAATCACCCACACAAATAAAGGACCGTGAAAGCTGGAGTCCAGCTAGCTTCCAGCCTACAGCGCTGGTGGCCGTCCTCGCAGCTGTGCGGGAAGTGCCTGCTCTCACGCTTAGGGCAGCCTGTGCTTACGAGGGGGGACACGGCCACCTCCATCACTCCCCTGGGCACGGTGAGGACCACTCGCGGGAGCTGCATGCCACAAAACACAGTCATCCCCTTCAGCACAAAAATCCTGAAACCAGAGGCTCCTACCTGAGACAGCAGCTCATGCGGCAGGCAAAGAGCAAAGCAGCCAGCAGGAGGAGAAGGAGGAGGAGGTGAGCTCAGAGCCTCCCTGCAGCAGCTCCCAGTTGCCACGGCAGGATCAGGCCCCAGAGGAGATGCAGAGACACCTGCTCCCTGTTAACCAGCAGCCCCACCAGCTGATTGAGAGGATTAAATAAAATCCTGGCAGTGCCCCCAGGTGTTTCTATCATAGCCATCACTGGAAGCCTACGCACCCACACAGCACCGAGTGCTTTCCTGATGAGCCTCAGGACCACGTACCGGGTGGTCACTGCCCCATGGCACGGGAACTGTCCCTTCTTGTCCCTGCTGTTTTCTCTGGATGAGTGTTTTGGTTTTGGTGGGTAACTTCCCAACCCAGCTCTACGTGTGATAAACAGCTTTCCCTCCTCAAACCAGTTGCAGTAGCTACAACCACACAAACATACACAATTGTTTTTTAAATGAGATTCATTACAGTTTGATCGATTTTCTGTGCATAAATATTTGCAGAAGCTCTTTATCTTCTTTCTAAGAGTTGCATCTTTCTCCCCAAGTGCTCAGAAAGTCAGCTTTTTTCATATTAACCATGAAGAAAGTGCTGGAGGCTTAAAAAATAAAAAGCAACAAAGTGTAGCAATGTGAGCAGCGTTATTAGCACAGCAGCTCACCTGACCATGGCTCATTACAGGCACTTTGTTCTCTAGCAGACTAATAGCGAAGCATTTCACACGAGATACCCCATCGCAGCTCCATTTGGCCCGAAGAAAGCAGCAGTTGGGCCATAAACCGACCGCTTGTGCCAGGGCTCGGGCTTGCAGCAAGCACGGGGCTTCAAGGCTGCGACATGCAGCCCTGTCGCTGTGAATGCTGCTGCAAATAGGCAGCATTTCTGGAAGGCTGCCGTGTTAGAGGGCAAAAACTGAGGAAGAGGTAGGCCTTTTTCCCCCCGGCTTGAGAATGAAGCAGAGCTGTTGTCAGAGCATCGCCTGCACGACGGTTCACGTGCCAGGTTTGCAGGGGCAGGAGGCACGCTGCCGTCCCAGCCGCTGTCCCCGCTTCTCTGACAAGCAGCGAGGAGCGGAGCCAGCACTGGGCAGGCGATCCAGCACGGCTCCGCGCCGCCCCGGGAAGGCTTGTCCCTCGTGGTAGACCAGCACAGCAAGGAGCTGATCACCTGCTGTAGAGTAAATAACGCCAGCGTCGCCTTTGGCCATGGCACGAGCCGCATGCTGGGTGTCCTGCCGTGGGACCCCGCCGTGGGACCCCGCCATGGGACCCCGCTGTGCAGCAGCACTGAGACGGGCGCGTGGCTGCGCACGGCTCCTGCCCAGGGGCCGGGGGAGTGCTCGTGTGTGCACGGGAAGAAGCTGGGGACGGTGTTCTGGGCTGTCCTCAACAGTCTTCAAGAGTTGTCCCAGAAAATGTCCAACATGCAAAAATGGCCGGTAATGGCGGTGACATTTCACATGCTGCCTTCTTTGTCGGTATCCTCCACCCGAGTCACTGAGGATAGCATTAGGAGCCCAAATAAAGAAACCCAGTGTTATACACGGCTATAGACCAGGAATAGTGTTTGTTCAGCTTTTAGAAAGAAATAACAACATAAAAAAAACCTTTTCTATAAAAGTACATTTTGTTCAACATCCTGTTTTTGTAAGACTACACCATAATAGAACTGAGTCATCCTATGGCATTATACCACGATTTGATCTAATTTTCCTAATATTTCCCCCCCATCTGTTCCATCATTGCAGGACAAATTGTGAAGGACAGAAAGAAATGCAATAGCTAGAGATTATTATAATTTATACTTAAAGTTCATCTTGTTATTTAAACGCACCGTGCAACACCGAGGGCTGCCCAAGGCTGCAGGATGCAGGGTGACAGCACGGCGCCCGCAGTGCCAGTGCCCCGCAGCACTACGTGCTGCCGTGGTGCTGGGAACCAGCTTGCTCCTCTTCCTGTAATGGAGCACAACCAGCACCACCTCGCCTGCTGTCTGGGCTCCCTGGAAAGCCATCAGTGCAGTCAGGAAATGCAGGTTAAGCACCCCTGCCTCCGAAGCAGGGGAATACATTTTTCCTTTCTATTCTCTTTAATTTTTGAAGCAAACAATTTATCCCCGCTGCTGTGCCAGTCACCTTGGGCTGTCTAGTAAACTTGCCAATAACCTCAGGGATGGCTGCAAAGCTGGTAGCAGGATTTTTTTGCAGCGCGTGGCATTAGTCAGCTCCACGTGTCACACGCTAACACAAATGGGCAAAGATCACCCGCTGCCGCAGAAGGTTAAAAGCTTTTCCATTAGCAACTTTGTTGGATGCATTTTGTAAAAAGATAAAGCACTATGAGAAAATAAAGACTTGTCATTTACCTCTGCAAATAATTCAGGGCTGATAATAAGAATGAATCAATCAAGGCAGAGCAATCGTATTGCAAGGTCTTTCTGAGCAGCATGAATGGGAAAAGCATATAAAATTCTGGCATTTTAATGGCTTCTCCACATCATTTTGCAAAAGACCAAAACTGCCAAAGAGAGCCCAGTCTATTTCTCTGGCTGAAGACTCTCTGATGTTTAAAACAGATGAGAACCAAAGCAAACATAAGTGAAAAACGGGTTTGAAGGAACTCTACAGAGAAATCGGAGAACGCGCCACTGAAATGGAAAGTTTGTGTTCAGAGACCGAGTCCGTACATCACCAGCACAGAGCCTGCTGGTAAATCAGACATCAACAAGGGAGACTTGGACAGAAGCAGCGGAAAAGGGCCAACGCAGAAGCTGAAAAGCGCCTGCTGGGATGGGAGCCTGAAGCAGAGGTGCCCCGGCCCAGCAGAGCCCTGGCCCCAGCACAGGTCCTTCGCTGCCCCCAGCACCACCCTGGGGCAGTCCCCGCTGCTCCGGCAGCAGGAGGAAGAGGAGGAGGAGGAGGAGGAGGAGGCAGCGATGCTCTGCAGCTGCCTTGTGTCCCCGGAGCTGGGCCCCAGAAGCACCCGCTGGCTTCCCACTGCAGCCAAGTTCCTGGAAACCCACCGTAGCCTTCAGGTCCACAAACACTTCCTCAGGCCCGTCTGCATTTAGCCCCAGAGACACCAAAGTCACACGGCAATTTTCAGGCCTTCCCCGTGCAGGTCACCCTGGCGTGCAGCACGGGCACCCGAGGAAGGTCCAGGCCCTGGAGAGCCGGGGCGTGCGGCGAACCCTCTGCGTGCACGGGAGGGGGGCCTGTGCCTTTAAAGAATAAAACATTCGGCTCCTGCACACAGAGCCATTCCTGACATTTGGAACAATTTATATCTCATACGCCTGGTTTCTGGCAGTTAAAAAAAAAAAAAAAACAGTGGAAATTTACTGTCTCTTGCCCACAAAGACAGTGTTAGTGACCTAAGATTACAGTGATGTCCCTCCAAATGTCAGAAACATTTAAAACACTTTCTGTTTACAAGGCAGCAGCAAATGTGACAGTTTTTTCAATGCCGTACTCTGAAACACATCCTGCCTCTCAATAGCAATGTCCCTTTTCACAAGGCGTTCCTAATTGATCGTGGGAGCAAATGAAATTATTTTCTTTGAAAGGACTGAATCATGCATGTTCTTCATTTCCTTCTACAATATAATGGAACTTCTTTTTTTTCTGTGGAAGGAAAACACTGTCCACCGTGCATTCAGCACTTTTAAAACTTGATTTCTAAAGAGACAAAAGATTGGTGCCAGTCTGCCGAGTCCATTTTTATCTGGGCACTTTGTTTCTTCAGCTAATGCAAAACAAAGCATAATAGCATTAGATGGATTTAGAGTGTTCTGCATTTAATTGGTCTCTTGTCTGCTCATTGCTTGCCCATGTCTGCTGTTTTAGGCTCCCAGCCAAACCAGGTTTTCTGGTCTGCAGCGTAGGCAAGCAGTTTATTCCCTGTAAGAAAAAAAACAAAATAAAAAAAAAAAAAAGAGAAACAAAGCTCCAGTCAAATTCAGCAAAAAGATTTTGTCTGCATAAATAACCATAAGAAAAGATACTGAGAAATATCCAGTGAACATAAAAGTTTTAAAAAACAAACCAGCGGTAAGCGTGACGTTGGCAGCGGGCAGGATGGCGGGGACCGAGCGCTCCCTCACTGCGCTGGGAGCCCTGGCCCTGCCTCGCCTGGGCTCTGCGCAGAGCATCGGCCGCAGCACCGGGGACGAAAGCGCCCGGGCGGGCCTGGGAACGCAGGGACACGTGTTCCCGGCTGGGACGGGGTCTTGTCCCCATCCCCGTCCCCTCCTGCCGCGAGCCCCAGCGGGGTCCTACCCCCCCGTGCCCCCTCCCCAGATCCACGCCAGCTCCTCACGCACTTTGCCTCTTCTCCTAAGCAGGCTTCCCTAAAACAGCTTTAATTACCGGCCGTGCCCAAAACATTTCTGTGGTTTAAGGCGCTGCTTGGCTGCAGAGCAAGGACCGCATGACTGCCAGCTCTAACGGAGCCGAGGGAATCTCCCTGAGGGGCAGGCTCACCGCTGGGCCACGCGGACCCCCCGGCACAGCGGGCACGGCAAGCCTTGACCTGGCTCACCACGTGGGTCTTGTCCGCCTCTCACCCTTAAAATCCGGGACTTTGTGCAGTAACGAAAGGGGAAATCAATACAAACTGCCGGCCTGGGCTCTGCCCACCCCCCCGCACCCCCGGGGACCAGCACCCCAGTGGCCTTCATTTGGCGATGAACACCATGGCTTGCTGAGGCTGAAGGTTTTCCGCTCAGCTCAGCTCCCGTCCCTGGAGGGCGAGAGCTCTTCCCGCTGCAAAGGTAACTACAAGCACAGCTTTCCCCAGGGCCCCGTTAGTGCTCCCAATAAGGCAACTAATTAATATTAAAACAGATAAGTGCTCTAATTCTTGCCACTCCTACGGAAGTGTTTGTATCATTAGCGAGACAAACATGAAACAGAATTCACAAAACAAGAAATAAACACAGCAAAAAATACTACGTGCCTGAAAACGAGGAGCACATCGTTTTAAAGCACTGGATTTAGATCACTGCAAAACTATCGTGAATTTAATTAATATGTATACGTCAGAGCTGTCAGCTCATCAGGACAGAGCTGAGCGGACGGCTCGGGGAGGACAAACCCCGGCCGCTCTCCTTCAGCCGGCCAGGCCCGCGGGCACCGGCCAGGAGCAGCGCCCAGCCCGTGCCACGGCCACCGCCGGGCTCCAGAGCTCGGAGCAGCCCCAGCCCGCCCGGGGCAGCGGGAGCTCCCCGGGTTGGCAGCGTCGCAGCAGCACCGCACGGCTCGCCGGAGCTAACATCTGCAATACACAAACTGGGTTCTGTTTTTAAAAAACAAACCAAAGTAACCAATCAAATTCTGACACTGGTGTTGCAATTAAATATCTACAGCAGAAACCTGTTCCTAGTGAAATTATTTTCCTCAGCCAACTGTTCGATTTCCTCATGTAATGAAATGTGTCATCTTTCTGGATACACAGAGCTGTGCATATGTCACAGCAAGGCAGGGTTTGAAAACTTACAGGCTTTTTTGCAGCATTTATGGTGATTCTCCCAAACCTCAGCCAACAGCCAGGGTGTGATATTTAAGGCACCTGTGCACGTTTACAGTAAATAGACCAGAAAATACGAATCATCTGGCCTGCTGGAGGAGGGAAGCAGACAGCTGACACAAAATGGAATCAAGAGGCAGCTTAGGCCGTGGGAAAGCCGAGCCCCAAGAGCTCAGCCAGCACCTGGAGCAGGTGGGGTTATAGGTGACTCCAAGGCTGGTGTTGTGCCAGGAGCATCAGCACCTGCTCAGTTCCGTCCTGCTGTACTTGGTAATTTTTTTTATTTTTTTATTTTTTTACCTCCTTAGCCATCCTATTGCCTTCCAAAGCGAGCTCCAGGTTCGCATGCCCCCTGCTCTCCGCTCGGCTCACGTGCAAGGGGCTCGTGGGCGCTGCCGTTTGCTGCCTGAACGAGCGGCCGCGTCCCCACCGCACACGGGAACCCCAAACGCTGCCGCTGGCTGAAAGGCAGCGAGGGTCAGGCCGCTGAGGCACGCGGGAGGCTTTGAGAACTTCACCCAATGGACTGAGCACAACAGGAAATATCTGAAGAGGAAACTGTTAAAGTATTTTCATAACGTGCTGCATTTATTATTACATCCATGAAGTTAAAGCACCCTCAGGGTTTCCTAAAAGAGCCACACGGGGTTCTTGCGCTGCAGCAGAATGAAACCCGGCACAATGGCAAATATCTTGGGTGAGACAAACCGGACAGACACAGCAGCTGTTTTTACAAATGTTCTGTAAACAGAGAAATGAATTCCATCTGACATCTGGCATGCAACATTCATCTACCCGAGCTAAGAGTTGGGTATCAGACAAAGAAGATGACTTTTTAATGGAAATGTTCATAGATTAGCTTTAATACAATAATTAAGAGAATAAAATACTGATTTTCTCAATTTTTAAGTTTGCCACTTCAATGCCTTTGACCAGTTACCTGCATTTATTTTTAGTCCACACATTAAGCAACAATTAAGCAAGAATGAATTAAGAATTCCTAGAATTAAGCAAGTGTGTATTAACTAGCCTCACAAAACAACCTGAAAAAAAAAAAATCTTCTTCTGTTGCCATCCTCTTATTTAGACAAGCAGGTAGAAGTGCTGAGACACTGATTTCTGAGGGCCAACATAGTTGAAGTCCCCAGGCACTGTCTGGGCCCCAGGAAGAATTCACACCATCATTTAAACAGTCACGATCGCAGTTGGCCAAAGTTTTAAACGTCTGAAAAACCACATAAGAATGGTCAGTCAGCTTTCTCACTGTTTGAGCAGTTCTGGTCAGGGGTCCCGCGGGACCTGTCCACCCTGCTGCCCGCAGCTCCTCGCCCTCCCCGTGAGCCACAGCCGTGCTCTGGGAGGGAAGGCAGGGCTGGAAACCTGCTCGCGGCGGGACGCTCCAACAAGGGACACGGCACTTGGCAATCTTCAAAACAAAGGCTTCCTGCAGACTGGCGTGCTGCCGGGAGCAGGCTCGCCAGGGCTGCTCCGCAGCCGGGCCAGGAGCAGCGAGCCGCGGTGGTCCTTCCACCTCCAGCGAGGTCTGGGCAGACCCACCACCCTGCGCTGAGTCCCCGGCCCCCCGGAAAGCAGCCTGCACCCAGGTGAAGTCTTAACCCTTCTGGCTGAGACACTCAGTGGTATGCAGATGGGTAACTTGGTCTTTGAAGAAGGGATTGGATTTTCTTGGACTTTTATTATTCACATACTATTCCTGCTTTCAGGGGGGAGGGAGAATGGACATATTTACTATCCCAATCCTGAAATCCAGAGCAATGCAAAAATAGAAATGTTAGTCCCAAAACTGTACACAGCAGTTGAAATAGAAGCAATTTGACAGTTTCCTCAGGCACACAAATCAATAACTCAAGAAGAATAAATATGTTAATGAATGTATTTAGTCTTAGCCATTAAGTTTCATAAATATTTACTGTTTGGCATTCAGAGTCCAAATTCACAAGAGTCAGTTAACACCCAAAACAAGAAGGATGAAGGGAAGATTTTGTTCCGCTGTGCCAAAATACAGTCATCTTAAAGGCCCGTGTCGTTCGTCCCGCAGCGCGAAGCCCCGCAGCGCCAGCCGCCCTGGGAACGCAGCTGTGCCCCGCGCGCAGCCGGGCTGGGCAGCTCAGCAGCACACGGCCCGCGGCACCACGCCTGGCAGTGCCGCACCAACACGGGCACCGCGAAGGGGAGAGCCCACCCCCCTGAGAACACAACACAACAACCCGCCCCGAAAAATACGAAGCTGGCCCTTCTGTTTTATGGCAATCAGCTAACCGGTTCAGACCTCCACAAAGAACAAACGCTGATTTTAGGGGGTCTGTCTGTAAAGTGTGGTGTCAACCAACCTCAGCAAGGGCATCAAAGCTGGTCTGTGCTTATCTGAATTTTAAATGAAAAGTTTGAATTAAAACTATCCTGTTGCAGTGTGTGTAACCAAAGGAGGAAAAGCAGATGAGATGCTCTTTGTTGGCAAGTTCGCTTGCACTTTGTCAATTCCCCTACAGCTTTCTTTCCCTGTTCAGATGCAATAGGAGAGAAATACTTCCTGAAAGAATTCAGGTGTATGTAATTTAGGACTTGTATTGAGGCATGTCTTCACAACTGAAAATAATCACACTGGCAGGAGCATAATAACTAAACATTTTCAACACAGCAACCAGTGCTGAAAATAATGAGCAATGTTGACTCAAGCGGGGAACAGTAACCCTACTCCGCTGCTGAAGCTGAGCTTCATTTTTGTACAATGAAGCCTCTATCCCACAGAATTAAGCTGTGAAATAAACATCACATGGGGCGTGCCTGTACGTCCCTTGATAAGACACAGAACCTGGTTAACGAGACAAGGGTCTCTTCATAGCAACAGGGCTATTTTCATTTTGTTATTCTGTGTTCCCTTATTGAATGCTTAGTCTCTAGAGACTGTAGCACAAATTCACAACTTGCTGCTTCCAAGCTTACATTTGTTTCTCCATTATTTTCATGATCAACATTCCCTTAAATTGTATGATTCCTTAATCTTTTACAGAAGATTTGCAGTCTGTGGTCCTTTTTTTCCTGCCACCTCTGCACTTTAAATTCTCTTTCCTCAATAAAATGGTACCAGTGAAGTTCAGATAACAGCCATGGAATGCCGATGGCAATGAAGATATGCTGTTCCAAGGAAACTATACAGGTGCATTTTCTCCTGCAAAAGCAGAGAAAATAGGTTTTAGAAGACCATTTATTAGGAGGTAGTCAATAGCCATTTGCTCTTGTTCTGAAGCTACTTAAAGAGTTGACCAAACTTCCCCTCCATGGATAAACCTTGAAGATACTACTTTCCTGTAGGAAATCTTTAGACAGAAACAACATCTTATTTTACTAAGACTACCACACTCACGATATATTAACAGAGAGGAGAGGATGAGTGACAGGACACAGAATTCATCTTAATGAACATACTATTCCGAAACTCTGGAATAGTATTAAACCTAACATTGTAGTAGATCATTATTTTTCTTGAAAATTTCCATTAAAAATTGCATGCTACTTATAATAGACAAAAAAAAATGTATTTGTAGAACTACAAAGAGCACAACATGCAATAGGTATCACAAGCTTTGAACAATTTTCCTCAGTAGACAGATGCTGCACTTACAATAGCCCATAAAGAGCACGATCAACCACACTGCTCCTGAAGAAGTGTCTCCATTATTTTAATACCCTGAAAAAAAGCACAAATAAATGCCAACTTTACACACAACTTAAGTATTTCATATATTAGAAAGAGCAGCTCCACAATATACCTCTAAAACTCTTAAAAAAAAAAAAAAAAGGCACTTCATGATCCTGTACTAGCTCGGTGTAGTTCTCCCTGCTGCCTGGATGGCACAAACAGCACCTGCAACACAGGCTTCTCTGACAGGAACCTGGAGAGGACAAAGGACTCTTTGCAGCTTCCACACTGTTCCAAGGCAAGGCAGCGTGAAGCAAGGGCACTCCAGTAGGTCACACATTTTACTCCAGTTCTACCACTACTTTGCTGGGACCAAGCCACTTCCCTTGCACCGTGATACATTCCTCCTTAAAATGGAAATACCATCACTTGTGTTCTTTGCAAGTCATTGGGTCTGTGAGGATGAAAGGTCTACATATGAATATTTCTATAACGCAGGAAAGCAATATTGAACAAAGTCAAAAACACCATCAGAGGACCATGAGGGTGAATGTTTCTTCTCAAGGACTGATCTGTGAAGGGAAGAACAACTGTCAAACAATAAACTGTTATTAAAGCACAATTTAGGTAGGATCTAGGGGTTTGTTTGTTTGTTTGCTGAGGCGGGGGGATGCAGTGCAGATTAGCCCCAGGTGCTTACCAACCAGCATGGCTGTTCGGGTGTACTAAACTACAACAGAGCAGCCATCTAAAAAAAACAGGGGAAGCCTCGTTGGTACCAAGTGCTCTTCCGTATCAGGGCTAGGAACTGCTCCACAGCCTGGTTCTTCTCTATTATGAAATGAATTCAAGTTCAAGGTTCAGTGCAGAGTGAGAAAGCAGCAGCTTTGTATTTGGTGGAAAAGCAAAAAAACACCGTCACTGGAGAGAAGAAATCTAAAACATCCCTCCCTCCCCCACGTCTCGGCTCTGCATACCAAAGTTACAACCATTTGCCAGCCCTACATCTTATGTTTGGTCAGATATTGTAGACGCAAGAAGCAACCTTGGAGTTTAGCTATAACCTGAGTGGGGCTAAGGCTTACCCTAGGACGTTCCCTGTTTACCAAGATAAAAGAAAATGGATTTCTCAGTTGGAGCCATCATGAGGAAAAACAAAAAAAAAGACAATTAACAAATAGGTCAGGAGAACTTCCTTCCACATCTCCATAAAAAATCGACAAGGCATTTTCTATCTATGAAAACCAGTTCATCTTTCATGGCAATTCTTTGTAGAAGGCAAAGAGCTGACTACCTTAGTCTATCAGTCTAAACTCGACATGCCACTGTTTGCAGAATAAAGCACTAATTGACATAACTGAGGAGTGAGGTTTGCCTAGGGAATTTTAAAATGTTATTTATTGAATCAATTACATTCACAGTGTGATAACTTCTTTTTCTTTTATTTCTCCTCATGGCACTGCAGACTTTTAGGCAGAAAAATGTTGAAGAAGAAAAGGAGAATGCGAGGGGAATCCATTAAATGAATAAAAATACGAGAGGGCAGGTACAACTCATTACCCAGTATCTTTTCAGCAAGGAACGACTAAATCAAAGCCTAATCAATATATTCTTTTCAACTAAAGTTCAAACACTTAAATCTCAGCCCCAGGAGATCAGGGTTAAAGGAGCTAAATTTACACTACTTAGAGTGCAATGATGCACTCGAAATGCAGAACAAACATTGCCTGCCCATTAAACTCTGCACCTCTATAGCTACAGCTTAAAAGCTTCTCTGATTGACAAGCCATAGAGCAGTTCTGTTTTTCAAAGGTGAAGCTACTCCGCTGCTGTGAGAAGCTGACCTGCTGTAAGCGTCTCCGTACCTCTACACTGATCCAAGCAGCAGCCCGACGCACTCCAACGGCCGGAGCGCTGCGGATTCCAGTCCAGGAACACGTTTGGGCAACTGCTCCAGCAAGGGCCAGTTTGCCACCACAGACGGCACAGCACGCTCACATCACAGAGGGCACAAAGACACGGCAGCTGGTGACAGGATAGCTAGGGAAACCTGACATAGCAGTCTGAGGAGTTTCCCACACCACAGACCTGTTGAAAAGCCTATGTTTCTATCTAGAATATATGCCACGAGCCAAACTGGACACCCAGCTGACTGGGACTGCATACATTATGTCTGTAATGTACTCCACACCTTCACCAACACCGTAAGTTTTAAGTAAGAGGCTAAGTGACATGCAGAAAAAGTACAATGGTGTGTTGGAATTCGATGAAGGCAATGCACATTACAGCGCACACCTCACTTCCATTCCCAGTACAGAAGTAGGGTGATGTTTTAACACACTCGCAGAAAATGTTACGCTGCCTCTGAAAAACAGTGCCTAATACCTTTCATTCTTTTTGTAACCATGACAAAACGTTTCTCAGTTAAATATTGTTATTTGAGCTCAGCTCCATTTAACAAACACTACATGACGGCCTTTCTTTACTTTCCATGCCTTATATATTCAAGTCATGGAAAAGGAATCTAAAAAAAGAAATCAAGAAGTGAAAATGACAGACATGTTGCAACATTTAAGAGGCAATGGATAAAACATACATCAATGTAACAAAAATGTATTACTAGAAATGCTCCTTTATTATGCAGCCTTAAAATTGCCCCTAACTTTTCCATTTGTACTGCTTAACACTGGCAGAGACCATCACAACTTAGAAACACACAGGCTGATCAGGTCACTTTTCAAGCACGTTCAGAACGCTCGCGCACAGACACACGGGCTGACCACCGGTCTCCAGCACCCTGCCCGGCAGGAAGCTTCCTCCAGCCTTTACCCACCCGCTGCGGAGCAATTCCCTTTCCGGAGGGAGCCAGAACCCCATGCCAACATGCCCAGAACAGGCTGTTCTGACAGCTGGGATTTACTGGCATATCTGCTCAGACGTTTGAATTATTCAGGAGGAAAGTCTTACTGGCCATTATGTGGGTGCACATCATTAACAGTTTTTCTGAACAGGCAAGAAAAAAAAAATCATAAATGCTGCAATTTCCACCAAAATGCACCATGACTTCTACAAACACAAGCAGGGCAGGAGAATTTTATCTTCTATTTTTTTTGTTCACAGTTGGAATAAAATAAGAGAAATATAAAAATGTCACAATTGTTCTGTTATGCATTTTAAAAAAACACCACAAAATAGACTCATACATCAGTAACAAACACAATGATTAAAAAGACCATTGCCTTTGATGTCCAAAAGCAGCTCTACGAATTGTAACTTTTCCCTCTTGTTCTATAAAATAAAGATATTTAATATTGATTGTGTGAATACATGAGTTTTATTGCATTCATTCACAAAGTTTAATATTAATATGGTATTTTCTCCTGCTCTTCACGTAGCTCACTCCCTACTCCACTTCCTCTGCCCCATGCAGACTGCTACCTCCCACTGCTTTCTTACATCCTTATCTCATCACAGGGATGGAGAAGCGCACTGCTGTCAGGATTGAGGAGATAAAGCAGGAATAATGGTTAGGGTTTGGAAGTAACATCCTTACTTTTCCCAACCAATTACACCAGGTTCAAGAAAAGCAATGCCTGTTTGATCACACCATTAGGAAGGATGTAAAGCGGGCTCTGGAAGATAAGAAGCAAACCAGCCACAATGGAAGCCTGGAGAACGTTTATCAAGCATTGTCACTCATGTGACATTTTTTATACCTTTAAATAGTATCTTTGCATTGCCATTTATTACATTTGGGTAAAATATGTCTCAAAACTACTCTATAGCCAATCCATGAAAGAAACCCTATCTAACAGCTTAAAAGAAACGAAATGCATACGCACAGCTGTTGCCATAGGGAGACCGACTTTATAGAGGGAAAAAGAACAGGCAGGCCTGTACATGTATCCCAGACACGTGGTTTGTTTGTATTTTTCTTTTTCAGAGCTCTGCAGACATAGCCAAAATTGTTAAAGGACTTCTAATGCAGCATTGAGAGATACTGTAAGCTAGTTTGTTTTATCTGCTAGCTCTGCACTGCCTCAAGCCCACAAGATGGGTTTCGCTGCTCAGTCATTGCTTACACCAGCACAGTTGTCTGCTTTTCCTTTTTTTTTTTCTTTTTTTTTAAAGCAACAATGAAAAGATCCTACAGTTATCAAAAATAACCAAATGAATAAATGGTCATGTTGTGGTTTGAACTACATTTCCATCTACGGCTCTTGGGGCACAGACTCCAAAATCAGGAATGAGAGACTGAGCTGCCTGCCCACTGCACCGCCAGCAGGGAGCCTCCCAGCAATGCTTCGGGAAGGTCTGACGCTGCTGCCCACACTGCACGCTCACACACCCACTGATGCAGGGGAGAAAAGACAAGACACTGCTAAGGACACATTAAAATAATAATAAATAAATTTAAAAAATAAAACCTTTAACAGTATTAACCACCTGGTCTCCATGAATAATTAAAGAATGGCAGAAGGCATGATCTGAACTGTGGACTTCTAAGTATACGTGAAAAACAAATTTTTCCATTAGATAACTGAAAAAAAAAAAAGATAATGGTAAGTGTAGGTTCATTATAGTCTTGCACACCTAAGATTCATGAGCCCAGTTGTGAAACTGCCATGTTTTCAGGCACACATGCTTTCACTCATCTGAAACAAGATACAAACTGGGAAGAAGGCAAAAAAACCTCTCACCTTTATATCAAAAAGGTTTAACTAAATACTCCTTTCAGTGACTTCTCTTGCTCTTTTTTCAGCAGCTGCAAATTTTAAACAGTTTATTCAGCACAACCTGAACCCCCAAATCTCTCCAAGTCACAAACATCCAGAAAACAGGACTTCCATGTAACTGCATTTCCCAGTGAACACTAGAGGAGACGTTGCTGTTAAACCTAGTTTATCAATACGACATGGCTCCCAGAAACTGAAGGCCTTTGAACACTAACTCCTCTGGGATGCACGACTGGATAGCTTTTATCCTCCTTCATAATTCTTGCTGAAAGACAGAACTATTGAAGTATACAGAACTGCTACAGGGAGATTGACTGTGGCTATTGTAAATACATCAAGCTGCCAAAAAAATCTGATGTTACTGGAGAAAAATGTGTGACATGATATAAATTCGTGTTGGCTACTTTTGACTATTTCAGTGTAAAGGTGCTATAGAACCACAAATTATTATTACAGTATTAGCTGGTACAATAACACATTAGGAAGAAAAACTGTTTCAACGCCTAGGGGAAATCAGGAATAAGAATGAATTACAGAAATTGATACAGGCACGTATAGCACATTTTAAAATGTATTTGAAATAAAACTACTACCATAATAAAACCAAATACATTTTTGTTCTGGCTGTTCTCTGTAGACAGAAGAAAAGGTCAAATATTTTTTCAACAATTAAAAGATGTAAGGAATACAGACTTAAAACATCAATTTAATTTTAAACCCAGGCGACCTAGCGATTTGAAAATATTTAGAATATAATTCTAGAAAGAAATTCAAGCAATAAATAAACCTACCTTCTTCACACCTTGTTTTAGGAACGACTGAGCAAAAGCTTCCAACACACAGTTGAGCAAACCTGCCCCCGTAACTGATATTCTGCCTTTCTGCGTGAAGTCCGTCCTACAAAACAGGAACATAACACCAATTTATTTCTCTGTCTACTTAATAAAAATTAAACATAAACTCTCCTTTAGAAAGTTTTTGCCTTGATACCCAGGCAAGGAATTAACCTGTTACATTCACATATTTTGTACGACAACCTCAAAGGCAAACACGAGACGCAGGAAGAGCAGCACAACGAGAGAGGTATGCGCGATCTGCGGCCAGCACGGCTGGCGGAGCAGCGGGGCTCTGCTCCACGAGACACGAGAGCTGCTGGAAGCGCCCGAGAGCAGCAGCACCAACAGAGGTCTGCAAGACATGCGTGTGAGGCAGGACCAAGTCGGCAAGGTGGTTTAACCTACAGGCGATGGAGGGAACGCTCCAAATTCATGGAAGTCTACCACAGAAATAGCAAACAGTTTGCGTGATTTTACAGAGTCCTCAGGACATCAGCTCACCGCAGCTAGGCAGAGACAGCGGTAACAGTGAGAAGAGGTCTACGTGGATGACCTCCTGCTCCCACCACAGAAGCATGCACGTGAACCCACCAGCACTGGTGCCCTCAGCAGGCCATGACCATTTATTATATATGCAAGCCATCAAGAAGAAAAATGCGTGGAGTTGAACTGAAAGAGCTGGAGCACATGAGAAGTTTTCCCGCAGACACAGGACGGATATCAGCAGGAGATACTGGTCACCACTGAACCTGGCTATGCTGGTTGCGATTTATATGTTAGTTTTGCTGTTTCACCATTCTAGGAGACCAAAAAGGGTGGCTCAAGGAAAATATTGATCTCTGATTTATTTCTGTAGCACACAGCTGGCAATGCTGCATCATTACAACACAGTCACAGGGAGAAGTCTATTAATGAGACCCAACTACTAAACTATTGACTAGTTAAGTACAGCAAATTTGGTCTAATTGTTCTCGTGACTGGAGTTTAATTAAAGTGTCTTTAGTACAAAAAGTCTAGCACTATTGTTCAGGTAGGGTCAAGGAGGGTTTCCAAAGCCTGCATAGCTTTCAAAAAGTAAATTAAAAGTTACACTCAGTGCAAGGCCCTTCAAGAGAGGCAGCTTCTGTATGGGAGATCTTTAACTCCTATCTGCAGCTGAAGGGCACTGCTCATGCATCGCATGCATCTCTTCCCATCACGAAGACACCTTCCAACCCTGCCCCCAACGCAGAGGCTGCCCAGCTCAGCTGGGTGCAAAGCAGGCTCACACCTGAGGCAGGTAATGCTGTTTTTCAGACTAAGTGCATACAAATCAGTCTAGAAGTAGTCAGCAACCACACGCGCACACAGGTGGAGAACGGCTGGCGCGACGCAGGCTCCGGTTTGCCGTACTGGCAGCGAGCGCCGGGCACCCAGGAGCTCATTGCAAGCCCCGCAGCCGGCTCTGCCCCGCACGCCCGGCGGCACGGCAGGGGCTGCGCCGGCACCGCCGAGCCGGCGGCCGTGGGCACGCAGAAGGCAGGGACCAGCTGGCCGCAGGTGTCCGCGGGGACGGAGAGGCGGGTTTCTTCACTGCAAAACAAACCCACGCGATGGCTGCAGCCTTGTTGTACGTGCCCAATCCACACGACAGCACAAAAGGGTTTTTTTCCCCCCCCCACACTTTCTCTGCAGCACAGCTTGCCTGCGGGGATCAGGGACATCTCACCTATTCAATTCCCAGCCACTTCCAAGGCTGCAGGCACTGCTGGCACCCCAATCTGCCCGAGACGGCACAATTCAGCGCAGGATTGAAACGACTCAGCCTAGGCTCAAGCTACCAGACTTCAACGGGTATCTAAGCAAACTGTAACAGTCTGTGACAGACAGGAGGTCAGGTTAGAGGATCTGGCAGGCTTTTCCAGCCTTAACTTTTATGCAACCGTAAATGAGCAGGTTATGAATCCAGTGCTGCTTCTTGATGTATAAACTGAACCATAAACATGGGCAGCTCTAAACTCATTAAAACAAGGTGGCAGCACTATGTAAACTCTGCAGAAGTGCAGGAAATACACTGCACTTCACAGAACCAGCCAAATCCTCCTTTCTTGTTGACTGACGGAATTACTCTCCAACATCTCCTTGATTCAGCTGGGAAGACATCGATACTTTCCTTGTTAAGGAAACAGCAGCCCCGGGGCTGTGCCCCAGAACACCGATGAAAGGGGCAGGGTCTTTCGGGACATCAGGTAAAGCTTTTAAGGCAGAAATCACATAGCACAATCATTCAAAACTCCTCAGTATCACTTCTAACATTTGCGAACATCAATAAATTTATTTTAAAAAGAAATTTTATGAATCGCTCAGACACAGAAGCACAGAGATTTTGCTCCACAGACTATTATGCTGTAATTCAAACACAAGTAGCTCCTTTTCCACAATTACAGGGACCCCTTTAAGATGGTCTGTCAAAAAAAAATGATGCCAATATACTATAAAATAATTCACCCTCTGGCTAGATAGGAGAGAAAAAGGGAAGGTGGTGCGATCAAAAATGAACACTGTAAAACCTGAGCATGCAGCAGATCACCAGAGGAGACGCTCAGTCAGCCAGGGGGAACACAGACGCTCTGGAGCCCAACAGCTGCTTCCTAGCTTTTTGTTTCAGGAGCACCAGGACAGCCACACTCGCACACACCACCAGCACAACCCTTTTTGTCCTGTTGGAGCCGGCATGCACCAAAAAGCCTGGCAGTGCTTAGTGGGGGAGAAACAAAACAACTCCATACACAGGAGGTGTCTCTCTGTACTCAGGTTATCATCACTCTCATAACATTGTTCTCTCTTCAGGGACACAATGTACAATTTCCCCACTAATCAGATCACTCAAGTCTCCTCTTATTTCTCTCCGGAGCTAGTATGTTGTTGATGTTATGCCCTTTGCATAATTCCTCCTTCTATTCAAATGTAAATGGCACTGTAGGCACACATGCAGCTGATACTTCCACGCCAGACCTGCCTGTTTTGCCAGCCAGCACTCGTTAAATCCAATTCCCGGGGGCACGGCACGCACCGGCACACCTGCCTGGGCTGCACCTAGCGGCGGGGCAGCACCGCTGCGGCCGGGGCCCTGCAGCAGCGGGGCCCTGCAGCAGCGGGAGCCTCGTCCAGCAGACGGGGGAGGCTGCGCCATTGCTGAGGCTGTACCACGCTGCTGGCAGCCCAGCTACACTTCTGATTGAAACCCCTCCACTTTCCGACTGCCAGCCTGCCTTATGGTCAGAGCAAGCAGCAGTGCCTGCCGAGCTCAGGCAGCTCTCCTGCACAAGCCTGCAGAGGCAGAAGCGCGCTCCGAGGACAGCATCTTTCCTCCACTGGAACAGCCCTGAAAACAGGGCAGGGGTGTCCAGCTGGCTGAAGCAGCCCAAGTTTCTGCACCAGCAGCACCAACAGCTACAGCTGCAATGTAAAGCTGGTGCAGAGGAAACGTCTGTCTTACCCAGAGGAAGCTTTGGGCCAGGTGCTATGCCTCTGTGTTCAAGGCCTCTGTTAGGCTGCAGCATGAGGACTGGGGGTCCCAGCAAACTTCTGAAACAAAATGGTTTAAAAAGCAAGAGGAGTATGTCCTCAAATAGCAAAGTGCCAACAGTGGGCTTTCAAAAACACCTGAACCCGAAGGAATTGAATTTTGTCTGAAGTTGTGTTTTTTTCTTAAACATCCTCAGAGCTTTCAGAAGCCATGTGGACCTTGTTGGACAACCCTGCCATGCTTCCCAGGGAACATCACAAGGCAGAAGTAACGACTAATTACAACGGACACCACAGCACAGTAAGAACTAATGGGGTTGACGTCAGCTGGAAACAGATCTGTTTTTAAAGACAGTCACATGTATTACATACGTGCTCATTTCACTGTTGCAGGAATCAGAAATTCCAGTCTGATCCTGTCAAAAACATGCAAAGATATTTCTGTGCTCGACTCTGCACAAACGCAGATGTCTTTCTCCCACGCAAAGTCCCATGCCAGCTTACATCTCTGGGGGCAAACACCAGAGAAAGAAAATTGTTTGGGAGTAAGAACGCTCCATGCCAATGACTGGCAAACAGGAGGTAGCTGATAATTTTTAAACTGCTGGCCAAGCATCTGCTGGTAGACATGAGAGCAAAGCGAATGCTCTGGCTGCACCTGCTGTGCAGGAACAGCGCGGCAGCCTTCTATAACTGCAGAGCAGCACATGGAAAATTAATTTCCACTGATTATTTGTGCTCTGGCCAGAGAACCTAACCTAGCGTCTGAAGGAGCCAGCGGAAAGCTACAGGACACCTACAGGACATCTACAGTAGCTGCTTTAAACGCAGTCAAGACATACCAATAAA
This sequence comes from Chauna torquata, assembly GCA_013399475.1. Classification (NCBI taxonomy): domain Eukaryota; kingdom Metazoa; phylum Chordata; class Aves; order Anseriformes; family Anhimidae; genus Chauna; species Chauna torquata. The sequence continues at coordinate 104,159 of VXAL01013491.1, read as the reverse complement.
ATGTTATTCAAACCCTTCTCATTCCAAGCATTCAAAAAGCAACAGAAAACACTTTTCAGGGCCAGGAGACGACAGCAGCTGGAGCAGGCACACAGGCACTCACCAGTTTGGGTTTTCCAAGCTCTCTCTGAAGACAGACTCCTCGCTCAGAGATGCATACTGTGTCCATGTGAGACAGTGAGTTTTCATAGCCATATTTCTTTTCTGCATATTAAGCCACGATTCCTCCTCTAAGTAGATGTTGGGCACTTTTAAAGCACTGACCTGGGAAACAGAAGAATTGGAGCTTTGAAAAAAACAGTGTTTTGAGCGGGTAGAAGCACTTCTCAGTACTCGGCATACATTCCTAGCCTCAGAGGGTAAGACAGGATTACAGAGGAGCGCACACCACCTGTGGCTCGCCCCCGATGAGCACAGCCTACTTCCTCAGCAGCTACTGAAGGCCATGCAAACGCTACAAGATTCCTGGAAATTGCTCAGTCCCCAGACGGACTTCCAAGACTACTCAGCGCTAAGTTACCCGAACGTTCGTGTCTCCTGCCTTGCTGCTGACGGCTCGCTCACAACAACGAGGGGTGACAGAACCCACCTCCGCGCGGCCACGTGCGAGCAGCCCCAGACGGGCCGCTAGGACACCGCGGTGCCACGAGCGCTGCTGCTCTGCGCGCTCCTCCGGCCGGCGGTCAGCAGCGCGGTGCCGCTGGGCGGCTCTGCCCCAGGCTCCCAGCACGCGCTGCGACGCCGGGCGAAGCACCCGCCGGGGCCCTGCCCAGCCGCCTCCTCTAGAGCCCACTTGTCAACCTGCGTGACTTTTATCTGGCAAGCGTGGGCTACGGAAGGGATGGAAATCTCACCATCGGTTTATTTTACATTCTGCATGTATAGGGCAATGATATGTTCTCCTTGGCGGATGAGGCTTGGAAAAGACAAACACATGTTTAGAGGCAAAATCATACAGAGTCTTCAGAGTACCAGGAAAAAAGTATAGATACACTTTTAAGCATGCAGGCCTTGAAAAATAATTATTTACCAATGCATGAACATAAATATACTTTTCTGTACACAGACTATATGCTACAAGATACTCTGCAATAAACAATAAATTGAGGGTAATCCTCATCCCACAAACCGTGAAGAAAGGACTGCTACTTAAGAGACACAGGAGTGAAACACTACAGGATTGCACACCCCAGGTTCTTACATTTTCTACAGCCTTTAAGGACTCACATCTTATCTTCTTTATAGGGACTCTATCATGCCACATTTAACTTGCAACATGCGAGAGGCACATTAAGTATTATTTTAATTTCCTCTGAATTCCCTTACAGAGTGGCTTTTTGTAAGAGATTACAGCCCAGTGTGTTCCATGTCATGGGTCAGACATCCAACACATGAGCTCAGCGTAGAAAGAATTGCCCAGTGTTTATTATTAGCTGCCTTCTTCTCGCTGAGGATTCAGATACATTATCTCCTCTCCTGAGATCCAGGAGACTTGGCTTTTATAAAAATACCATCTACCACACAAAAATCGGGAGAGCTGGCAGCAGTAAGATCATTACACTGGGGGTGGGGATGGGACATGGCTGCACTTTCACTAAGGCCCAGGTGACAGTTTAAAACAGGTTTACTTTTTCCAGGTACAAAAGTTAAAAGCCCATCACCACCTGTAAAGCAACCGCCACCACCAGTTACATCTTACTGTGCTCAAGGCTACAGTTTTGTCCATTCAAGTTAAATCAGTTCTTAGGGATTTTTTTCCCCCTCAACTTCTCCTTAAATGTAACTTTTCTAATAAATGAAAATATCGTTAGGAAATGTGATCCTGTTAAACACGATAAATCACAATCATATTAAAGTTTTAGAACTTGACTAAACTTCTCCAAGCAGTTACCTTTCTCAAGATTTCAGGAATTACATTCTTGCATGTTGCAATTCTCCTCCGGTAAATAATCCCTGTAGACAAATCTGATGATAAAAGTAAATCAGAAGGGAAGAGTTACAGCAGCAGATATTACCATTTTTCAATAAAAATAAAGTAGTTGGAAGACTTCACAGACAGCACGTGCAAGCAGAAATGCTGGCAAATTAACAGCACAGTAGGATTTTTTTTTTCCTTTAAGTATAACCCAGTACTTCTGCTGCTTTGCCTGACAGAGGGCCGTAAACAAGGCTGCTACGGGCATTTCATGCTCTGCCTCAGGAGGAGGGCATCTGCATCCATCACTGCTACCCGAGCGCCCGTACCCACCGCGTGGCACAAGCATTTCCCTGGCACCCGCTGTTCCTGGGTGGCCCAGCCCCGGGGCAGCGCGCAGGACGCCGTCCCGGCAGCCGCGCAGAGCCCCGGGCGCCCCGGCTGCACCCTGCCCTGCGCGGCACTGGGCGGACGACAGCCGGGGCGAGGGAAGTGCTCGGGCTCCTGAGCTGCTGGGCCAGCGTGCGGACTGAAGCTTTCAGTTATTTCTACCCACGCCCCGATTTATATTCTCAAGCTCATTCTCCGGGCAAATGTACTGTGCACGAGATTTACAGAGCAGTCCTGTCTCATTACACATTTATTTTTGTATTGAATTGGACCAGTGACAAGGACAAAACTACCTATTAGGAAACAAATTACAGTTATTTAGTATCTCCAAAAAATGGCTGGTTTTTAGAACCACTTTGCCTTTTAATATTTAATGACCCAGATAAAGAACAGAAACCTCAGGATGGTACCAAATGAGAACCCAACTGGCAGGCAGCCCAGGTTAAAGGCTTCCCAGAGATAAGAGACCATGCTCTCCACCGGCATTTGGTTGCATCTGTGAAATGAAAACTTTATGGTGTTCGGTTTTCAGAACTTGAACAAACATCACATAAATAATATGAACCATCTCCATGCAATGGAGAAAAGAAAAGCTTTCTCCAGTACGAGTGGTTTACTGCCTTTGAAAAAACTTCCACGGCAGCACTATTGCTCTGTTTTCTTTAATCTCAGAGCAATCTCACTAACAACTTGCTTAGAAAGTGAGCACAGCCCTGGAATTCAGGGCCACCGTTAAACCTGAGCTGCAAGACAGAACCTATCTCCGAATGTATGACAAAGAGCATCCACAAGCATTTAGGACAAACTTAAAGTCAACAAGTTCTTACTTCATTCCAAATGAGAATTTGATCACTAATCCGATATTTGGAAGAAGGGAGCTATTTACATGCAAAGTCCTATGGTATTTGATTCCCACGTGGTGGCATAACAGTTTAATAAACACTCCACAGATGCATGCTACTTTAAGTGCCTAACTGCAAATATTTCTTGCAAACTCAGCAACTGGAAAATAAAAAACCATGCAGTATCATTGGACCTTATCTGGTAACCGTGCTCTGACCTGAGCAGATTTATTTTCCTGTCAATATGACTGGGAAATGGTAACATCTGACTTTTGGTATTCCAGGAACTCTGATAAAGCAGCAGACTGAAGATCCAGATTCACCAGCTGACTGTCAGCATCCTACCGGGCCACTGCACGAGCCACTGGGTCCGGGAACCACTTCCTCATCTGCACGGTGAAACAGCGATACATCCCTCCGAGGGCAGGGACCATGAAAGTGAAGCAGTGAAATGCCTGTGGAGTGCCTGAGGCCTGACCCACGCAGCTCACTGTGCTTAATTCCAGCAGCCTTACATCTGGTCTGTAGAGCACTACAGATGGAAATCACCACAGAAACGCCAAGGAACTGCACAGTGAAAGAACATACTACAGAAAAAGTAGGCAAATCATCTCTGACAGCCTCCGAATGAGCCAAAAATTCAAACGCTTAATGCAGTTAAAATACATGTTTTTGGGGGTGGGTTTAATATTTTCTTGATCTCGCTTATACAAAATACAGCATGCAGGAATCTCAGGTATGTGTGCAGTGCCCAGCTTCTACTGAAATACAAATACTAAATAATTAACACCAAAGGTCATGAAAAGTGTTAATTAGCTCTGTAAGAAAAGTCAGGCAGCTTACCTGTTTTCTCTTCCACTGTTTCTACAGCCATGACGTGTTTATCCATGGGACTGGGATACTGGGATAAAAATGCATAGTGTAAACATTACTGCTTGCCACGTGGGTAACAGGAAATTGCTAACCATCACTTGTAAAGCCAAAGTAGTTTCAGAGCTTCTCTCAACAGGTACAAGCTGCTTTATATCAACAACCTGCAGTCTCCATTCAAATTAACTGAAGGAAGAATTTAGTAAGACTAGCTTAGTAAGTAAGATTAGAACACAAACAGAAAACCCACAATACTGCTAAAAGAAAAAATGCCTGAAGGGGAGATTTCAGCTTGCGCCGCAGCACGCGGACCCTCCTCACGCCCCGCACGCTGCAGACACGGAGGCGCAAACTCCTGACCTGCGCACGCTTTCCAAACGCGAGCTTTGCAGAGCTCTCAGCACCGCGACGGCTCCGGGGCCAACGCCGCCGGCGCTGCGCTCCGCGAGCACAGGCTGGAGAGGCAGCGTGCCGTGCCACCCGGGCGCGGGACCGAGGGCATCACGGCTGCCGGCTCCTGCAGGCCAGTCGCCTCAAGAGATTCTCGCTCCAGGACCCCACTGCACGGGAATTTTGCCAGAATTGTACAGGCTGCCTGCAGAGCAATACGCTATGCAAGAAACGGATGCGCAGGACCAGGGCTTCTAAGCATGTACAGTCTATCCTGGAACTTACCAAACCCCTCTGGCTAGAAACGAGGCAGACGGGGCTACAAGGACCTTACTTCCACTACAAAAAGCAATCAACACTCATGTCAATAATGAAATCTAAAATTTAAAGCACAAGAAAATTTACTGAACTCAAATAACACTCAGAAGTTACTGCAACATCCATGGTAATGCCAGATTGAAGAAATACTGAGCATCAAATAAAGATCAACATTAAACATAATATGAAGCTTTAGGAAAGGTGGAGAAATTGCATTTTAAGGCCATTATGATTATTAAGGCAATTATGATGTATAGTACAGGTGCTCTAAAATTCCAATATAAAAGAAATCTTGGGTTTTGAGCGAAAAAGGTCAACAACTCCAGAACAGGCTGTTCTACAATCCAGCTCTCCTGCTTTTTCTTGCTGCAGAACAAAAGTTGACTTTAAAAGTGCAAGGTTTTCAAGTCCTGTTCTACACAGAAATCGGAGGCTTCTCTACAACATGCTGCTTTGAAATGTCAGTACTGGCATAATTACATTATCAATGCAACTTGCACTCTGTAAGGCCCAATCGTGTGAAACAAAGAGGCATTTACATAAATCTTTCACTAAATAGCAGGCTCTGTTACCCAAGCATTTAAACAGAAATAGACCCAATTTTGTACACGGCACAGAAAAAGCAATAACATGAAGAGCCTACAAGCAGATGTAATGGCTAGGAGAGTCTAACAGTCACAGAAACAGTCTTCCCAGCCAGCCTCAGCCTCCCTGCAAGGTTTCCATTCCCTGCGGACGATAAAGCTGACGGCAGCAGAGAACAAAGAGCTCTCAGCCTGGCTGTTACTGCAGCCCTGCAGTAACCGGGTCCTCACAAGCCCTGCTCCCCCCCGCCGCAGGCACCAAGCCCGGCCCCGTTCTGCAGGGCTCCCACCAGCCGCAGGGCTTCAGCCCTGCCCGGCGGCACAGCCGCAAGCTGCCCTGCGGTCACCCGCGTGCCCCGCGCTGCGGGGCACGGTCCAGGCACTGCCATCACCTTCAGCGTGACGCACGACACAGACACCAGCGGCCTCTTTCCCAGCTCCTTCTGCGTCGGGCCACGGGACGAGGACTTCCAAAATTCGGAAATGCCCAAAGAGAAGCAGTTCCCACTGCGCTGAACCTGCGGCCACGCACAGGCATCGCAGCTCCCGCCGGGCGCCGTTCGGTTCAAACACAAGGGACAGCCGCAGCGTGCCGAGGCACGACGGGGCTGCAGGCCCGCTCCCGCTGCGCCTCCCCGGGCGCCAGGAACGCCGGCCCCAGGGCGCACGGGAGGACGGCGCGGCCCGGGGTGGGCGAGCAGCGAGCCCGGGCCCGACTCGTTCGCCTGCCTGGCGCTGGAGCAACGCCATCGCTCCCTGCGCTTCGGGGACCCCCGCTCCTTGTCCGCGCCGAAGGCTTCGCAGGCTGCAGCCGAGCGCTGCCTGGATCGCAGGCTGCGTGGGGGAGGGAGAGCCCAAAATGCTGTTCTGTTATGAAAAACAACAACTAATCCAGATGAAGCGTGCACATTTAAAATATATATACACACACATACATAGCTCCAACAAGTTCCCGTAGTAAGTTTCCTTCCAGAGTGATTTCCAAATCCCAGAATGGTTAAGGCTGGCTGACCCCTGGGGGACCCGGTCTGACCCCCGCTCAGGCAGGGCCACCCAACGCAGGCTGCCCAGGACCACATCCAGACAGCTCCTGAACAGCTCCAAGGAGGGAGACTCCAGATGTGCTTATTTTAAAGACATCTGCCCCTCCATCATTCCAAGAAGACCCCAAACAAATCATCGACAGCAGAAACTGCAAAGCTGACTTTGTCTTTAAGCCATCAGCATCTTTGAAAAGTTTTTTGTTTTGCTTTTTTTTCCCTCGGGCTGACAGTCATGAGTGTTTCTAGTAGATGCCAGAGTCCATTTTACAGATCTACAGATCTAGAGCTACAAATGGGGTACCAGCAAACAGCAGTTCAGAAGCTGAGCCCCACACCCAGAAAATCCCTCTGCATTTCCAGCACACGGGGTACCTGAGCAGTTACCGAGGTTATTACCACATTTTACTGCTTACTGAAATTGAAGCATTCCATTCTCCACTTGCAAAAACCTGACAATTAAAATCAGAGTAATTCCTGTGCTCTCATTCGGTCTTCCTGCAAATGTATTGATTGTTTTCTACAAGTAACAACAAACAGAATTGATTCCATTAGTCATTATTCTGAATCCAGGGAATTAGACCCCACATACCTTTCCTAACTGGAATGCATTCGATCATTTATCAAAAGCAGCAGTTTCTAACTACAGTGATGTTTCTTAGAAGTTATTTGAAGGAAATAGCAGGCCTTTAAAAGCAGCACTGTGTTTAGCAGCAGAGAGAAATCACTGCAGGTTACACATAATGATTTGTATAAAAATGAAATATTTCAAAGTAATGAAGGGCTGGCTTTACATGCAAGATCAAATGGAGCCCACATAAATCAAAATGACAGCTTCAAAGACTTGCAAAAAATAATAATATTTAAATTCATAAATATTCTGATTCTTTCTTTTTTAACTCCAAGGAAACGATGCAGTGACACTGCAAAAACAGCTAAACCTTTCCAGATTCCTTCACTTTATTATTGGGTTGGAAAGGTGGTGGTTATGAATAAAAGTGAATTAAAAAAGAATTCTAGCAAACCCACTGTGTAGATTACTTACTGTGATAAAAATCAATAAATACGTAAGCCTTTCACATATGGATATATTTATTTTAAATACAAATCAGTCTGTCATACTTGAACGAAGAGTCTGATTTACAGTTCGTGGGCTCACTCTAAGGCAACGTCTGCGTGACCGAGCAGCCCCTGCGGCAGACGTCGTGGCTTCCTACAGCGCAGCACGGCTCCCTTGGGCTCAGCACTGTACGGAGGCACAGCCAACATTCGTTCCCTACCAGTTCAGTAACGCCTCATTTCCGCCTTGGAGACGTGTCACGAGAACCCAGGCACACCGGAAGCAGCGGCTTTAGCTTCTTTCATACCCTTCCAGTGGTTTTCCTCACCTACATTGCAGGTGTCCAAAAGGCGTACACAACGGAAAGACGTCGTTACAGACCACCGTCCGCCCGCCCCACTCAGCACATCCCTGAGGAGGGACGGTCCTGGGCCGCTGCCTGTCCTTCCCCGCTGCGAGCTACAGCAGGGCTGGAAAACGCATGGGCAGCATCGTCCACAGGAGCCCTGCAGTGCTTCCCGACTGTCATCCAGCTCCAGGACTTGGATCCTGTTTCTCTAGAAACACATGGCAAAGGCAGAACATTTTCCAGCATATTTGTAGATATTTGTATGTTGGTTCACATCAGATATTGAGGTATAAGGCTGTCCATCTGATGACCACTCATTTCTTACTGCCTACTCAACCAAAGCAGAGGAAGCATTCTGCAGTAACAGCACCCTTCTAGAGAAGCTGGGTGAAACTCTGCTGCAGAGCACAGCAGTGCTTTAAACCCAACCTGAGAAATGCATAAAAGGGAGGAGGACTGTGGGGGGGGGGACAAAACACACTGAATCCTTACATAGCCTGAGTGACTTCTGTGATCAATCGTGAGAGGTCATAAGATGCAGTCGATAAGCAAAATGCCCCAGTACAGGCAACACCTGGGATTTCTGTGAGCCAGGAGATGGCACAAACATGCCCTTGAAGAACCCCGACTATTCCGACTCCGGTCCCCTCTGAGAGCAAGCCCAGTTGCACCTGCCCACCCTATTTGGCAACTTAACACTCAACGGTTCAACCTGCAGAACCTTGACAGAAAGAGCAAGAGCACTGAAATCAACTTTAACTATTGGCTTTATGAGCAACTACAGCAATCCTTTTTTCAATCGTATAGAATTCCTGGTTAAAAGCAAGCGATACACTTTGCTGGCACATACAGATGAGGATTATTTTAACCTTTCTGCTCTACGCCTCTGGCTGTCATAATTAGCCTCATTATTCACCTCCAACTGCCCTTCCTAAGTCTTATAGAAGTATACTAGTGAATACAATTTCTATTTGACTGCTACTCTGGTTCATATCTTTCACAATGAAAAGCACTAACTCTGCTTCTCCTCTGACATCTAGTTCCCAAACACTCAAGAAAACTAGCAAAAGATAGCCCCTGCCTTTTCTTTTCCAAGTTTGTTCAAAGGTTTCAAATTAATATTGCAAAGCACATCCATTAGTCAGCCATAGTGTGGCAGTCTAAACTACGTGGTTAGTAAGTTTGACTGCCAAAGCTTGCCAAAGGTATAGCTCAGGATTCCTGCAGCAGGGCAGCAGCAAAAAAAAGTTTGCTTTTTTGTCTTTTTTTTTTTTTTAAAAAAGAAAACCTTAAATGCATCTTTGCAAAGTCCTGCTCTAGGGCAAGAGAACAGCTGTAGATGATTAAGAGAAACAAAAGAGAAACAGAAAAACTCCAGACTAAGCATTTTTACTCAAAGTCCTAGCGCTTCAGCCTGTGAGGAAATTTTGAACTTTTCCTTTGTAAAAGAGTTTCACATACAACATATTTGGTTCTCATGACAGGTCGTGACAACACCACAGGGATTCGGTTCCCTTTTGTAATGAGCCATCAAACACCAGAAAAAAAGAGGCAGTCAATTAAACCAAAAACATGCCACCACATCTTTTGGAGATTCATGTATCTCATCAGTCATTGTCCCATGAAACAGACAATGAAGAGAGGAAGCTGACCCCACTGAGACCGCCTGCAAAAGGCTGGTGACCTCAGAAGACTTCACTGTAGTCTTCAAAAGCTTTCAGCAATAAAAGCTTCTTATTTCTTGGTGGAAGAGCAACACGTCATCTCGTACTCCTACCGCATCCCATAAAACTGATCCCGTTGTTAAGGACCTGACAATTTCTAATGCAAAGTAATTTAGCAAGAGGCATGCTCTGCCCCCAGCAGCCGGGCTGCGGCAGCGAGGTGCACGCCGCGGGCTGTCACACCACCACAGGCACGCTGAAGTCGCTGGGGCTGCCTCTCCTGCAAAGCGCGCGGGGCTCTGCTCTGCCTCTGCGCCGGCCACGGCTGCTGGGGTCGCAGCGAGCGGTGCCAGGCTCGGAGCCGCCAACGTCCAGCCCGGGTCAGGGGCCTGGCAGCGCGCAGCCCTCCAGCTGCTGGGCACCGCTCTGCCCCTCCTAGGTGGACGTGCTCTTGGCTCCCCTCGCATCAGCTTTCTCAGAGCCTGGCCTCCGCTAACAGGCAACGTGGAACTGGCAACTGCCCGCGGCAAAAACACGTCCCTTCCTCGCCTTGTAAGTTGGCTGAGACAGGGATGAATTCAGCCCAAAGTCAAGCTTTGTTTAAACAACTTGTCCTTATGAAAACATTCACAAATCCACGGGGTTCTGTGCCAAGGAAACACCCTGTGCTATACCGCAGTTTACTTCTATCGTTAATGTTTAAACACACACGGCCAAAACAAACATAATGGAGCCCGCTCTATTTTTCACCTTGGTGTTCACAAAAGCTGGTTGCAGCTAGAGGGCAAAAGGCCAGCATCAGCTTTTAATAAAGATTACATCTCATCCCTATTTCGGTTCTATTGTTCAAGAAAACGCCAACAAAAAGGACAGTTTTGATGCACCACTTGGAGGCTGGGTCTGAGAAACAACAGTGCTCAGACGGAAAATTTAGGAGGATGCTGTTTTGCTCGGAGGAGATCCAACACGGAAACGCTATCTACCTGCCACTAACACAGCCTTCCCCCGCTGCGAAACATTTTCATTTTAAAGCCCGCTTGAACGCTACTAATTTTTTGCACCACCAGGCCAAGAACCGGACGTAAAGCCCCGAGGGCCGGGGCACAAAGCAGCGCGTCTCCCGCTCCTGCTGCGACCCGTCCCGCCCGCGCAGCCCGGCGGGGCCCCGCAGGCACAGGCGCTGCCGGCCCTGGGGGCAGCCGAGCCCCGCGGGGCTGTTTCGTGGCCCAGAACCGCGACCCCGGCACCGCTCCCTCCCCAGCGCGCAGCCCGCGCCCCGGACACGGGAAAGCAAGCCTTCGCCGGAGCAC